>JAQLOM010000005.1:17889370-17899843 GCA_030068315.1 Chrysichthys thysi
CTAATGTTTATCAGTACCTTACAGAAAATAATGAACTTTATCACAATATGCTAATTTATTGAGAAGGACCTGTATGTATGTATGTATATATATATATATATATATAATATGGTTCATCTGTGCCCTTCGATAATTGCTTTGTTAAATCTAAAGGCATGTCTTTAAATTATACTGGGTTTGTTTTTAAATGAGAAGGCAGGAGACAAGATGCTGGCTGAGGACCACTATAACAGTCAGAACATCCGGAGAAAGGCTCGGCAAGTGCAGAGTAGATGGAGTGAGCTCCAAAGAAAAATGGCTGAAAGAGGGAACAAGCTAAGACAGGCTGGCCAGCAGGAACAACTCATGGAGCTACTTCAGGTAGGTTTGACCTACTAACACCGGTATAGTAAGACAATGTTATAAATTTTTATAAATGTTTTTTTTGTTATGGATGTTAGAAATCACACCTAAAAAATTATTATTATTATATTATAATCATTTCTTAATTGCTTATTGTATCCAGTTATTCCAGAATTTAGCTAGCAAGATGTTATGACATCACTAATCAATCAAACATGGAATATGTATATAATCAGACAATTTCAAGAAAATTCATGCACCTTTGAGGCTAAACTACCCTGCATTATGTGTGACATATGAGTTATATTTAATTAAGCATATCATTTCAGGATGCAAAAGTCAAAATTGAGGAAATTCAGCGGATGCTGCAGCATGCACCAAAAGGCCATGACCTTCGCTCGAGTCGAATGTTTCTGAAGGAACACAAACAGGTTGAGCAGGAAGCTCAGGAACTTGCAGACAAAATTAACTCCATTGTCACCCATGCCAAACACCTGGCTACAAACCATTTTGACTCTCAGAGAATCCTCCATGAGACAGACAAGTACCTGAAACTGTGAGCTCCTATGTTAAACGTTCTATGGTCAATGCATTTCTAGAATGCTTTACAATGTTATGAACTGTAGTTTTGAAGAATCTGATCATAATTTTGTCCTTGAATGTATAGCGATCATATTTTTTATTTTATTTTACCTGTGTATTGTAAAATTCATTAACTGATGTCATATTTATATTAATTATGCTTTACAGAACAGTCTCATTTCATTTTTCTGTATCATACTTTATAGGTTCAAGTCTCTAGAAGAACCTCTGGATCATCGCAGAATCCAGTTAGAAGAAGATGTGGCACTCTACAGCTTTTACCATGATGTAGACCTGGAACTTACTTGGATCACAGAACATGAACCTGTAGCAGATACCAGTAGCTTAACCAAATCCTTGGCTGGGGCCATCAATCTCCTACAGAAACACAAGGTGAAATTCTAGAGGGAAGTAATGGTACATAAGAAAAAGCATTCATGGATGTCCCAAATGTACCTTTTAAATGTAGATTTAATTCCATAACTGCCCAAACTCATTCAACTCATCATGGGAGATCATGGATTTTAATCTTGACCGTGGAATAGCTATCCTTGCAATCCAAGAGGGCTAAACTGGCTGTGTAGGAGGAATTACTTTGTCTCCTTCCAATCATTGTGTGTATATGTGATGTCACATATGCAGAAAAGGGTTGTTAGGGCTTTCCCTAACAGGATCTGATGTGTAGTATGAACAGCAGTTTGAAAAAATGCATTGGCTTCATGTGTCTTAGAGGCAGCATATACAAGAGAAAATGCATTAAAGTCTGCCCATGTTATATCCACTTCTACTCAAGCATTTCTTTTTTACACTTAAGTCTCTTCTGAATCTCAACAGGAGCTGCAAGCAGAGGTTAATGCCCACAGGCAGTATCTTCAGCGTGTCCTGGACAGAGGCAGGGCCATGGGCAACCGGGAAGTGAACCAAAGGTGCCTGCATTTGTCAGCAGCATGGGAAGAACTGGAGGATGCTTGTGAAAAACGCGCTTCCCATCTCAACAAAGCAGTCAAGCGAGAACAGGTATCAGCCACATCTCTGCAGACTCCAGCAGTCCTTATGTGCTGAAGTGTGGCTTTTCTGTAATTATATATGATTACATGCAGATCTTGCTTGACTGTGCTGAATTAGAAGTGGCCTTATCTGAAACATCAGCTTTGGTCAGCAGTGACTATGGCAAAAATGAATTAGCTACACAGAGCCTTGTGAAGCAGCATCACGTAAGTTAGAAGCTGTATCTGAGTAAGTTTATAACATGTTAGCCAGTGGGGTATGTACAGTGCAGGTTTGAGTAGCTACTACTTTATTTTTGCAGATTGTTGAGGAGCAGACTGAGGTACTTTCTGCCCAGGTGGAGGAACTAAAGTCCAATGTGGACCAGGCTGTACATGCATGGGGTTTAGATGAAGTAAAGAGACCTTACAGCCATGTTCGAACTCAGCTAACTGAACTACAGCACTCAGCAGCAGTAAGGTAACTGCCAAAAAATCTACCATTTTAAACTTGGTACCAGTATGTTATATGCATCATGTAAGTTCTATGCTCTGTGCAACAGAAAGCAAAGGCTCCAGGATGCCCTCCACTTGCATGAGTTTAAGAGGGAGTCTTCAGAACTGGAAGAGTGGATATCACAGGAGAGGCTAATTGCGTCATCTGAAAACTATGGCTCTGATTATGAGCATGTCCTGGTGAGACAGATCATGAGCATGCTAAAAAGAAAACTTACTTCCGGCTTTTAAAACACAAAAAAAATTGGACCAAATTAATTTCTGCATTTTATTGTTGTCTATTACAATGAGCTTTATTTGAAGCAAATCCTTCAAAGAGAGTTAACTAATTGAGTTAAAAGCACATGATAGATGTTCATGTATGTCAGCAATGTACTTGCGTGTTCCCTGATCTATGACAGCACCTGCAGAGAAGGTTTGAGGTCTTCTTGAAGCAGCTAGATGTAGGTTGGGAGAGGATGCGTTCGTGTCAAGAGCTGGCTCACAAACTCATCAAAAGCAACCATCCTGAAAGTAAATTCATCCAAGAAACCCAAGGGCTACTGAGGTACCGGTATACAGTTGTTATTTATCTTAAAACTTCAGTGCAAAATCCACAGCAACCTATTAGACTTTAAAATAGTGGCATTAAATATGGTATATTCATTGTTATGTGGCACTGTGAAACAGCACCCTGTAAAGGGTGTAATATATTATCCATCTACCTTTACAGGAACTGTCATTTTACAAAATTACAATCAGGATTTTTTATTGCTTTATGTCAGGGAATCATGGGATGAGCTGCAGCACTTGGCCAAAAGCCATAAAGAGAATTTGCATAAATCTGAGCAATGTTACAAAGTCTGCAAAGACTTGATTGATGCCTATGGACAAATAGAGGTAATAAACTAATTAATGCAGTGACTTTTTAATCTCAATAATTCTGATAGTGTAGTGACTGTTGACTCTGTGTGCAATCCAAAAGGACAGGTACAAGTGCATTCCAGATGATATCGCCAAAGACCTGAAAGGGGTTGAGTTGCAGCTAAGGAAGCATGAAGCACTGGTAAATGAGCTGGCAGGAAATGAGCTGCAGGTACTGAGAACATTTTACCTCCACGGGTATGATGAATCTCACTGGCAGAAGTGATTTTGATGGCATTTATATTTTACTCATGTGTATTTGCACAGATGCAGGAGCTATTAGACACTGCAGACTCCATTTTAGACCAGTGCTCTTCAGAACTAAGACGGAAGATAGAGGAGGAACAGCAAGAGGTGGTGGAAAGTTGGGAGAAGCTCCGTATGTGCATGGAGCAGAGGGAGCAAGAGCTGCGACTTGCCAAACAGCATTACTCTTTCCTCAAGACAGTAATTCTAACTCTCTCATCCACATGCATGAACAGTATTATATTGTATTTGGTGCAAAATTAGCAAAAAGCCTTTCTGAAATTAAAGGAAATGAGCAGGGTCTTAGACATTTCAACTGTAGCTGAGGCTAAATTTTACTTTATTATTTTGCCACACTGCTGTTTACATTCATTAATCTATAATAATTAAATCTAATGTTCTCTTGCATCAAGTTTTTAACACCACGGTTATTTAATATGGTGAATACTCTACATAGCCAGCTTCCCCCCACGACCCTGTACAGGATTAAGCGCCGGAAGACGAAAACGAAAACAAATACTTTACATATTCTAAACCTAATAATAAATGGGTTTAAAAATGTGTTGTTGTTTTTTTAACAAAGTGTTAATAAACAAAAATGTTGAGTCACTTCTATGGCACAATTTTCTGTAAGTTTATTTACCATTTATGAAAGGGGTCTCCATTGCAATGTCCAGGACAGAGGAATCTTCACTTTCTGGTTTCTCAGTATCAATTCAAGCTGCATTTCTTTTGTCTTAATAACATTATGAGAGAAAATAAAACGTGGGCAGGTGAGGGAATGACAATTTACAGCTGCTATAATGTAAGTGATAGGTATTGACCTGTCTCATGGATGCTCCACAGCATTAAATGTAACTACAAACAATGAGGTCAATTATTTATAAATAAGAAATTGTAAGAATTGGCACATTGCTCTTGCATAAGAGAAATAAAACACTTTGGAGAATTATCAACTTTGGGCTTTATCTACAGCCCCCAGTGCATCATGCCATGCCATAATTATTTTCCTGTAACAGCATGCCCTGTTGTGTTTTATTCCTTACTTATTTCATAAAAGTTTACATGTACTGTACATATGTTGGTGAAAAATTCTAGTATTAATATTAGGAAAGGCATTAGGGCGGTTTTACCCAGATACCAGACCTCTGTATCTTTGCCACTTTTGTCCTTAGGTACAGGATTATTCTCTGTGGTGTGCTCAAGTGCTGAGTGGCATGAAGGCAGAGGAGTCTATTCGTGATGTGGCCACATGCGACCTGCAGCTTTTCCAGCATCAGCAACTGTGGGCTGAGATCGTAGCCCATGAGGAGACATACGCTCAGGCTGTAGCTATGGGTCAACACCTAAGAGAGCAAGATATTCCTAATCCTCAGGAAGTGAATATCCCGTTTGTCATTTCTTATATCAGGGTTATCACTGATGTTAAAATGTCTTGTTATATTAAAATGAACCTACCATTTAGCAGAGTAGGGGCATGCTGTAGAAGCTCTACCAGAAATGCTTTTGAGCAGTTTCAGCATAAAAGGTTTGTTCATGAATAATAAGCAGAGTTAAATGACATCTAAAGTTTAACATATCTAATGTTAGGTAAGTCAAATACATGTTGATATATTTTCAATTTTCCTTGACATAAGTGAGGGCGCATGAGGTGGAGCAAGGGGTGGAATTTCCAGCAGTTGTTAGATTGAGAGTATAAAATAGTACAGTCATTCAAGATTAATGATATATGTTGATTGACTCGTCTCCTATTTTATTTGGGGAAAAAGACTAATATGTTGTTATATTTTTAAGTTATAACTCAGACTATTGTACAGTGATGTTAATTTTCAGAGCTCCTACACCAAATACAAAATGGTTGTTGAGTAAATATTTCTGGATTTAGGCAATGTAATATCGTGTAGAGAAGATTAATTTGTTATGTTGCACAAATCTATTAGAAGCTATAAATATGCCTTTGGTTTTTCAGGTCCAAGACAAACTGAGAGCTTTGCAGGGTGAAAGAGAAAGGCTGACAGCTCATTGGGAATCCAAGCAGAAATGGCTGGAGAACACCTATCAGGAACAAGTGTTCTACAGAGACATTGAACACATGGAGAAGATCACAAACTCCCAGGAGGTCGGAACTCAAACACTTGACATTCACTGTAGTATGAGCCTTAGATTTCTTCTACACTAATTTACATGCAGAATAAACACTTTCAAATAACAAATAGACTTGACAGAGGTTTCAGGCAAAAGGTGGTGAAGACACCTGCCAGTAAATGAACTCTTGTTGGTTTTGCAGTGAATAAGCCAGAAACGTCTGGGGACATGATTTTTGCCCAATGTCATGTTGGCATGACGTGGTGCATGCAGCTGATACATGACAGAGCTTCCAGTTTTAAGACTCTCCTGAAAATGGTTTTATGTTCTGTAGGTCCAGCTGAAAAATAGCGATTTGGGGTCAACAGTGGATGAGACAGACACTCTAATTAAACGCCATGAAGCCTTTGAAAAACTTCTTAGCTCTCAGGAAGACAAGGTTCGTACCATATTTTTATTTATTGTCATTTATTTTTATAACCGACTTATAATTTGATGACTAGCTAATCTTGTGTGTTTCATTAGTAACACCCGGGTGCAACTGCACTAATAATGATGGTGGAATAGGAAGGGTGTACATAGTTTTTTCTCACCTGATTTCTGAATATAGTACTTTTTTTTTGGCACGGGTGGGGGGTGGGCTTGGGGGTATGGGGGGTGGTGATGACTACATATTGACATCTGTCGTGTTTTCTTGTGATCTGAGGTTATTTCTTTCTTTGCAGAAGTTGGTGAGGACCACATAGTTGTTATTAAGGCATTGATAAATAAAAACATAGAATTGAAGGAAGGGGTACTTTCTTTTTCCCATGACGGTATTAGATGAAGTGTGCTTTTGTTTCTGGTGCAAAACTGCACTGATGATGAAAGAATTTACTGCATGTGCTGATTCAGAACCTAGGAGGGGACGGGTAACAATATGAGCTGAAATATTATGAGTTTGTCATTGCCAAAATACTTGACAGTTATTAGCATTAATTATCATAGGGCATTATTAATTATGTTGACATTACAATTCAGCAGATGTTTCTTCAGGCATAACCAGTTGCTACATGTCATACTATATCGATTGACACTTTTAGAAATAATGGTTTACCACTGATTATCCTGTTTGCAGATGGCTACTCTTCAGGAATCAGCTGACCGTTTGAGCAAAGGAGGGGATTCAAGAGAGAAAAACAAGTACAAAAATACACTAAACTCTCTCAAAGTGCGGAGGGAACGTATCAAAGATCTGTCCATGAAACGCAGGGAAAAACTTGTGCTCTCTAGGCTTCATTGCACCTTCACCCGGGATGCCTCTGAGGTATCACAGTTTTCACCACTAGCTACCACAGCCATAGGAAGAAATGCACTGTAATAGTTCAATTTACCTGTTATGAATTGTATAATTGTAATTCAGGCTGAGGAATGGGTGTCAGAGCGGATGCAGAAGATGCAGGAGGATTCAAAAATGGACCTGAGCAACCTTCAAGCCAAAATGAAATTACTGCAGAAGCATCAGGTGTTTGAGGCAGAAATTCTGGCTCATGGCAAAATAATTGACTCTGTCCAGCAGGTGAGGCCTGTTGCATGTGTTTCAGGAGGACTTGTATATTGTGGTATGTAACTGAATGACAGTGTCCGAATGACAGATCCCTAGTTTTTAGACTATTTTCATACACTTGATTCTGTTCTTTTAGACAGGTGAAGAGCTGATCTCTCTTCATCATCCAAAGTCCAAGGAGGTAAAACAAAGCATCTCTGATCTTATCTCACACTGGGAGGCTTTAAAAGAAGCCATATTCGTCAGGGGGAAAGTGCTAGAAGGCCATCGTGACTTTCTTGAGTTCCTTCAAAAAGTGGAGCAGGTAGAAGTTTGGATCAGACAGAAGGTAAGAAAGACAAGTTTACCTTGCCTTTCCAGATGCTTGAAGACCATAAGTTCAAAGACAAAATCTTAACTAATAAGACTGCTCTCTAACATTACTTCCTCTCTAGGAGGTCATGATTAATGTTGGGGATCTTGGGGAGGATTATGAACATTGCCAACAACTCCTAAAGAAACTAAATGAGTTCAGAAGCTCCAGTCCTGGGGTAAGTCACAGGATGTAGGGTCTAACAATCTAACAATATGAGAAATCAGATTATAGATTTATAATATATAATATTATATTATATATTGGTGCTGTTATTTAGAGCAAGGGGTGGAGTAACCAAGACACATACAGTAGAAAATTTTGTGACCATGGATGTAAAGTATTATTGTTATTATTATTATTATTATTATTATTATTATTATTATTATTATTGTTAAAAGTAGTAGTAGTAGTAGTAGTAAGAATAAAGTTTTATTTTATATGCCTGCTTCACCATGTATGCCTGACCAGTTAAAAAGTCCAGAACACAGCAGCAGAATGATGCGTACAGGCCCAGTCCTTACTGAAGTGCCTGAGGGGAACTATGGTGCTGAAGGCTGAACTGTAATCAATGAACAGCAGTCTCACACAGGTTTTGATAAGTCGAAGCACTTCGTTATCACCGAGGTCAGGGCTACTAGGCAGTAATCGTTCAGCTGAGCTGGAGTGGATGATTTGGGCACAAGAATCTCTTGAAGTACGTATGTAGCTTATATGTATGTATGTGACTTGAATATCCATAATCACTCTTTGCCAGGATGTCACTGTAGATGATGCTCACATCAAGACCATCAACAACCTGGCAGCTCGACTTGAGAGACAGAATTGTGATGAGTTGTTCACTGTGAAGAAGCGCAGACAGCAATTGAATGAAAGGTCAGAGAGCAAGCATTTGCATAATAATAACTAGCTCACTCTGACTTTCATTCATCATAAGAAACTTTTATAAGATTAAGTAAACATTTATTAGCATACCCACATTTGTGCTGTGCTCATTGCTCCTGCTGACAGATGGAGTAATTTCCACGGAAACCTAAGCAGCTATAAGAAGAAGCTAAAAGAAGCACTGGACGTCCACTCTCTGGTCCGTGATCTTGAGGAAGTGAGGGACAGGGCAAGTGAAAAGGTAAGGCTGTTTTTTTTTTGGCAAGATTATTTTAATTAGATCATTGTGCCAGTGATGTTCTTATAATAGTGTAGAACAACACAAAGTCTGTATTTATAAAATGCTCCTTGCCTCTCCTGCACACCATTAATTTGGCGTACTTCACCATATTCCACACTGATAACATGGGGTGAAACGATTAAAAATATATTTATGACATTTTATGATAATTCTGGCTGTAGCACTGATGTAGAATGGAACTTGAGAAGTACTGGATAACCCTAGTCCTCCATCTCTACATCACCTCCCTTTCAAACCTCGCCAAGTAATAATCGTGGGGAAAAATAACGTGTTTCTTGGTATTTTTCTTATTCCATTTTTTGCTGTATACTGCACCCTAATATAGATATCCTAGCAATCCCTGTGCATGTAATTTTCAATATTAGGCATTTGTCAGAAGGGTTGGGTACCACTGACATTTGAAACAACCTGGAATACTGGTACCCAACGTTACTTTTTTTGGTACTATTCTCTCTCTGTAATAACAAAAAATATAATTTTGTTTCTAAAAAAAATAAGTCCAAACTTCTCAATTTCATCACTCTGTTATTTATTTAGAACATTTTACCCACCACATAAAATAAGACTCCTCTCTAGCTCCTTTTTGTGTTGGACTTCAATATGCAGCAGTAATGTCACCTAGTCTTGCACTTTCTCTTTCTCCAATGTATAATTTACTCTCTCAACCAGATATGCCCCTTTAGGTACCAAAACTTGGCACCAATTAATTTAATGTGAATTGGTACTCGGTAGTACCCATGTGATTCAGTCAGTACCCTGAAAAGTAAATAGTTCAGTACCCAACACTTTGTCAGTCAGTGCACAAAGTGTTTTTTCTAAACAAACTACAACTTGCTGTGAAATGCATAAAGCTCTTAAGAAACTTGTCGAACATCATCCTTTGATATCCTTTCAATAGTTTCATCCTTTCAAAAAACACAGCATTTACATTCGTTTCTGTGGGGCTGCAGATGCTGTTACTGCAAGGTCATGGCTATGGAGAGGATGTAGAGAGTGTAGAGAACCTTATACGCAGGCATGAGGAGATGGAACGGGAGGTGCGAGTTATCCAAGAGAGAAGCACTGTGAGTATTTCAAGAGCTTTAGTACACGAAATATGACTGATGCCTTATTAAGAGTATTGCTTTGTTTCACACGACATGAAGACATTCTATCTTATTATTTTGCTTGCATTGCATGACAGTTATTAATTTCACCAAAAATAAGTTTCTTTTTTAAATAAATCAGGTCCTGGAGAAAGAGACCAAAGATCAATTAAGGACTCGTTGTGACCTTTCTGACAAACTGAGTCAGAAGCAGCAAGAAATAAACAGCACTTTGATGAAGTTAGACAAAGAAATGAAGCTAAGGTAAGCTTAGACAATGTACCATGAAGGACACAACTTTACTCCAACAAACTGCACTGGGTTCATTTTAATGTCATTATAGGAAAGAACGCTTGCAGGAGTCACACCAGCTCCACCTGTTTAAAGCTAATCAGCGTCTGTTGCTGGACTGGACACTGAAGCAGACCGCAGAAATGGGAAAGAAGGGCTTGCCAAAGAGTAAAACTGAAGCAGAAAGCCTTATATTGGAGCACCAGGATTGGAAAGTAAAGGCCCCCACTCTTCTTTCACACTGAATGATGAGGAATATATTTTTTTAAATATATATACATATACACTCAGCAAAAAAAGAAACGCCCCTTTTTCAGGACTGTGTATTTCAACAATAATGTTGTAAAAATCCA
>JAQLOM010000005.1:17948919-17959828 GCA_030068315.1 Chrysichthys thysi
AGATAGATAGATAGATAGATAGATAGATAGATAGATAGATAGATAGATAGATAGATAGATAGATAGATAGATATGGCAACAGCATGTGGCAATGGTGGCAAAGAAAAACTCCATGAGACGAAGAAACCCTGTTTGATTCTTCACTTCCAAAAAAACATGTAAAGATGGATATCCGAGACTAGAAAATGTTTTCCTAAATGTATTACAGAAAAGATTTAGGCAACTCACTTTTATGCAAAACACACGAAAAAAATGTAGTCATGCAGTCTTGAACATTCTGGAACAGACTGCAGACATTTGCAACGTTCATGCCGCATACAATTCAGTAGCTCCGAGAGATGGGCACAATTTGCAAAAACACGAGTTATTTCAGGTGCCGTATTCCCCTTTCATGCCAATCTCCTTTTGCAGACAGGAGTTTTTCTGGGGAAAGAGTAATTTCAGGTATTACTCTTAATTCAGATGTACTTGTAGAATCTATTGTATAAAGAATGTGTTTTGTTATTTGAGAGCACCATTAAAGACATTTCACTTTGTTACACTCCATTTTATAGCCTTCACACAGAGAGAGAGAGAGAGAGAGAGAGAGAGAGAGAGAGAGAGAGAGAGAGTGTGTGTGTGAGCAAGAGAGAGGTGGGGGGGCATACATTAGCATCAATTCAGCCTTTAAAACTGCCATGAATTGCATGAGTGAGATGAGAATTTCTCTCAATTGTTGAAAGATGTCATTTTACAATGTTTTAGAAGTCAGCTATATGAAATAGTGCACTGTTACCTGGCAATAAAATTAGCTCATAATTATTAGGACAACACTTGAGAAGTTTGTTAAGTGTTATGCATTTTCCTCACAGTAGTTTTTCTAAGAGGATACATGTGAATATATATAAACCCTTTTTTTGGGGGGGGGGGTTGCTTTATTTTATGTAATTCAACCCTGAGTTGAAGAGTTCTGCTGTTAATGCAATAACATTAATCAGTGCATATAACACTTTTTTTAAAGGCACCAATCACTCAGCACACAATGTGACAAAATATGACCATAATTCCCCATCTGTCCTTTTAAAGCAGATTCTTGTGATACCAACTCCCTGAATTCCTCGCTCTAACAGTCTGATATGGTATGAATTGCAAATCAAATATATTTCTAGTTATATTTACCAAATTTCTGATGGGTCGAATATGTTACTAGACTACATGGTTATGAACTACACAGGGATCCAGATGTTCAATGTAAAGGAGTGAGGAATGGCAGCCGACTGCACCCTGCAATCAAGTAGGTGAAGGGGAATTGAGACAACAGTCCAACAAAAAGACAGAGCCCAGCTGGACAACTCTCTCTCTCTCTCTCTCTCTCTCTCTCTCTCTCTCTCGTCTTTTCACTCTCACTCACTCTCTCTGCAGTAGACATTTTGGACTTCAAATAAATGATAAGCTCTGTGGTGGTGTTTTGAAATCCCTGCTTGAATGTGATCAACATCTGTATCTGATTGGTGCATGAAACCACTGCTAAAATTCAGTGGCCATTGTACTAGTTTATGGTGTACTAGTCACTTAACACAAACGCTTGTCTGTGTTCTGAAGACGATTTTCTGGAAATAATTGCAAATTACTTGTTATCCCAGCATCAGGCATGCCATAACTCTCTAACAAACAGAGGATTAAGGAGAACTCACTGCTCGAACGAGGCTTAGATTTTTACTCCAGAACAAGGACTTGTTTCGTGCTTGAGCATCACAAAGCAGGGGCCCCAAGGAGTGTTGCTAAATGTCTTCTCCTCGCTGTGCACTTTTAGCATAAACAGTGCTCAAGGACACTCGGGGAGGGCACACCTGGGGCATGCCAGAAATCCACGCCTGGAGCCAATACACTAGGCCCCAAGGCACCAGGCCATGGGAAGACGGCTTGGAAGAGAAGAGGGAGGTAAAGTGAGATATTACTCTTTAATTATTTGAACGAGTGGCTGTTGACAGAGAAGAACAGGCTGGGGGTGGAGGAGGTTGGAACAGGGCTTATGGCGCTGTTGGCTAGCTAGCTGCCAGCCACCCCCTCCCAAAATCTCTAGTGGGGAATTCATCAAGCGAAAAGAGAAGGATGATACCAAACACTGCAAAACACTGTTACCAGTGATAAGCTAATGACTGAGAGAGAAAGGGTCAGATGGGGTGCAAAGTCATGGACCAGTTCTAAAATCAGAGGAGAGAAGTATTTGGGAAATTATTTGCAACTATGATGACATGATTTAATGACACTTCAAGACAATAAATGAAATGAAAGTATCTTGCTTTCCTGGTGAAAGATTTACGTCAAACCAAGCTTAGACAGGAAAAGGAAAGCAGGGTGCAATGAACATGACATGACCATACTTTATGAACAGTTCAGATGTATAAAGGATAGTTGTGCTATTAACACAACGATGAGGACTTTGGGATCAGGAATTCTTCATGGCTGTAATTAAGTACCTATGCAGACTAACTGCCATTTACTTTTACTTTATGCTGTTGAAGACACACTCCAATGCCTTTAGAACAGAGGGGTCCTACATACTACATTATCTGACACATCCTTACACACTTGACAGGTGTGAGTTCACAAACTCTGCACATATATATAAAATGAGCCTGACATGCACCAGAAAGTAAGACGTAACTAATGTTAAATTTTGTGCATAATTTCTCCCCCCAGCTGTTTTTGAAAATGTTTTGATACTGTTTCAAATGTCCATGACATGTAAAATCACACTAGCTTTACATGCATATTTATGCATAACTGATATTGACTTTTCACAATGAAGTACAGTTTAAAAGGAGCAATTTTATTTTAAAAATTTGTATATTTGCAAACTTTTTTTTGTCATAGTAGGCCAAAATATTTTACAATGTAGATGATGTGTATTCTACATTTATTCACTGAGCAAAATTCTACATTGAATATGAACTGAAATTTATATATTTCTACAAGGCTGCTTTGTGACAATGTCCATTGTTAAAAGTGCTAAAGATATATAATCTAAAGTGAGGGCAGCTGGTTAAAGACAGACCGCATTTATGACTTTCTATGTTTGATATTCAAGGTACAACATTTTAAAGCATCAGAATGATTATATAATGTTTTATTATAGTTGGTCTGATTATTTGTCCCACATACAAATGAGTTTCCTCCTGGTTCTCTGGTTTCCTCTCACCTTCCAAAAACATTCTGTTAGGTTCACTGGCTACACTAAATTCCCACTATGTGTGAATGAGTGGGTGTTAATGCGTAAGCGAGAGGCTGGTGTCCCATCCAGGTTGGATTCCCGCCTCAAACTCAGTTACCACTGCAACCCTGACCAGAATGAAGTAGCTTCTGAAGAAGAATGAATGAATGATTAAATATTTTCTTATGATGAATATGAATGAATATTACATTAAAAATAGGTTTTTGTACCATGCTAAGAAATGTGACACATTGCTCTAATAAGTAAAGTGAACAAGAATACTGTGCCATAAAGTACAAGTTTAAATGCATTCCTGATGAATCTTTATAATAAACAAACAAAATATTAAACAGCTAATTTAAATCAGAAGCCAATACAATCTTCACAAATGAATGTGAAACCTTACAAACAATTATTCACCATTTTTAGAGCTGCAGGACTGACAGAATATTCCACACCTGGTCCCAAAAAATGCAAGCGAAAGCATTTTAGACATTGCACAAAACATCATTCACTAGAGCAAGACATTGTCCAAAGAGTTATTGGTAATTAAAGCTTCCCTCTTGCTGTTTGCTATTGCTCCATCTCCCTTAGAGCTGCATTTCAGCAGCATGAAGCACCCTTAATGAATGGAGGCAGCAGAAGCATGGGCTGCATAAATTGACACTAGAGTAGTGTGCCCAGTATCACCCTGCCCCCGTGGGAGCCGGGAGGATGAATGTGTGTGTGCGTGCGTGTGTGCTGTTTTCCATTTTTAATATTTGCACACATTTTTTTCTTCTCTGAGAATAACAGTCCCCCGTGTGTGCACACACGCACGAACGACAGGAACGAAACTGTTAGTTAGCTGCTCAGAAGACTCTTCCCTCGAGATGATCGGGAAAGTTTTATAACAAATGACAAAATTTAATTTTCACCCCGATTTTCAACTGTGACAGATATTGATATATGGAGGGGGGAAAAAGGTAACACGGAGAGGTGAGATTTACAATTATCCTGTGAGGAAATACATGAGCAAGTTATGAGAAGAGGAAGAATGCAGCTGACTAAATTGTATATAATTTCCTGACACCTGAGATGTCATCTACTTCATATCTAACGACTGTCTGCCCTGTCCCTAACATCATCTCTGGTATTGACTTTCTTGTAGTAAGCCTCACGAGCTGAGTGATGCAACGGCCAGTTGACATGAAAACTTTTTTTGTCCAGACAAAACAAAGATGAAACTGTTCACGCCAAGTCATTTTTCACTATAATCCCATCCACATACTCTTCCACAGTGGCAGTACAAATAGAGCGACTAATGTAACCCAAGGACAAGTACAGAAGCATTCAAGAAGAGCACAGGGACAGACTTCCTTTAGTCACATGGGCTTCTTCTGAGGTGCTTTGTTTTCTTGCACATCCCAAAAACATGTCAGGACACTGGCTATGCTAAATTGTCTATCGTCGAGAATGAGTGTATGTGTGTGCAGGGTGTGATGATGGATTAGTGTCCCACTCAGCACGTATTCCTTGCTTGCATAGGGAACAAAATTTAGCAGCATAATTGACCCAGAAATCTGCCTGTTATGTAGATTCCCGTAGGAAGACGTGCATGAACATACCAACGTAAAGCAATGTAGTAGATTAATAAGTATATAGTCATAACTACCGGCATAGCTACAGCACCAGGCTACTGACAATGGGCAAATTTTAGCTCTCCTAGACTGGAAGTGTTTACTGCTCAGTGTGACTCCTTATGAAGAAACACAGACATATTAACCTTTATGCCACTTGATCAAACTACAGCACCTGTCTTTGCATGAGACAGGTGTTAGGGCACTGCTGAAGAAGCAGCAGGGACCTGAGAGAACATTCACTCACCATAGACATTTTCAGGAATACATAACATTGAGATCTCGTTTAGAAATGAAAATGAGTGGTCAGTTATACCAGTGAATGTCACTGATGATTACACATTCAACAAGAACAGGATGCCTTCTCATAAACCATGCAATCTTCACTGCAATGATTCTTCTATGTAAAAAATGTATTTAGACTAATAATTGGTTTATTATTATTGCAGAAAAAAGTAAATGTTAAGGTCTTATCACTGATGGGTGGTAATATGGTTTTCAAAATGCATAGGGAAATTCAAATGTTTTTTATGTATGAGATTTACAGTACCTTTCACACTTTAAAACATATGATCACTCAAGATCAGTGCCATCCAGAAAATGTGATATTGGTCTGTTGTTGTTTTCTGATGACAGAAGTCTGGCTTTTTAAACAGGCTAAAATAACATTCTAAACATTTATGTATACAAAGTGTGCACTCATTTTAAGACTTGTTTCAAGCAGAACATTTCTCTAATTAATTGTTTATTATTAGCTAAACTATTAGTGAGCAAATGGATCTGGTATCACTGAATGATTTAATGATATAGAAATGTGCTAAGAGTAACACTTTGTTTATGGTTTATTGCTGTTGTTGATACATGATACAAAATGTGAATTCATTTCATTCAACAGTTCACCAGCAATAAAATGTAAATGTGACAAACATGCACATATTTCCCTTGAATTAGTTATCGCATTCACAAACCCAGTTCTGATTTATAAAGCTGATGTGTTTTCATGACTAATATGCCATACGGCATCTATGTAGACTTTTCTGAGCTTTGTATAGCCTGCCTCATTATATGTGGAGTGTGGTGAAAGGTGTTCAATCGACTTTTTGAGGCAACTAGGAGAGCAAAGGGGAGAAAAACTAATTTACACTCGCCTACAGCCCACAGATTCCTTTCTTCAACTGAGAGAGCAGGCAACGGGGTCGGGAGCTGGTGTGATCGAAACGGCGAGCCCTTTGCGCACCGATAGGACGCTTCCTATACGATTAATTGGTTTTGTTTGTAAATCAGTTCATTACAAGTTAATTGCTGTTAACGCCAGGGAAATGAGTGGCTTAAGAGAGCTTGACCTGACAGGTGAAGGTCTTGCCAGCAGAATGTGTGATGATTTCCTTATCTACCATTGGTTAGGGTCAGAAGGGGTCAGGAGAGCATTGTTGGTTTTTGTGTGCGCAAGAGGGATTTTGTCATTCACAGCCACAGAGCATCCAAGATCTGAGCCCGTCTACCAAGGATTTGGATAAAAGGACAAGGAGAGCTGAGGATGGATCTATTGAAATGAAAGCACACTTGCTTCAGAGAAGGAGCCTCCCTCCCTCCTTCCCTCCCTCCTTCCTTCCTTCCCTCCATCCACTGAAAATGGCTTCAGGGCACTGGCCATATCTATGGTTCTCCCTTTTCTCGTCCTTCTGTGCTCATTAGCAAGAGTGTGATAGTAAATCCCACATATCCCTCTTTTGCCTGTGTAGTATAATAGACTTTTCTCAAACAAGGGCGAATGGCTGAATAAGGGGGAAAAACTTGACTAGAGGGAAAGAACTTCTTTAATACAATATTTACGGACGACTTATCCCATGCTAAGAAGCATCACTATCCAAAGCTTTATCTACATCTTTGCTGAAACTTGACCATGTAGATGGTTGAAATAAAATAAAATGTTTTGTGTCAGTTTGGGATTCTGAGCTTTTCCAGATAATAGGCTGTAGGTTTTTTTTTCTTCTTCTTTTTTTCATCTCTTGGCCTAGAAATGATTAGGTGGTTTTACTTTTCCCCATCCATTTTATTGCTATACCGTTTGAGTCATCTCTATCAATAGAAATGATAAGGAAAAAATATTGTTCATATAGCTACTGTAATTAGGATAATAACAGGATAGGATAAATAGGATAAATTTAATAACAACAAACAAATAAAAACATCATTTTACTTTTAGATTTAGATTTAGATTTAATGCAAGCTAGTATCTCACTTATTGTTTATGCCATAGTGGAATAAATCTACTTCTAGCACCACACATCAACAAAATCCACACCTCAGGAGGAAGATGCTTGGGCCTCAAGAGAACACAAGCAGCTTCTCATTATTAACCTCCTAATAGACAGGCAAAGACTGGCCTGATTCCCACAGGCCTTCCCTGTAAATACAGTATCTGATTTGAGAAGGCCGCTTGTCTCCTTCTCCTCCCTCTAGAGAACAGGACATCAACTCAGCATCAGTGAGATCTATGTAAGTGCAATCCTGCTAAAGGCTGATATCAGATAACACTTACAGGTATAGGCAAGTTATGGCATAGTATTGATTCCACCTGTGGAAGTTGCGATTTTCATGTTTTTGGTTGCACATGCAGATATGTCTTGAAATGGCATAACGAGCTCTGAATTTCATATTCTGTATCATTAATTGGTGGTTGCAAGCCATGAATTCCCGCCAAATCTCTCACTTGTGCGCACTTAGTATTGTGCAGCCAAAGGCTGTTCGCACCCATCATCTGTCCTCCCATTTTGTTTTGAAGAAGGAAATCATTTTGCAGTTTCATCTTGTGCCATAGCAGCCCAGAAATCTGGCTTGTAACATAAACATAAAATTCCACTCTGGATTACTGAACAGTTTCCAACTGTTTGTGTTGAATGAGTCTTAGTGCACTTGTGTTTGCAAATAAAACACGGGCTCTTCAAGGTACAGCAAGTGCTGGAGACACTAATCTTCAGCACCTGCCTTGGCATTGCTCATGGAAAGTGCTTGACCTGCCTTGGCATTAATTCATTGAAATAGTTGACCCCAAAAGTGGCACAGCCGTATCCAATAATTAAAAAGACTTCCAACATAGACCAGACATTTAATTCATATGGATCTGTATACTAAACTAATATGTTGCTTTCTATTGATACTGTAGCAAAAAAACATAGGTTTAACCAGACTCAGTCTGCACAAAATGACTACAAGAAGAAACACTAAAAACAAATTGTCACTGGCTTTAAAAAATTCCCAACTTTCAGCATTCCGGTTCCGTTTGGAAAGGAAGTCCCTTTCTTCACCCGAGTTTCAAGACACACAAAGCTAGTCCCATTACACAACCTGTAATGAACACTTTAAATCTATCCTACTCACACACTATACCTCTCACACAGTTCTGGGCCAAACAACGTTCTCATGGCAAGCGAGACTATCCTTCCTTGATATAGTTTCCTTATATGTGGGTGGCATTTCTGAGAGCCCCAGCAAGACAAATCTAGAAGACAAGTGCCTATTTAAATGACCTCCCGGGATAGAGGGCCCATGGTGCAAAGCCCTGTTACCAAAGGAAAATAAACACTCCAGGACTGTGTGGGATGGCCCCTCGTTCACAGAATTTATTAATTTGTTTAGAGGAGCAGTGAGAGAAGAGGAGTGGGCTCTTAGGGAAGAAAAAGTAGCTGAAGGGAAAGTAATCTAAGAGGCTAATGATCTTTGGCTTTACAAATGGGTGGGAGAGAGCGCTGGCTGAAATCGGATACACCCTGAATCACCCTTGAAGGTACAACAGGCTTTGTCCCAAAGGAAAAGACAAGATGGCTGTTGATGAGGGCTATTTCGTCTCAGTGGTCAGAGGCACCATTGGTGGTGCAGAGTCATCTCGATACCTTAAGGTTGGATGGCTTTCTTTTCTCTGCCTGTCTTAGAATAAATGAAATGGTTATATCAATGTAAACTGTACAAAAAGAAGTATTCTCGTAGACAGAGGTAGAGCGATCACTGCAAACATCATATGGAACAAGAGGACACTCAGGAATTGGAATCATTTGGTTATCCTACATGTGGCACAAAATCAATCCAGCTCTCCTAGCAAAGGCAAGTTGTTTTATACAGGGACAGAGCTCTCTCTTTAAACATCCTTTAAACATTTCTTCAGTACATGGACGGCTAGTTTGGAGGGTTTGTGTTTTAAAAACATTGCCAGTTTCTTTCCCAACTGGAGAGAAATTGTGGTTTAACACATCAGGGAGCTGTCACAGGGTAAATGCTATGTGCATATTCTAATGTGCATATTTCTCGCTCACATTCTTTTGGTAGTATTCACCGCCTGTCAGTCAGTGGGGCTTTTTACTGACGTGATGCTGAGCTGCAGATTCAGTCACCATGGTAACTTTGCAAGGTCTGTGTCACTGAAAATCCATTTAAGGATCAAATTAATCGAGGGAGAAAAAAAGGTCTGTGCTGTTTGATTGCCGCTCTGCACCTTGACAAAGGCCATGGCACAGCAGTGCTGTCAGCTACTGAGGAGAATGTGCATGGAAGCACTAAGGGAGAACATTGCCAATGAACTGATGCTGCTACTGCATCAGTTCATCCCACAGCAAAAGCTGAATTAAAAGAATAGGTCACTCGAAAGTGCTAACGTTGTTTAAAAAAAGGAACTATAAGAGAAAGCTAGCTGATAGCATGGGGTGATTTGCATGACTACCTTTCACCTACTGTTAGCCACGTTCACACTTTTGGAAAAATGATCCTTCAGGAACAGAAAACACAACTTTGAAATGGTTGAAAGCAACAAAAAAGGTCAACCACTGCATATATGGTCATGAGAATTGCATAATGCCTGAATATATATCAGGCGGAAGCTCTGTATAATTGAGCAGCATGATTGCAGGGGAGGTTGAATGTCACACCAAAGACATGTGATGAACTTTTAATGAATAAATGCATATTAAAATGAGGACACTCTTCAAGCCCTAAAGACGTTCTATAACAAGAAACAGCAACCAAGCCATATCACATGCAAAAATTCCATCTGCACATGTATTTTAGGAGGAAGAAATAAAAGTAGATCTGATTCTAAGATATGCTAGTGACCTCCAGATACAGGTGCTTTCCCAAAATGTCTCGTTTTAGTGTCACTGCAGGAGCGTCTCTTTCACAGTTGCTGAAGAACACGTTATCCCCTGCATACCTCGACAAGTACGGACCATCGCAAGCGTGGGTGTCAGGTATACTACTTGTTGAGCATTCCTTACCAGAACTTACAATTTTCATAATGCTCATTCAACAGATATGTGTCCATATCATTCATAATCACAGGGAAAAGTTTATTGTGACTTTTAAACACAAGCTATCATCCTAAACAACACCACTTGTGGCATATGAAAGCCCTTTTTGTCCTTTTCATACAACTAGTTTCACATCAGGAGGCATACTTTTTTGTATACTGTGCATGCACATGTCTGGAAAGATTACACCACATTTTACCTTCTGTAAAACGACCAGTAGAAATAACCCTAGGTAATGTGTCCTTTCTGAATTGAGATTCTGGTACAGTTTTGCACTTTTTTTTCTATATAAATATAACCTGAATTCCAGAAAAGTTGGGAATTCCAGAAACGTTGGGATGAAATAAAAAGTAAAAGACTTTCAAATTACATGAGCCAATATTTTATTCACAAAAGAACATAGATAACATAACAAATGTTCAAACTGGGAAACTGTACACCTTTATCCACTAAATGAGCAGATTTCAAATTTGATGCCTGCTACAGGTACCAAAAAAGTTGACACAGGGGCAACAAATGGTTGAAAAGCAAGAACATTTCAGCTATCAATTAATTATGTTAATTGATATCAGGTGTGTAACATGATTAGCTATAAAAGAGATGTCTTAGAGAGGCAGAGTCTCTCAGAAGCAAAGATGGGCAGAGGCTCTCTAATCTGTGAAAGAGTATGTAAAAGCATTGTGGAATACTTGAAAAACAATGTTCCTTCAAATTGCAAATTCTTCTACAGTGCATAACATCATCAAAAGATTCAGAGAAACTGGAGATATCTCTGTGTGTAAGGGACAAGGCCGAAGACC
>JAQLOM010000005.1:18032122-18044991 GCA_030068315.1 Chrysichthys thysi
CCCCCCCCCCCGCCCCCCCCCCCCCCCCCCCCCCCCCCCCCCCCCCCCCCGGCCGGCGACGGCAGTGCAATCTCGCGAGCGGGGAGAGCCTCGCGGCAATTTTTTTTTTCTAAAAGTAGCTCTCAGTGGGGAAAAAGGTTGGAGACGCCTGGTCTACATACTGTAGTTACAGAGATAAAAAAAAACCCCCTAAAACTAGCTATCTAATATTTTGGTAGAATACCACACAAACCTAAGAGGCTAATCTTAGAGGAAGTGCTCAAACAAAGTTTTTGAGCCACTCCTGATGCTTGGATGTGATCAATCTATCAAGTAAGCTGATGATGTAAAAAACCAAGGCTTTTATGTAAAAAACCCTCATCACATGCTGAGTTTTTCATATCATCATGGCCCCAATAACGACTATGGTAGACAGTGGCATCAGAACTATGATTCCATGGGACTCACAGAACTGATCTACAAAAAAATTGCAGGATCTGGAAGTTTTCTGTTCCTGCAAGCAGAAGTAGGTGGTCAAATATGAAGCTTACGGGACAAAGAATGGCCATGTTTATTAATGTGGGAACATATAAGATACTGTGTTTGCAGTATTTTATTTACTAATTTGTTTATATTTTGGGATATAGAGACAACTAATTTTGTTAGAAAATGTCATGGGTAGGTGGAAACAAAAATAATAACTGGGGTTTGCTAAGAATTCCTTTGGAAACAGGCAGAAGCAAAAAAAAAAAAACTGCCCCATGTACACCTCTAGTCCGTGGAAGTGACCTCCATTTTGCATTCACTGCTTCACATTACTGAAGTTTCTAGGTGTGTACAAATGTCAATGCACTTTCTACCAGAGTTGTTCAGCACCAAAGATGCTGAATGCAGAAGAAAGAGTCCACTTTTGGGGGTAGCTGATGTCAGCACAGTTTCCATTTTGTTGTGGTTTCCATTTTTTAAAATATAAACACAAAAAAAACAAACTGGATCCAGGCCTGACTGTTGCCATACCTTCTGAAGTCACCTTCTTCCATGGGTTGGGTGGGTACATGAAGGCAGCATTTTGGATCTGGTCATGGATGTCTTCATCCTCATTGAATGGGAATGTTCCACTGAGGCTGACATAGATGATGACGCCAACACTCCACATGTCTAGAGAGCGGTTGTAGCCCTTGTTCCTCAGCACCTCAGGCGCCAGGTAGGCCGGCGTACCCACCACTGAGCGCCTGAAAGACTTCTCACCAATGATCCGAGCAAACCCGAAATCGCAGAGTTTTACCTGTGAAACAGCAATGAGTGTTGCTGAGTCCTAAGAGCCTGAGGCTAGAAGCAGACAGCCCCTTTAACTTGACTGTGGTGCAACAAATAGCATCCATTATTTCTCCCCAACCCCCTTTTCCCACCACAGACACTATAATGAGCAGTTGCCAGAGACAGTGCTAAACTCAAATGAAATTATCATGCAGTTAAAAGCAGTTCCAGTACTACTCTCCTGCCGATTTTCCCCTTCACATTTTACATGCACAGAGGAAGGAATGCTCTTTACAGGCCATCATAGGACCACTGCTGCTGAGCTGAAATCACAGAATGGGCAAATGACAACTATTCTAGCTATTCAGTTTTCAGTGTTTTTGTGCTTGTTCTGGAAAATATTTGTTGTAAATAATGCAAAAGAGATTTGGTTTAGTATTCCTCTGAGATGTTTGCTGGTGCCCAAACACAGTGAGTCATTCGTTCTACTTGAGTGCTTCCAGAGCAAGCTTCACACGCTAGACGGGTAAAACAATGAGGAGATAATTTAGCAGTCTTTCAGCGCGGAGACGCAGGCACACGCTCTGTGTGCCGAACACAGAATAAACTGTAATTATCGTGGCTTATTGTTATTCCTTTGCTTTTGTAAAAGCAGATTATTTTATGTGTATTTTACAGTTTTCTCCCTTTATTTTTTGAATGGTTTTCTGACAGCATGCTACTCACTTGTGGAAAGGAGTCAGCAGATGCTAGCAAGACGTTCTCAGGTTTAAGGTCACAGTGTACGATGTTCTTGAAGTGAAGATGGCGTAGCGCTACAAGGATCTGTCCAAAAAGAAACCTTGGATTTAGTGAAGGTTGCCACACATTTTCATTCTCTCGGTGTTACGAGATTTGAGTTTACAACCCAATGATGGGACTGTTTCCTTGTGTGTATGGTGTCTGACACTGTGGCAACTCAGGATGTTTCTGAGAGGCTTACCTGTGAGACAAGGAACTTAGTGATGCGTTCTGGCAGCCTCCCTTTCTCACTAGACAGTATCATCTCCAGCATGTCACCATGGAGCTTCTCCATGACAACAAACACACGCTCTGGCGTCTCAAACATACACTCCAAGTTCACCACCCCAGGGTGGTGTAGATTCTAACAAATACAAATACAAATCTTGAGCTAAAAGAGCTTAGAGTAATCATTTTCATTGCACATTTCTGTTCTGTACATACTCAAAGGCATTTCTGTTCCTCAGATTCACTGAGGCTGGGGTTCTTTTCCATGCCAGCACATTTGTAGGTGTTCCAAAGTTAAGCATTGTTTGTTTGTTGTGTTGTGTTGTGTTGTGTTGTGTTGTGTTGTGTTGCTTTGTGTGCATTGTTCCTGCACTGGAGCTGTGAGCTGTGCAATGCTACCTGCTTTTGTGCCTCCATGCAACATTACATTTATTTTATTTTAATTTACTCATTCAGTAGACGCTTCTATCCAAAGTAACCTACGATTGAGCTGTCCAGATTAGAGATAAGGGCCTTGCTGAAGCGCAGCTGTGACAGCTCAAAGCCTTGTAACCACTGAGACACCATTTGCCTACTTATTTTCATATACTATTCATATTATTCATATAAGTATATGA
This sequence comes from Chrysichthys thysi, assembly GCA_030068315.1. Lineage (NCBI taxonomy): Eukaryota > Metazoa > Chordata > Actinopteri > Siluriformes > Claroteidae > Chrysichthys > Chrysichthys thysi. Next base: position 18,034,984 of record JAQLOM010000005.1, read on the forward strand.
ATATTCATATGCTTAATGAATTCATTTTTATCTTAATTTAATAACTTAATGTAATTACGTAATTGCTTTTTGTAAATGTGTGTGTTTATCTACCTGGAGGATGGCAACCTCATTGCGCAGCTGACTCTCTTGTTTCGTTGGGAAGCGCAGTTTGTCTATAATCTTGATTGCCACGTCTCTCCCTGTTTTTCTGTGCTTTCCTGCAGTATACAAACCATAACCGTAAGAGCAAAACAATTTGGTACAAATGAATGTCGTATGCAATACTGTATTTGTATTTTAAATCATTCTATCAACATAAACAATACAGATGCATCTAAATGATACTGCTATGCTATCAGCATATAATGTGTTATTGTATGTCCTATTTATGTATCAACAAACAGAATGCCACAGAGTATACTGCAGATTAATTACCGCCGTAGACAATGCCAAATTGCCCAGATCCAAGAACTTCATCCGGGAATATCTGATAAACTGTGCTAATGTCCTATAAAGAGATGGAAATAAACATGCAAACAGGACTGTTAAATAAACTACATCAACGCTTTCGCTTTGAACGAATGCGTTATTCCTTCTGCTATGTCTAATCTGTTCTGAAGATTTTGTCCAGTTACAGTGTCTGAATTAAGAGCAAATATTACTTGCATTGCACTAGGACTCTGCAGGAGAAGTGTGGGTAACTATGGCAATCCCACGGCCACACGGGTGATGAAATAAGCTCCAGCAGAGGCATTGAGTGTTTATATTGCACTGAAACTCAAGGCTACAGCTATTGGCAAGCCAACAGTTTCCTCCAGCACACAGAAATACAGTTCAGAGAGAGCGAGTTTTAAAACATGACATTCATCCAACCTTTTTCATATTTTGCAGCATAAAATATATCTGCGTTGGAGTACTGATAACTCATGCTATTCCTTTACCCATAAATGAAGCATGTTATATTATATTTAGAGTAAACACCTTCCTGCTGTGATTTGTTTACTGAGCTATATGGCACATACAGTCCAGAGCTGTACTATGATTTTTTAATTTTTTAATTTTTTTATTAAAACAACTTTAAAATGTATTTTCTTCCACGTTTTAAAAAAGCTTTTATTGTTTTTCTGTTCAGGTTCATCAGTCATGATCAATATGAGATAAATAAAAAGAAATAATAAAAGACTAATAAAAGAAAAATCGCACCTACCACATTCTCCTGAATCTGACAGTTAGACACAGAGATGCTGATGGAAACGTCTTCTGTTGGCAAAGAAAACAAATGTGGTTATTCTCCGTCATCACCATCCATAATAACACTTCCATACAGGTGTCTGTATAAGGTGATGATATTATATACTTATATACAGTATAAGCCTTTCCTGCTTGGTTTTTGTTGGCACTATAAATACTCATTATTAACCTGGAGAGTATAGATTTGCACAGTCAATCAATCAAACAATCAATGTATTCTCTGTTGCAGATGAATCATTCTGTTAAACTAATATACTCTAAATTTCTGCCTATACCTTTTCATATTGATTTTTCCCTACACAATCCTTTTCATATGTAATTTAAACAGAATGTGGTACACAATTCCTCTTTAGAAACAAGACATTGTGATATATCTCAACATGATCCTTGTTTATTAAGCAGCATGGCAACACTACTGATAAATAAGCTCATTCTTCAGGTTTAACTGAGATCATCTTGCTATCATAAAGTGTAAACTGTTCTATTTAGTCAGCTATGTCACTGAAATGCAATTTTCAAGCATCTGTACACAACCAAGCCAAACAGTTTTAGGTTCTTTTGTTCTGTGAACATATCTTGTACATTGTCAGTGTCAGGGCCGATTCACATGAAGCACCAAAAATGCCCAGAAAGCATGAGCTCTTTGCTTGCATCTTACTGAAAACTCATGTTTAGGATGCACAGCACTCTCAGTGGAAGAGCTGCGTGGAAAAATTCCCGCATTGTCTGGGTTCATATCATCACTGATTGATTCAGGAACTGAGTTTGGATGGCGAGTGAGTACTGCAAGTCACATTTCAGACTTGACAAGTTTCAGTTTGAATTGCTTCAGTATAAAAGACCACGCATCACCACACACAGCATAAGCCATTAAATCATCATTCCTGCACAACGATTGTGCATTTGTCTGAGTCAAATATTAAACATTTATAAAACTAAGCCAATAATGAAATTAGAAATGTTTGACATTTTAATTTGGAAAAAATAACAATAACATGTTCACTAATTAAAGCCAGGGAAAGGGAACTTTGCATGGCAACAATGAGCTTCTCCTCCATTTTTTGCAAAAGCTGAGGGCAGGATCTGAGTGAATCGCTGATTGGATGTTTCATGTCCTGTGGGAAGTGGTGCGCTTGGGGCATTTTAAAAAATTGAAATATTTGTATCTTGTTGTGCCTCAGTCACGCACAGGTAGACACGTCATGTGAATCAGCCCTTAGGCTTGTTGCAAAGTATGAATACAAAAGCTACAGTTTAGATTGAAGGCCAACATGCTTTTAAAAACTATCAGGGTGAAATGAACAAGTATTTTGCATTCTACCAACCCATTAGTTGTTTATTTATTTAAACCCACTACAAACACATTATAGTTAATGCTTGACCTCAAGTTCAGACCCAACTCTCTGTGCACATGAAATATAAACTCCAGAGGAGTGTGAAAATTGATTAATTTATTACAATGGGCTTTTGTAAAAATAGAATTGTGTGTAATAATGAATTGCAATACATTATCTGAAATGTACTGCATACTATACACATTCTCACAGAGGGGTTCCGAAAATTTAAATGAGGAGAAAAGAAATAAAAAAGAGTCTGTAGTATAATGAGTCCCAATGCACTTCAGAGTAATCATCTTACTGTGATAGCTGTGACGGCTGCTGTGAGCCATGCCCTTGGATATAACGGGCATGAGAGCATGCTGGATGGCCGTTTGCCACATGTGAGCCACATCCTGGCCAGTTCCGCTGATCAGCACGCTGCCATGGAACAAAGAGTAGTCTTCCTGAGACAGGTTCTCGCCTACATAATACACTAGCGTGGCGGTGGCAATCTCAAAGCAGTGAGGGTTGGCACCTTCGGGAAGCAAGCTGAAGTTCTGCGCAGGCTCCAGGGACAGAATCTCAGACAAGGGGATTTCCTGTAGAACAAAATGAAACATGAAATTAGAGATTGGAAGAGAGATCTTGTGTAATATCATAATATGAAACATCATGTTGGAAATAAAGAAGAGCTTTACTATATGTGTTATCTCCACTTGCTTTTAAAAATGTGATCTTCAGTTGCATCCTGGATTTATTTTGTAATGAAACATTTTAAAACTTCTTTCAATGACATGTCAGTATAGTTCACTTTGGTCTCACTTTTCATTAGTTTGTCCAGCTCTGTACATTCTACCCAAACAAATCAGGTTCTAAACTAGCATCAACATTCATGCTAATATCACTGTCTGTTGCATCGTGACCGTCATCTCATTGCTAACTAACTGAGCCAACTTTCTGTTGTAGCTGTGAGCTGCATCCTGGAACCTGGACATTTGCTGTGTCTGCTATTTCTGCGTTGGATTTTTTTTTAATATGACAATAAACATTCATTAAAAAAGTCTAATGAAATTGATTCTCTGATGCAGATGCATCACCGTATTGAATTCTTTTCACTGTAGTCCTTTTCTTATTCAACAAAGTAGTTCAAATGCAAGGGGGTACACAGAGTTCTGTTTTTCTTGAGATATAACACATTGATGTATTGATAGACAACAACAGTTGACATAATCTTAGCAAGTTTGTTTTTGTTTTTGCTATCATGTACTAATTTGTTAAGTCATTGAAGTTTAATATTCAAGCATCTGTACACAACCAAGCCTGTGTTCTGTGAATATATTTTGTGCTTATTATGTATCATGTGCTTATCATATTTTGTGATTATCATGTAATTATGTCACATGATTAATTATTTGCTGACTGACTGATTGTACTCACCTTATAGTATTTGCTCCCAGTATCATTCTGGAACAGAGTAATGCACTTGCTATCCAATCGCCAGTAATGTCTCTTACGCTAGTGTAAAATCAAACAGTGAAACGGTAGAATTAGCCTTATGTAAAATGATGAATTTATATTTGTTGTAAAATGTCCTTTTTAATGAAGAAGTAAATGGATATATCAATGTTTATTTCATTTTAAGCTCTTTCTTCAGCATTCATAACATGCATTCTTTATTCATAACACAAAAAAAATGTTCTTAACCTCAAGTAAAAAGACTTCAAAAAAGCCTTTTTTATTTGTGGACACCTAAGAGCTTATCGTTTCAAGGCAATAAGGGCCAGATGTCTTACCAGTGTGTCCTTGCTCGTGAAGTGGACAAGCCATCCCTCCTTCATGACATTACTGTTTTTCCTCTTGATGTGCTTCACTGACTGGACCACTCGCATGAGAGGGATGTTGTTGCTAGTGCATGGACTATAAAACACATTGACACAAAGAATGTCTGTGTATCTTTCTTGATGAACACAGCTTGAGCTAATGTTCCTGCCACTAACTCCAGCTGTTTGTATTTATTTGTTTCTGCTGCTTCTCAAAAAGAGGCAATGAGAAGCTTGTAAAACTTGGGATATTATTATAGTATGTTTATGATTTGGCAAGGAATACCTGATGATTCTACTGGGCTCATCAGGATCTGGATCATGGAAATCTCCGAGTTCACAGTGGCCTACATCCAGTAGGACAGAAGAGTCTGCAACCAGAGATTCTTCCATGTCATCTATGATGAGACTGTTTCTCTCGCTGTCATGATCATCACAGCCTTCTGCCATCAACACATCCAGCTCAGCTCCAGGACTCAAGAGGTCTAGAATGAAGAGAAGGGAAGGGAAGGGAAGGGAAGGGAAGAATATTTAAGAAAAAGAATGTTACAGTGCACTGGCCCCTGATACCATTTATGGAGGCTCCTTCCCTGCATGAATTTACTCTTACTGTAGAAACTATAACATGTTAGAACAAACTCATTAATATAAACCTGTCATTCGAATTAAATCTTCCTGGCCACCGTCACCACAGGCTTGCTCATTTGGGATAGGGATATATATATTTATATATTTATATATGAATTTGTTGATATGTTTATTGATTAATAACCCTTTAATTGGACATTATGTATGGTAAAGCTGCTTTGCAACAATGTCTGTTGTTATAAGTGCTATACAAATAAAAAAATCAATTGAACTGAATTACAGCCAGAACTACAAACACAAATCTGAACACATATGGACACAAATCTGAACATCTTCTGACCAATCAGATTTGAGAATTCAACTGTGCTGTGGTATAACTACATATAAATTAGCTTAGATGTAAAGGTGTATGTGTAATGATATACAAGTAATATGCCATAACTAAATTTGTGAATTACTGAATTAATGAATTATTCAATTTACTATGTAGTCGGGCCCATAAGAATTTGGACAGTGACACAATTTTTGTAATTTTGCCTCTCTACACAACCACAATTTATGTGAAATGAAGCAATGAAGATCTGATTGATCTCAACTTCCAATACAAAGAGATGTTGATGCACATGAAGAAGGCTATCATTAGACTGAAAAAACAAACAGACCTATCAGAGAGATAGCAGAAGCTTTAGGAGTAAAAAATGAACGCACTGGCGAGTTCAGCAACACTGAAAGGCCTGAAGACTCCAGAAGACAACTAAAGTGGATGATTGCAGAATTCTATCATTGTGATGAAAAAACACTTTACAACTTCTATACGAATAAAAATCACTCTAAACTTGGGCCCACCCTCATAAAAATGCCTGAAATGACTGGATTTCTGTCTTTCAGTTTGTGTTGGAACTCCAAAGTGATACTAGTGACTGTCACATGTGAAACACAGCACAGCGTGACACAGTGAAATTACTTCTCTACATTTAACCCATTCACTTAGTGAAGCAGGGGGCAGATGAACAGCGCAGCGCCCGGAGAGCAGTGCTTGAGGACGGTACCTCGCTCAGGGTACCTCAGTGTGCCTTGTTGGTCCTGGGCCTTGAACCCAAAACTTTCCAATTGAAGGTCCAACACCCTGACCGCTAGGCTACCAGTCTGCCCCAGATCAGTTTCTCGTTTCAACCTTCTGTTGTACAGTATAACAACTGATTAATCAGAATTTTTGTTCCTTTTCAGCAATTTTTGGAAATAACTTACTGTGAGTGTGTGCTGCTATGAGCACATGGGGCGATTATTTTGATGAAACTTGTACTTAGGCACTCGCATTCATTAAATTGCACTTACAGTGCATAGTCACATTACACCAGTCAATCACATTTGATTTAAGTATTTCTAGTGCTGTATTTTCTTGTATGGTGTAGTGCAAAATACAAGAATGCAATGTATTGTTTATTAAAAAAAAACAAAAAAAAAAACAAAGGTGAGCCCAAATGATATGAAAGTCAAATGATATCAAAGAATTATAAATGTAAATACAGAGGGATTACATCAAGATCCACTAATAACACACAAGAACGGGAAAGTCAGATTAGACTTTGCAAAAAAAAAAGATTATTTGAACAAATAAAACCAAAATGATCCTGTACCTAAATAGAAGAATACAGAGTAGGAAAGGAAGGGCTCATAATCCCAATCATACCACATCATCTATCAAACATGGTGGAGGCAGTGTTATGGCATGGGCATGTATGGAACTGGATCACTGGTGTTTATTAGTGACGTGACAACTGATAGAAATAGGAGGATGAATAATAAAACATACTGCAAAAGCAACCCAAGAGCTTCTTAAGGCAAAGAAATGGAATGTCCTTAAATGGCTGACTCATTTACCTGACGTCAACCCCAATGAGCACGTTTTTCACTGTCTGAAGACAAAATTGAAGTCAGAAAGACTCACAAACAAGCAGCAACTGATAGAGGTTGCAATAAAGGCCTGTCAGGACATCTCAATAGAGGAAACTCACCATTTGGTGATGTTCATGTGTCCCAGACTTCAGGAAATCGTTGACTATAAAGGGTTTGCTTACAAATATTAAAAATAGCCCTTAGATTTATAATTATGTTAGCTGGTCCAATTATATTTGAGCCAGGAAAAATAGAGGGACTATGTGAAAAAAGTTTGGAATTCCTAAAAGGTTAATGCAATATTTTTGTAAAAACCCCTTGAATTAAAGCTGTAAGACTCTACTTTAATGTTGATTGCTTAATTTCAAATCCACTGTGTTGGTGAATAAACAGAAAATTATGAAAATGGTGTCACTGTTCAAATACTTATAGACCCAAGGTGGGTATTAATATAAAATTTACAAGAAAGTGGTATTTTATTTTTACAAACATAATGCTTTGGTTTTCGATTATTCGATTTATTGCAGACATTGTATATTTTTTCATTCACCTTCAGTGACCACAACTGCGTCCTGGATGCAAAACAAATCAAACTCCACACAAATAATAACCTGATCCCAGGACTGAACCACAGAGCTCTGAGACAACAATTAATGCTATCATGCCTTACATTTGAGTGAGAACAGATTCATATCTCATTTTTTAATAATGATGGAAATTAAGTAGACTAACTACACAGTTACTCTGGCAGTTGCCTTACTACTTAGGCTCACTATGATGCAAAGCAGTAGCTAGGCTATTTTGTTGCTAGCTTTAATGAAGAATAAGAAAACTAGCATCAGAGTAATAACAAACATTGTTTTGGTTAAAATGTATTATGGTTTAATGTGATAATGCCAATAAAAGATATTTGGCTAGACTGGTTTCCAACCTAGCAGTCAGCCTAGGTAACTAGCAATTTTAGGAGATATTGGTTTTGGTAGGACTCTACAATAAAATGTACAATGATAATTTGACTATAAATCAACAAACAAAGTTATCACTCTAACAGGCAGGATCAGTATTAAAAAGATCATCTTGTTAAGGCTAGTTAGTTACAGAAGTGATCAGACTATTTAGGCTTGTGAATATAAAATGTAGCACAAATACAGCACAAATAGCCCAAGGCAGACTTGTAGGTAGTTGGCTATTCATATTCAAAATGTAAATTTTGTGTTGTGTTCATGCATTTTGCTTTACATTTATTTGTGGAGTGCATTGTGATTATTATGAACTGAAAGTGTATCTGCATATTGCACTTTGTGAAAGCCTTTTCATACATGCTTTAAAATGACCTGAATGTATAGAGCAAGGCAGCATCTTACTGTACTATTCAATATTTTTGTATTTGCTGTGAAAAAACAACTATGTTGATTGTGACATTAAGAAACATGTAGAGACTCTAAAGTTATACTTGCCTCCATTCCTTGACACCTCTCCAAGGCAGTTGTTTGGCACTTTAGGTGCACATCGTTTGTGGCAGTTGAATTTGCAATCTGTACCAGTGTGAGGGGGAAAACGAGATGAGAAAATCATGGCAAAGTGAGAGAGAGAGAGAGAGAGAGAGAGAGAGAGAGAGAGAGAGAGAGAGACCACGCACGCGCAGATGAGCGTGTGTTGTGCTACTGGTTGACAGGCTGAGACCTTGCACATTGCTAAAGCACATTAAAGCTGTCTATATCAGCAAGCTGACAGCACTCTTTACTGCCTGACACCCACTATACATTTTACTTTCATCAAAGCAGTGTAGCTACACCACAGCTCTCATATTAATTACATATTTCACGTTGTATGTACATTTATTATATCTATATTAATGACATACTGTACATTATTGTATTTACTAGCTGAAACTATTGCATGAATCTGTGTACACATACCTTACAAATGACTGCAATGTTTCAATACAATGAGTTAAGTTGCAAATACTGTATTAATTTAGTATTGTAATTCACACTGTGTGAATCAGTAATTTACAATTTGGTAATGAATAAATGTGCAGGATGAGAACTGGAATGTGGTTCTTATCCTACATATGGAGACATTATTGTAATTATGTGCAACTGTGTTCTTTTTATTTAGCATTTCAACACACTATCAGAAAAAAAGGTACTAAATTGTACTACCACTGTTTGTTGCTGGAGCAGTGCCTGGTCTTTGTACCTTTGATATGAATCTTTTACCTGGGAATGTTGTTTTATTTTAAGATACAGCAGTGTTCCCAGGGTTTAACGACGTGGAGTAAATTATTTTAGTGTTTAAACAAATATTTTCACTTTCAACGGAGAAAAATGCATGCTAAAGGTTACAGAACACACTTAGGGTACCACTAATGAGTGCAGCATGTATACACTCAATGGGGTTTGGCTTGCACTGATACAAATTTTAAACCAACTGCCAAATGCATCGCACCGGCAATGAATCCTACTGAGCCCTTTGAGTATACAGACAAAGTGCGCAAACAACAGTTTGATTCCCCAGCATGGCTCAGGTTTACACAAGTGTGAGCTCATACCTTTGCACTGCAGGCCCTGGCGGAACAGGCCCTTGAGCAGCTTCTTGCAGTGCTGGCAGACAGTGGGACGCGTGTAGGAGTGGATGACAAACGTGTGAGGCACCTTGACTTTGGACAGCAGGATCTTGTCGAGCTCGATCGGGCGGCCGATGTACGACTGTGAGTTGGAGCGCCCTCTTCCAGGGAACATGTCTTTCTGCTACAGAGGTGCAAAATAGAGGTGGGCAGACAATCACTTTGCAGAACATGTATGTACTGCTGGTTCTCATGTAAGCTGTGCTCACTTTGGTTGGGAAAGATCGGCAAGCATTCTGCCAGGTTAATTCGGTTTGGATTTGAGTGTTGATCGCACATGCTTTTTTTTTTCATCATGAACACACCAAAGTTGCTTGTGTGAAATTACACCCAGAGCGTACACTGAAGACCAGTTTAGCACTCTAGGTGTTCATTTAACACTGGTGAGTTTGCGGTGCACATGCTGTACTTTCGACATAAAATGCTGCTTTTTCAAATGCTTCATTTCTCTCGTACACACACACACACACACACACACACACACACACACACACACACACACACACACACACACACACACACA
>JAQLOM010000005.1:18066904-18080597 GCA_030068315.1 Chrysichthys thysi
CTTAGCGTACGAACGTTTCGGGAATCGTACCACAACGTTAAGAGAGAGGTTAAGGCATAACTTAAGAACTACTTAGCAATAAGAACGTTTTGGGTCACTGGGCCCTGGTTTGGTAGCAGTACAGGCACAAACGTCTGTTCCTATCATCACTCAACACTAGACATAGAAACTTCTAGAACTTGAAATAAGCGTGGAAAAAGTCAATCCCAGAATGCAATGTCTCTGAAACAAGTTGAAAACACAAAACTGCTGTATATTTATCTAATTATGTATATTATGTAAAAGATACAGCATGTTATTATTTTATGAAAATACAGTTAATTACTTTTAAAAATTACATGTAAATGTACACTAAAGGGTTACAGTGTAGCATTTGTTAGGCTCAGACTGGTATATTTACATGCAATTTACACAAAAATATTTAGATATTTAAATCAGCTATACAGTGATCCCTTGCCATATCGCACCTCAAATTTTGCGCCTTCACTTTATCGCGGGTTTTTATTTAAGTTGGTGTAATTATATATTGCGGCTTTTTCTGATAGAGTACATGCTTCCTAATTGGCTACCCAATCAGAGTGTGCAGCTAATTAGAGTCACCTGGGTGCTGATTAACTAAGCGAAGAGCATCATTCCGGTTTGTGTTAGCCAGCATCTCACGTCTCACTCATTCAGCATCAACGTGTTTCGCTGAGCTTTTTGTGGGTAGTAAAGCCCTTCGTTATGTTCCAAAAGCTATCTGCACCTTCTACTTCTTCCGGGGCCAGACCCAAGCGCTGACAGGTGATGCTAACAAATCATCGAAAAGGTAAAACTTTTGGACATGTTAAAGGAAAGGACCAGCTGCGCCGCTGTAGGATGCCGTTACGGCATCAAAGAGTCCACAGTTTGCTACATAAAGAAGGCTGAAAACAAGATAAGAGTTACAACTACAGTGTCTTATATCCGGGGCGCTAAACAAGTCGTAAGCGTGTGGAATAAGGCTGTGGTAAAGATCTATTTGGCAGAAAGGGGCCTTGAGTTCAAAGTGCTTTTACTGCTGGACAATACCAGAGGTCATCCCGTGTATCTTTCCTTCCAAGGGGTGAAAGTAGAGTTCTTGCCAGCAAATATGACATCACTAATTCAGCCAATGGGTCAAGAGGTTATCCAGGCCTTCAAGGCAGTGTTCACTAAGAACACCCTGCAACACATGGTTGATGCCATGGAAACGGATGAAGACTTTTCCCTGAAGCACTACTGTCAGAATTACACCATCGCATCATGCCTGGTGAATGTACAGAGAGCACTGAAGGATATGAAGAAGGAGACTGTCAATGCCTGCTGGAAGAAATTGTGGCCAGAAGTGGTCGATGGATACGAGGGCTTTTCTGACGAAGAAATTCATCACTCTGCGGTTGATAAGGCAATTAGGCTGGAAAAACAGCTAGGAGGAGAAGACTTTGATGACATGACTTCCGATGACGTTGCTGAGCTGCTCGAGTTCTACTCAAAACCGCTGACCGATGAAGATCTGGCCGAAAAGACCAAGTCATTGACCAAGCGAGGAAGAGAAAGGACGAGAGGAGGATAGAGCACATGAAGAAGAAGAAGAACAAGAAGAAGAAGAACAAGAACAAGAACAAGAACAAAGCCTAACTCTCAAGCGCCTCACCACCATTTTACGATTAGCTACAGAGCTTCAGTCATCGGTTGAAGAATGGAACCACAAATGATTCACTCTTTGCAGTTCAGAAATGCTCTTGATGGCCCCACAGAAGTGTATAAAAACCTGCTAACTCAAATGAAAAGACCATGCCAGCAACTGCCTATCACAATGTTCTTTACCAGGAAAAAAAAAGTTTTTAAAACTGTTTTGCGTATTTTTTTGTAAATGAAACTCCTCAATGATATTCAATAGTTGTTGTTCGTATATTGTGTCAACTGTGTTTACTGTACATACAGTACATTATTCCAATGAATCTTACCCAATATTAAAGAGAACATTAAGGGTTTATGCTGTATAACTGTGCAGGTAATGGTTATAAGCGTGTGGGAGGGTTTATAAAGGCTTAAAATATATTTTAAAAAATAACCATATTATTACATGGTCGCTACTTCACGGATTTTCACTTTTCGCGGTGGGCTCTGGAACCTAACCCCTAGAAGGGACCACTGTATATCCATCTGTAGTCCCTCTTCCATATTCAGCCCAATCTGGAAATAATTGGAGAGTATAATGATTTTCGCAGGTTTCTTTTATGTATGCAGATATATTTCATTTCAAATGAAGAAATGATTTTGAGGACAATATTGGTGAAAAATACAGGGATGGCATTCAGGTGTCCCTAAGTAATTGGAAAATGACCACAATCTTTTCATAAAATCTGTCATGTTTATTTTAGCACTTGGTTGAAATTCACAGATTGCCTAAATCTAAATACCTTGGTATCCAGCATCTACCATGGATCATGAACATTCCTTTCTCTACACGTTCTTCATTCTATCCATCTGGCACAGGTTACCTTTTGCTTCATTAATCCTCCAGTCTGTGTCCCTGATATACAGTTAGGTAGGATTTGTATACATTTTTTATTTTTAAAATATTCAGGATTTGTATGGACGCAATCAGTCTGTTTTGTGCTTAAAGATTTTAGCACGTTTCAGTTCTTGTGGCCAGCCCTCTGATGTCAAGCTGTCATCACAGCTGGCCGAGAAACAACTGAATAACCAACTGTCCAATTACTTTAGGTCTAAAATATCATAATCATTGATTAAAAATTCCATGTGCTAGAGTACAGATTAAAAAAATGGACAAAATAGTTACTGTGGAGTGTTAGCTTTAGTCATTTTTAATTCTGTTTCTCAAGTCTGGGTATATGAAAATACAATATTGCAGCGGTTCAGTAATAATAACAATAGTTATTATTAGTCTTTAATGTTAGCTACACTCTCTACCTGTACAGAGAACAAAGACAGAAACAGTCTGTCTTTTCTCTCTGTGAGGCCAACACACCAGGCCATATCCCCATACTGATCAAGACATGGAACACACACAAACCATCAACCAATCAGAGCTATGGCTAGCCATGTTGAGTCTGCAGGCTAGCGGGTGCTAGCTGTGCTGTGACAACCACTGGTCAATACTGTTGGAGCATTGTGCTTTTGTTTTTCTCCCTCCCTCTGCGCCTACAAGGCCAAAAAAGCCTAAACGTTTTGCCAATGGCAGGCATGGGGCCACATTGAAGGCCTAACAGAAAGGGCAAACAGATTCTCTCTAAGCTCAAGCTGCTAATGTTCAAGCCATTTGATGTTCAGAAACTATGGCTATATTCTTACAAATAACAGCTGTTGTGATTTATCATTGCTCATTAGCTAGAATGGCATATTAATCCTGCTTTACACTTATTGTTGGGGCATGCCTTTGGACAAGGTGACTTAGATCTGCTTGAACCAATCGTTTCCAACACCCTTTAAAAGACAGCAGTAAGACATTATACGAACACAAAACGATAAGCTTTAGGCTAATTTGAAAGATTGTCAAGTACTACATGTAAAAACAACCAAGTGTCTTGAATAGGGTGACCATTAGTCCACCGTTTCCCGTAAACTTCTTCTTTTTAAGAAGAGATTTTCCAACTACCGAAAATGTCCGTGATTCGGATTTAGCTTTATAAATTTGCCATTCATTTTTTGGCTATCAGGCCGCCCCAGACACTCTTCTAGTTTGGCTAAATACAAGATCCTGTATTTACAGGTTTGCTGCACAAACCGCAGTGTACATAAAAAGAAATACCAGTACTTTTACACAAACAACCTACACATGATCACCTTTCTTAGGTTGTTCATGTCTACAGTTGTCAATTCTGAACACCACAGAAAGACACTGCTTACATAAATTAGCATGTCGTTAATACTGAGGGGGACAACCTGGATGAAGAGCATACTCTCATTTAAGGCAAGACGACACACTGTATCTAATTAAAGCACTCTTTTAGGCCTGCTAAGATTCTCATTGTCACCTTAATAGCTGTATGTTCACACATTATTAGTGAGTGTTTTGCAGCTCTCCTCCTCAGCGCCAGCATGCCCACTAACTAACCCCTGGCATAGTGAGCTCGCACTCAAGCACCACACAGGTTCTACTGGGCTTTGAGGTGCTATGGCAGATCATTAAAATTACATGACGGGCTTAGCAGGTGGTGTGCTTCTAAACTGACAGTAATTCCGATATTTCACTGATGATAAGCTTTATTGAAGTCCTCTGCACAGTATGTGGTGAAACAATCATTAAACACCAAATTTAGCTGCTAAGCCATGGAAGAAAAGTTGTCCAACTTTATACCATACATAAAAGCAGACAAATATTATCTGCATAATTGTTCATAATTAAGTAGAATCCACAATGATGCTCCATCACAAATGGATGATTGATAGACATTTCTTGTCACAGAGGCACAGTACTCTTGTTTGATTTGTTTCCGGCAATTGGCTCATCTACTTTCAATGGGTGCCTTTTGTGAGATTAAAAAAAAACTCAGCAAGGATATGCTTTTGCTCTGCTTCTTGGTTTAAGTCTCAGCACGTTTCTTGTGAAGAGATAATTGTGTTTTGCAGGTCTTGCCTAAACAACCATGGAAATGAGGTAACCTTTCAACAAAGCACATTAACACTGAGAGAAACCACTGCATATTTTTGGCCATTTTAGCTACCTCAAATATGCAATGTTTACTTTATTACCAAAAGCAATTAAAACAATTCCTTTTGTTGGCCCTCCCTGCTTCTCTCAGTGTACAACAGGAAGAGTGCTTGTTGCAGTACTGTTGAATTGGAGAAGACAAAGGATGCTCAGATACTCTCTTTGATAAGTAACGGCCATCCCAGGTTTGCTATATGATACGTGCCATACAAAAGACCACAAAAGACCATGCTTGGCTATTTTGTGAGCTCAAAGAGAGCTTTCGTGATAACCTCACATATCTTTGGGATCTTTCGGGGGGTATCAGAGGAGCTTAGCAAGGAATCACGACCCTCCAAAACAGACAAGCTGTCTGTGCATGTGTAAATACACATGCAACACATACAAACACACGGTATCACATCTATCATTGCTAATGAAGGCAGCGTTTTCAGTGATCTTCAAAACAGCTGCTCCACAATGGCCTCTGTACAGTACTCATCAACCTGGCGGGGTGTGTGTGTGTGTGTATGTGTGTGTGTGTGTGTGTGTGTGTGTTTGTACATGTGCGTGTGCGTGTGTATGTGAGTGCATGACCTCGCCGCACATGGCTCTCGTCACCATAATGGCACTCAGATGAGTACTTCACAGGCAATCATAATCAGTTGCCAAGCAACTAGAGGGACCACTCTCCTGCTCATGTAAAAAGACCAATGTTGCTAAGATGACCATATAAGCTAATACCACCAATTCACAGATACTATCTCTGGTGACATGAATATATAATTTGCTCTAATATCTACGTCTTTCAAAGATGACAGTATGAAATGTAGCCCATTCAGGTTTCGCACAATGCTTAATGGTAGAATATGACTCTCCTTTATGGGAATGAATGAATAGGTTCTGTCAGCACAGAACCATTGTCACTGAAGCTTGGGCTTCAAAGATAACACGGTTTAAACTCATGCCAGGTACAGATAGCAGTGCTGAGAAACAGTGCTAAGTTACTAAATTCTGGAAAATGGTCCAGTTCTTTAGTACTGTTACCACTTAACCTGTTGCTGAAGTCACTGAACCCCTGTACCCATCAAACAATATGTTGCATCTTTACCTCAAGATAGTGTTTAGCATCATGCTTTTAAAATAGCATTGTGGCCATGACATGTTACAGATTTGATATTCCACTGTAGAAAAATCAAGTGAATGCAGTCTGGCAACCCTGGCAACTCTGTATATGTGTGTAAATTTTCTATTAATTAAGATGAATTTTCAAATAAAAATGCAGGATTTCCCCCCCTTACATTACAGTTTCACTATCTATCCAGAGGTGCTTAATGTAGTACTGAGATCAAAATATTGTACGTCAATGTCAGAGGCATAGGCTGACATCAAAAAACCTAAACCAAATTAAACAAAAGGAGCCATCAACTGCTCTGCTTCTCCACCAGCCATGTCGATGCACTGAGCAATAGGAATGGTTAGCGCTTAGCATGAGTAGTGCAGCTACCCCACTGATTAATAAGAACGCAGGCACAAGTGGTAATGCAAAAAGGTGTAAACTTGAAACAAAGGCGCCATCACTTTAATTAAACTTGATAATCCTGAGCACTAATGGATTCACAGTCTATTAGGCATCCCCTTGATAGCACTAAGGACTTTTGGCAGTGTGAGGAAGAAGATGACTGAAGTAGATTTCAGATGTATATAGCCTCCACATTGACGGTCAAATCAGGATTTAGAAACTTGAAATTGTATGGCAGGCTCATGGAACAGATTGGAGTCTGATTTTGGTTCTAGGGAAAACTTTACTTAACATTAATGTCATTCTTCACTGCCTTTTGTGCGTCAAAATACCAAAGATTATCCAAGCTTATCTGTGCTCAGAGATACAAGGGCTAGGATCTTGTTGACTGGTTTATGAACTAAAGTACTTAATCTCTTATGAGTCTTGGGATACAGAATGTCTGACAGTTGGTGATAATTTGAAAAAAGAAAATATCTTGTGTCTTTTGGACACAGAAGTATCTTGCAAAAAAAATTTTCTCTGTGCCTTACATATTTCCCATAATCTAGTTTAATGTGGTATCTGAAAAAACATCCTAAAGTAATATCCTGATTATCTCTCACTGAAGCTGTTGTGACATGACTGAGTCACTGAAGTTTTTGCATATTTTGAACATTTTAGTATACAGGTAGTGTAGTAACTGTGTGCAAACTCTCAAATAGCTCAAAAATTTTACTCAGTAAAAATATGACTACACATGACCTGGATGTGTTGTAAGGTAAGACCTACACTGTTTCTGTGGCATGTATCCTATTTCACAAGTTGTATTAAAACACAGCAATAAGCCTGCTCATCTTTAAAATCTTCTCCAAATCACCCTTCACTGTTCACGATCTGAATGACATAGATTCTATAAGTCTATGTAGATACTATATGGACCAATGTTTTGGGGATACCGATCATCACAATCATACGTGGGCCCAGTGGTGCCAGCAGCCATAATCCTGTAAGATATTTCTCCAAGCATACATATATATTTTTTTAATTATTTGTACATTTTTTTGACATCTGGATGATAAAATTGTGACAACAGCAGATTATGTCTTTGGATACTGGTTTTATTGAATAATGTGCTTGAGAATGAGAAGCATTTTTTGTCTGGGTCCAGTGTGTCTACTCACAATGTTATGAAGCAAATACATTTGGAGGCTGGCGTTAACCACACATGCTATATGTCATTGCATGATCAAAATTTCTGGCATGTAATCGTGATGCTGGCAGTGTTGGATTTAGCCAGATTTAGCTTATCTTGTGTGCTAGCAAGCAAATAAGTAGCCCAGCTACCAGACCAGCCCAAAGGAACAAAAAAAACCCAAAAAACAAGTGAACATTTTTCTAATTTTGAAACTAGAAAGCAAACTTTCAGACCAGCACAAGCACCAAGTCCGCTAACATTAGTGCTAGATGCAGAATGAGCTTCAAATAGGTGGGCATACTATTTCATTTTAGTGTCTCATCTAATTCTTTGATTGCTTATTGTAGAAGGTTGGTTTTACAGCTACATATTGTTGTTATTATATTTATACCTAATCATTCTCATGATGATGATGATGCTCAATGAGGGAGTGTGCTGTTTGCTTTGCCGACATTTACTGCACATTTCTCTGGGCTATATTCAGTGGTGCATTTGATAATATAGTGTATTGCAGCATATTAGTTAGCTGTTGTTTTTCAGGCCTGTTGGCTGGTCTGTTAAATGCATGCGCTTGGGTAATCAGTGTTTTATGGTGGTTTTGTTTCGATAATGTACAAAAAACCTGAATCAATCTCTCTCTCTTTTTTCTTCATTCACTCACTCACTCACTCACTCACTCACTCATTAACTCACTCATTCACTCACTCACTCACTGAGTCATTTTTTGTGTTCCCTAGACGCTATTCCAATAATGGTAGCCTACAAGCGGGTGGGCAGTTCTTGTGCGTACTATGAAATATAATCCTGCTGATACCACTGCATGAGCCTTTCCCAAACTGTTGTTGTGTAGGATGTCATTGAATGCTATAGCCTTAAAATTTCCATACACTATGGGGTCAAGCACAACATGTTCTTGCATGACAATGTCCATGTGCACAAGCTGAGGTCCTTAAAAACATGGTTTGACAAGGCTGATATGGAACATTTCGAGTGGCCTGCACAAAGCCCTAACCTCAACCCCACTGAAGACTATTGCCATGAATTTGAATGCCAACTGCACCCCAGGCCTCTTCGCCTGACCTCACTAATGCTCTAGTGGCTGAATGGGCAAATCCACACAGCTACGTACCAAAATCTAGCAGAAAGACTTCTCAGAAGAGTGGAGGTCATTATAACAACCGGGGAGCTAAAAATAGAATGGGCTCTTCAAAAATCACATAGGGGTATGATGGTCAGGTGTCCATGCAGTGTAGATTCCTCATTCAGAACCCACTGCCAATTAACTCTATTCGGTCATTCATTTTAAATTACAATAATGGCAAGGTCAATTCTTTTGTTTTTACTATATCATTACTATAACAGCGGCGACATTCTCATTCTTCTAGATTATAAGACATTGATCTCATTTATACAACTGAGCAGTTGAGGGTTAAGGGCTTTGCTCAAGGGCCCAGCCATGGCAGCTTGGCAGTGCTGGGATTAGAACGCATGATCTTCAGGTCAGTAGTCCAACAGCTTAACCGCTGAGCAGAAAAATAGAACAGACCGAATGCACAAGCATTCGGCATAGCCAGAACAACAATTTGGAACATCCTGAAAAAAAAGAAAATATTAACTGAAAAAAAAAAACCATCTTGAAAAAATTATTAACACTTACACAGTTAATGTTGTGAATAAAAACACAGTTCAAAGTTTACACACCCTTAAATAGAATTTAGAGCAAAAATATCATTTATGCCAACAGGTCATTTAGGGTGTTACAATTCCCAGATGTCCCTTCATTAACACAAATTTTAAAAAAAATATGAGCATTCTCTAATGACATACACTCAGCCTTTGCCTTTGAAACTACCTCCAACAGTTTTTCATGTACTCTTGGGCAACTTTTGGGATCTGCTAGTTGTAATATCCTACCCATCCTTATAGAAATATCTGTTAAAACTCTTGATTAAAACCTGTGGGCCATTCAAACTATTCAACCTATGTAAAATTACATTTTACATTAATACATTCCTACATTCCTTTTTTTCCCCTGAAAAAAAACCCACTGGAGTACCAGTTTTGCTTTTAACTTGGCTCTGTCACTCAGGTACAAGGAAGAACATGTTGTAGATAGAGTAACAATATTTAGAGAACAGATCAACAATTTCTTGGACTGTGCCTTCAGTAACTGAGAAAAGCAGTCATCCTCTGACACTTGTTACTACCATCCAGCATTCAAAAGACATTGTGCAGACTCAGTTGGCATGCTCATACTTCCTCGTCTTAGCAGCTCTGCTTTTCCAGGAGAGCTTACACCACCCTCGTACACCCTGCTCTTGTGGGTTCTTGAGGTTCAACTGAGGTTCCCACAGTACTAAAGCAAACTGTATTTCTAGACTCAAGAGAAATATGAAATGCCTTGATGTGCTTCAACTAGCCTCCTACTCAGGCTCTGAATTGTGAAAACCTGGAGTAGTGTCTCTTTGCATTGCAGCTGAGGCTGCAATACAATGCACAAGAGCTTTCAAGGACATTTTCCATTTTTTATTCTCTATGATTATGTCGCTGTGCTCAGTGAACCTACACAGTTCAGCTAATGTGACTGTAGTTAGGGCATGTGAATAGTGCAATGGCTAGCTGTATCTTCACACACTGTTATCACCTATCCTTTTTTCGGCTCCACACTGTGATACATGTATCATTGTAGCAGAATTGAAGACAGGTGTAACCCAATGTGTGGGCGGAGTGAGCTACTACAATACCAAGGCATTAATCAGATCCATCTGTCTGTGGTCAGAATACAGTAAGCAATGTAGGTGGTCTTTCACTGTACAGTAAAAGTCCATATAAGGTCTTTCTAACTTGATGCATCTGGCAAAGAAAAAACAATGAACACAAGCAAACAAACACACATGCTGTTCGATGCTATGACAATGAAACAGTGACAATGAAACACTATTTTCTGTGTCTTGACTGTACAGCAATGTCACCATCATTTTCATGCATGGAAATCAACATGTGACTGTTTAATGTGATAAGAGCTCTGAGCTCTTATACTCCAGAGACCCTCCCTCTCTGAGAAAGTGTCTACAAGGTGCTAAAGGATTTAAGGTTAAATCTGTTGTTCGAAGCCCTTTTCCATTTTCTTTCAATATATTAAACACATCCGTCTATTTTTCCCAAACACAAGCTGACAACCTCAGGCCTTGAAAAAAAGGTGTTCCTTGTTCAGCTGTACATGATTACAGTTATCAAAATGCTGTGCCACAATCTAACACCTATACTTCTAAAAACAGAGTGTAAACAGAGCGAAACTGTTAAAAAGTGAAACACAACAATAACAAATAAACATATTGCAGGAGACGTAGCAAGGATGGAAATGGAAAAGCCATCACATTCTGCTTACCTGTTGGAAAATGAGAAATACCAACCAATTAATAGAAACCTTTTCATGGCATGAAACATTACTTTAAACATAGACCCCTTTAAGAGTGCTCATAGACCTTTTTACAACAACATGATAACATGCAATGACATATTAATCAAACTTTATTTTGTAAGTAATAAAACTCATCAAGCATCCTCTTATAGGAATATGAGTCACAGCATAATTATCTTCCTGAATTGGACATTTTTCTTATAACAGAACATTCCAAGTGTTTGAGTCTTCATATATCACAGTAATTTGCCAACAAAAAATATTTGTAATTTATTAATAAATGACACATCATGCTTTTTAACCATTTATAAATATGTTCAATGTTAGGGAACATCCACGAGACAGGCACACCTGTCAGAGCTGTGCTGTTATTCAAAATGAATCTATACCTTCTGACCAATTAGAATCAATTCAACATACACATGTGAACATACAGTAAAAAAGATACTATATTTACATCAAATGATCAGGGAAAATACTGACCCCCTGTACACACTGTAAACTATAGTTTGTTATTTTGCAACTATCAAGTTTGCTGTAAGAAGTCCCTGCAAATGTAAGATCAGTGTCAGTACAATTGTATAGACTGCATGCTATAGTGAGCATTCTTGATTGTCCTACAGGGTCCACTGTAGCAGTTAATGGAACATATGAAGAAAAATCATTGCTGGAGACTTTTCTTACAAAATGAACATTTTAGTCATTATGTTGTGTTTATGCTTCTACTCTGAACTTGTTTTTGTATTGATGATGAACCAAATTTTGATAAAAAATGAGCCCAAAGCTCTCATTCTACCTCATTACATTTATGGCATCATAGTTTATTGGCCAATATTTCATCCTCAGTTGATACCCAACTATATCAAGGCCATAATACTCTAATGTAGTGTAATGTAGTGTGGTTCTGATAATAATAGGCCAGCATATTGTCACTAAATGACTTTAATTAGATAAGTTCAACTTCTTCAAACACACCTACCATTGACTGCTTTATTCATTTTTGTTTTCATTTCTTTAAGTAGTAAATTAAGCTTTAGTACATTGGTTTTGGTTAGCTCATGAACGATGTTTTATGAGGTCTGAACTCCCTATCTAACCATAAAATTCTTCTTTTCATATCAATTTAGTTGTGCAAATTGTTGACAATTTAAAGGTGTTAAACCATGTCACACTCTAATTTAGTTTTATGAACTTGAGGTTTATGAAGGGGGGAAAAATCGTTCAAGTTAACTCAGTGTAGCTTCAACTTTTACATGCTTTGCTGTTCAGACAAATAAATTGCTAGCTTTATTTCCGAATACACCTTCACATAATTATGAAGGTTTTTGCCTTTATTACTGGGTTCTTATTCTTAATAGCCGATTTGACTGGCCACTTTATTGAATGGGTTTAATCCCGACCTCAATAAAAAGCCTCAGAACATAAGTAGGTCTGCCATTAATATCATTTGGGACCTGTTCTGTGGCTGGAAAGTTCAAGAACAGAAAACGCCAAGGCTCCAATAAGCAGCCTGAATATTCCTGCACACATCTGAACCTGCCTATTGAATGTCTAGTATGTACATTAAACAAACTTATAGGCTGCTGACGAGGTCCCTGGATCTTATGGTGCAGTTATAGGATTCCTGGCTGCAAGAGGTTTAAATTCCACTCATCTAAACAGTTTGAAAAGGTGTGAACAAATCACTGACATGATGACAAATGAACCTGGAAGCATCGACTCGCCATTCCCGCACAGCTCCAGGCTCGGTACAATGAAGCCGTGTCGGTTGTTGTTTAAAGCGACACAATGATTCACTTCACTCCAAAAAGTTAACGCTACATTCGGGGTCTCCCTCGGTTACCATTCGACTTTGACTTTGACTTTGAGAAGGTGGCGAGCATCCACCAGCTCGCTAGAAAACAAGGAACAGCGTTTACCTTCTGGTCGACGATGGAGCACGCCATTTCCCGGACCTGCGCGAGGCTGAAGTCTCCGGAGTCGAGCAGCACGGGCTCGCGGCTCAAACCAATCTGCATGTGGAAGGAGACTCCGCGCGAGCCGGGCACGGGGCTCGGAGCACGGATCACCGGAGGAACACTCATGGGGAAACGGGGAAACGCTGGATCAGTCAGCTCTCTGTCAGCGCGCTCTCTTCCCTAATGAACGCCCACCTGCACGCGCGCCGAACAAAACTTCCACTCGCCCCAAATTGCTGACGGTTTCATGAAGGTAACTGACGGAGGAAAAACAATAATAAACTGAAATACATGCAGAGGCACTGAGCACGCGAAGAGTTATTTGGCCGTTGAAGAGCGATGGTGGTGATGATGATGATGATGGAGCCCTATAGACGTCAGATAGGCTTAATGCTGGGCTGTGATAGACACCGCCTCCCGGCTCTTCCGGTGAGCAGAGAACCGCAAAATGATGCGGATCTGCGTGTACAAAACACGGTGGTTTTTAAGAATAATTATAAACATTAACATGTTGCGATGAAATGACTGCTTGATCCTTTAGTCGCCTTTTTATATAAAGAATATAAGGCCTTTTTTGCGCGCGCACATCCAGCTCGAACTGAGAGACACTTAGCTGATGGACACTGAGCTGATGGACACTGAGCTGAGAGACACTTAGCTGAGGGACACTGAGCTGAGGGACACTGAGCTGAGGGACACTTAGCTGAGGGACACTGAGCTGAGGGACACTTAGCTGATGGACACTGAGCTGAGAGACACTGAGCTGAGAGACACCTAGCTGATGGACACTGAGCTGAGAGACACTTAGCTGAGGGACACTGAGCTGAGGGACACTGAGCTAAGAGACACTTAGCTGAGGGACACTGAGCTGAGAGACACTGAGCTGAGGGACACTGAGCTGAGAGACACTGAGCTAAGAGACACTTAGCTGAGAGACACTTAGCTGAGGGACACTGAG
>JAQLOM010000005.1:18095836-18109030 GCA_030068315.1 Chrysichthys thysi
TGTGTGTGTGTGTGTGTGTGTGTGTGTGTGTGTGTGTGTGTGTGTGTGTGTGTGTGTGTGTGTGCGTGCGTGCGCATGTGTATGTTTGCGTGCATGCTTGTGTGTGTGTGTGTGTGTGTGTGTGTGTGTGTGCAAGTAAGTGAGAAAAAGAGGCATCATGTTTTTCATTTACATTAAGCATGTTTTCTGTCATGTTCTCACACAAGCACTCACTGTCACACATGCATGCTTTAGCAGATTCTTCCAGATGCCCATGAATTTATTCATTTATACCAAAACACATGCCCTGTCTTGTATGAATGAATAATTATAAGCAGTAGTAAGGCCATCACCCAGAGCTCTGGCAGGTAATCAGCTTCCATACAGTTGTTAGAATCCCACAGAACCATGTCACTGGTGTTAGTAATGAAAACACTTCCTTAACGGACATTAGCAATGGCTAGCTCATGGCTAAAGACAAGTGTCTAAAAATTCCTCTCTCTCCCTTCATGAACACTGGCTGTCTAAGAAAACCTGAAACAAATGCAGATATTTTTGTGAGAACATCTAGTTTATTGATAGTTATGGAATGAAAAGATTTTAAGACAAGTGCTTGAAAAAAAAAATCACACAATGCAGCTAACAGTGCTAATGTTAGTAGAAGCCTAGTAGTGGCTGATCGCGTTAATTGGTTCCGTTCTTTTTTAGTACATTAGCACGTTTCGGTGAAGCAGAAGAGAAATATGCCTTAATATTATTTGCATTTGTCTAGCTGCTCTACTGATATGAAATTTAACATTGCAATGTTGTTTACAACCTATTATAGGCGTTGCTGTGTAAGAACATTTCTTCAGTATTTCAATGAATTCAGCACTCAAAACATACCCGGGTGTAAGTCCAGTTTCATAAGTCTATAGACAAAATTTGCTAACAGTCAATTAAAAAGCTGTGAGCTGGGTATTAAGGATTGTTGTGACCCACAATTTTCTTTCAAAGACTTTCTCCAAAGGACTTTTAGTGTTTGCAATCTCTTTTTAATCTGCAATGTAGTGTTAGCTGGCAGAGTAGGGTTTAGTACTACTTGTTTATTAGTCAATACGTTCATGAAGGTTCCAGTGTAACAATGTGAAACAAGCAGCCCCACAACCACAGTTTCTGATGAAACAGGATGGCATTAATAACAGCATAGCTTCAAATAAAATTCATTTGAGAGGCTATCCCAAGTGACATACACTATAGGCTACAATCTAGTTTTGTTTTTTTACAGTAATCCTGTAATGGGCAGCTGATACTCAATAACCCAAACTGTCACCCTGCACACAGTCTAGCAGCTCCATTTAAGCGGTTTTAGACATAGCCTTGTTCATCTGTGTTTTAATACAGTAGGTGTGTTTCTTGTTGCAGTGTGTGAGTTGAACACAGGAGAGGTAATGTCAATGACCAGGGTTGCCAGGTTTAGCAAAAATTTCCAGCTGTACATCATATACACATTGTCTGCACTTACACTTTGCAGAAACTTATTAGATTAATTCGAATTGCTTTAAAAGAAGATATTGGTTATTAATAATCTGCTGATTATTATCAACCCTGGCAATGAACTGCCATCAACTATACCGTACTGTTTGTGGCTCCCATAAAGGGCATATATTTAAACCCAAAATGTAACAGAAAAAGATATATTGGTATATTCTGAACACTATATTTCAGCATTTGTATTTAAACGACTTAATTTTAAATAATGTAACATTTGGAAATTTAAGCAAGGAATAGAGGAACTTGAGAAATGTTTATTATTAAAAGTTTAGTGAAATTTTATTGGAACGATCTAGGTGAAATCTAACAAGAAAAGACTGAAACTTTTAAAGGTGCTGTGTGTAAGAATTGGCCACCTGTCAGATTCATACTCCACACTCCAAACTTAGAGGAGGCAGTATATCATCAGAAAGCTGCAGTGTCCACCCCTATTGTAAGAAACAAGAAACTAAACAGACCGTACCCCTAGCCTCCTCCCGAAACGCCTCACCCCATTATCACCACTCTCAGAGAATTATATTCAGTTTATCCACTTCTTTTTTCTTAGAATCTAACTGTACAGTCATCAGTTATTTATTAAAAAATATAAAAATAAAATAAAATATGTTATTTATAATAAAAAAAATACATTACAAAATAAAAATAAAAACTAAACAACCACTAATTTGCAGAATGGCAAGAATACGCAAAATTCGACCAAACTGCTGAAACACTGACAGCCAGTCAAGATAACACTGCTATCTTAGAATCTTCACACGTGGCGTTAGTCTATAATTTATGTTATAGCTTGCTTAGCTCAGTATTTAGCAAGACCATTATAGCAAAAAACAGCCCCTGCTACTGGTCGCGAGCCGGCAGCATTGTAACCTTTTTTTATTAATAATGTGACTGATCACACCCACTGTCTATGACTCAGTAAAATAACCACATAGCTGAAGGTTTTTGAAAGTTTTTGTTTTTTTTTAGTTTAATAATCGGGTAAAAAAACAAAAAACAGGAGTGTCACCTTACCTTTGCAAGTATGAATGTGGTGTCAAAGATGCCGGCTTGTGAATTAGCAGATCTTGCACCTCATCACTGCAAAACTATTCATGAGCTTCTTGGGATTTGTAACTTTTGAAATTGTGTTCAAAAGTGTATGCGGCTAGTCAAAAAAACAAGCTAGCCTAAAATGTCTGGGTATGTACTTAGGGGTTGTGCTTTGGGTAGTGCAGTGTATCGCGCTTTATTTGTCCAAATGCCATTGCTTGGCACTGTGATTCAGTTTCTCCCAGTAGAGTCCCTTTTTTCTCAGCTTTCTTCTCCATCTCTTTCCTTCTTCATCACATTTGACCAATTTAACCAGTTTTTTAGCCTAACAAAACAAGAGCTACCAATGTAACTGGCACTGTTTCTCACAGGCACCCCCATCTCAACAGGCAACACAGCGTGACATTCTCTCATCCTCTACAACCAGAGGCAGTACTTTTTACATGATTGACAAGAGTTTAGAATACACCCTTGGGGCTGCATGGCTTCTTCATGCTCTCATCAAAGCGCAGACTGAAAGCTACAACATGAATTACTAAGTGGTATTATGAGACAGGACGGTGTTTCATACCTCAGGGCTGGCTGGTTAGCATGCTAGCTTCAGTAGATATTTCTGCAACACAATACATAGACATCTTTTGACATATTGTCAAAGCTGTTGCTTTTTCACATTCTGTTGATAATTGTAGTTCATTTTTGAATGTATTAAACTAAAATAGTACATGTAGCAGTTTTAACACTCGAATTAGGTACTTGTAGCATCCCATACATTTATAGTTAAATAAACATAAAATAAAGTTGTACAGATAAAATACTGAAGTATCCTGTTTATAATACCATCTTCAAGATTCCAAAGATCTCAAAGCTTTCACAGATCATGCAGATTTGAAAAACTACCTTGTAATAAACGTTTCTTTCAGATTCAGAAAAGTGGGTACACAGATGGCAACCTCACTGCTGTGTCTCTTCTGTCATTAATGTGCCTGTCTCGATCATTACACTGCCACCATACACCAGGATCAAAGTATATTCATAAAACTTTTCAGGATTCTTTCAAGTACAGGTACTCCCCGAGTTACGATGGCCTGACTTAGGATTTTTCGAAGTTATGATGACGATTGCAGTGCACTAAAAATTGTAAAATATTTAGAAAATATTTAAAATTCACAGGCAGGGATTGCTGGCAGGCCAGCGTAACAGCGTATGATGTATGCGGATGTTTGGACGACACCCGGAAGTATGCGGACGACACCCTGGAAGTACGCAGACGACACCCAGAAGTACAGGGATGATGCCTGGATCACTTGTCTCGCGCGATGCCTCACACTCTCCCACAACTCACAGAGTTACCTTGTGCATATGTGTACTGTACAGTGCATTACCACTTCTTTTTTGTGTGCTTCAGGAGCTAATTTTAATTCAGTAGCATGTCTTCTATAGAAAAAGACTCCTGGCTAGGCTAAGCTAGGTTAAGTTGGGCTAAGATTGGCTAAGCTAGGCTGAGATACCTAAGCTAGGCCAAGTGGTTCAATACAGTGGTTCGACATATGATATTTTCGCCTTACAATGGTTGTGGCAGAACACATTTCCATCATAACTTGAGGACTACCTGTAGGCAGCAACTAGAGATTTTGTCATCAAATTGTGCTAGCACTGCTACCTTACTCAGCTCTTACACTTAGAAGAAATTTCCAAACCTGAAGAATGAAATTGTTTGGGCAGGAATGACAATATTTTAGGGGGGTTTGAGAGGAAAGATAGGTAAAGTCTACAGCTGGGCTATGATACAACTTTGGTTGAGGCACAGGGTGTTTGAGTAAGTCTTGAATAACAAAACCAAAAACATAAAAAAAAAAATATTATACAGGAATTAATTCCTTTCAGATATAATATGCATACTTGGTATGATATACCAAAGAGAATGATATTGTTAATAATTATGTAAAATAAAGTATATGTGGAAACTGCAATGATACTCTTACATTTAATAATTTCTGATATAGATCACATGCTAATATAATACCTCACGCTTATAATGTGTTATATAGTATGAATAATCCTTATTGCATTATTGTTAGAATTATTATTGCATGTACAGTCTATACATGCTCATCACACTCGGAAATACCTAACACATTTTTGCAAATGTTCTTGATTTATAATTCTTTTTTAAAATTATGTCAATTAAAAGAAATTCATACAAAGTAGCCAAAGATGGTCAAGACATATTACAAAACCACACTATAAAATATTATTAGGCTTTTATCAAATTATGCATGATAGTTTTCAATATCTTGAATAATGAAAGACAAATGTGAAACACATAAAGTCCAATTTAGACTTTAAGTGGAAACATGAACAAATCATGAATCTAGCTTTGGAGCAGCATTCTTGCTGCAAAAGCGAAGTAATATACTGATGTAAAAGCAATGGCATGGAACACATTTTATGGCTAAATAAATGTAGTACTGTATGCAGTATGTGTCAAAACCCTCAGACAGTAGAAAACAAGGCTTTTTAGCGATGCTCAGATCTACCCCAAATTCACACCAGATGTTTATGTGATGCCTAGCAACCGTCCATTCATCCATTCACTTATAATCACAAATGAAGTGTACATGATTTTACTGTAAGGGTTTTCAGTGGAGTTCAGACATCATAGAAAGAACCCTTTTTCCAGGTTAGTGTGTTGCAGGGTAAATCCCTCCACATACCTCCCCCTCTTTGCATGTGTGTGAGGTCTACTACATGATAATAGGTCATAAAAAAATCACCAAAAGATAATGAACGGACATTCCAGTGGATTTTCAACCCAATCACAAAGCAAATGTAGCCGACTCTTAGCCCAGACACAATTTTAAGATCAGGTGAATTTGCATATGAATTTGGAATGCTGGAATATTAAAAGAAATAAGCTTCAGTTATCTCTCTAACGACCTCAAGACAAAAGTGAAGGTTTATGTATGTCATGTTTAGTCGTGTTTTCAGGTGTTGTACATAGTATTTATTTAGACTTGTTCATTGCCCTAATATTTTCTTTTAATAAATATTGCGTCTGACATTTTCTGCACACGGGCAATAAGAAACAATACCTTTACCAATATCACAGAAATAAAACTACCATACTAGTTGTCACTGTGGGTACATCTTTGGTACCATTATTATGTATATTGTCCTTGGAAAGGTGAATATAGTGTACCTTATGGTAAATATAAGTATACAAATTGGACCTTAAGGACCACTGATGTACCAAAAAGCCTTACTCTAAAAGCTAATTAAAGGTAGACTAGATCATGGAAGCACTCTAGTTAGGTGCCTTTATTTATGAGAGTGTTCAGTTCTTGCACAGGATAAAGCCTGATTTTGTTGAAGCCTGTCATGTTATTAGTTGCAGTTTGTTTGGTCTTCTTTTAGTTTGAAAAAAGAAATCTCATTGGCAAATGTTAGAACATCACATACATGGGGGAAAAAAACCATCATAAGTGTCATAATGCATCCATAAACAATGCAGCTCTGCTGTCCCTCCTTCTTACTTTCTTTCTTGTAACTACCTCTTTCACGCACTGTTTTATACACAGCCGGGCATGCACACACTGCTCGTTTTGATGTGTTTACACTATGAAAAGGCATTCATTTTCCAAATCCTACCTCAAAATCATTATCTCTCACACGTGAAGGAGGGGAGAGGAGAGTGTGTGTGGGCGTACAACAGGCTTTTCTGCACAATCCTCTTAGAGAGAGAATGAGAGAGAATAGGTTAGTTGAAATTAATAAAAAAAAAGGGAAAAGAAGCTACAGACTCCAGAGGAGGGGAGGAGAGGCCATTAGTGTAGGCATGATTGACAGACAGAAGGACACTCTGTACTGCAGACCTGGGTAATTATTATCCCACTCTGTGTGTGTGAGTGTGTGTGTGTGTGTGTGCGTGTGCGTCTGTGCACGTGTGCTCATGTGTGCATGTGTATATGTGTATGAAAGGCAAGGAAGGAAAGCGAATAATAGAAAAAAGGAGAGGGACAAAGATCAAAAAGTAGGCAGAGTTTGGTTTGGTAGAAGAATGATCACGAATATAAAAATAGTTAATTTTATCTTCAAGCATAGGCTGTGTGTGTGTGTGTGTGTGTGTGTGTGTGTGTGTGTGTGTGTGTGTGTGTGTGTGTGTGTGTGTGTGTGAGAGAGAGAGAGAGAGAGAGAGAGAGATTTTATTCTAAAGATATCTGATATTTTGTTCCCATTTGGTATAAAAATCCTGCCCTTGTCGGCCTTTTGTTTTAGTCAGGGTCTTAACCTTTCAATAAAATTCTCATCAATCCCCTAGGGACAAATCTTTTAATATTTTGCTCACATGCTGTTAAAATTCCCCAAAGGGGAAGCACATTATTTCATGTAGAGCGAGAACAAACTTGTGTTCTTTGATTGACCACTTAAAAACACTCCCACCTGCCTGCATGAGGCCTTAAGTCATGAAACTCTCAGGCAAGCACAATAACTAGCCGTCATTTAATGCCCACGTCAATATGAGCTCGGCTGGAAAAATGCTGCTCGTGATGTGGCGCGATACTGCGGCTAGAATATATTGTCCATTCATGCTGCGATAACATGAGCTAACACCTGTCCCAACACTTCTATACATTGTCTTTCTGATTGAAGGTCTACTAGGAATTTTCTTTGAAACCTTTTGTAAGGAATCGCAAGCAAGCATTTTATAACAGTACACTGCTGATGACAAGAATATCAGTAGGATACCAGTACGACGCCGTGGAATGGCCATGGTCTACCATTAAGCTAGAGCTTTTTCCTGCAACCTTTTCACTGTAAGCTGTCAGGAACCAAGACCAAATGCGGCACACCAGTATATGAGCTCTGATAAGTATATCAGTGGCCTGAAAAATCTGGCCCTGAGGAATGGCTGCTGTGCCTTGAGCTGAACTAATGAAGCTCCAGGTTTGAGTCTCACCGTCTCAGAGCTTTCCCACCTTTCACCAGCGCTACCAGGGGAATCCGCTTGAATAAATATGGAACATATTGTCGCAGGCCTCATTGTGGAGCTAATTAATGGAGCAGACGCTTAAAGAAACTCTGAGTACACCAAGTCCCAATTATTGAGCGAGCCAGGCAGTAGCTGATTTGCCATTTGTTATATTAAGTATTTCAGATTAGCCAAGTCCAGGTGTAATTAAAAATTGTGCCACTTGCACCCACAACATGTGGAAACTTGCTAATTCCCAACTTTTCCCCATTCCCTTGTGACTTAACAGATGGTAGCAGTATGAAAGAGAGGGCATTCTAAATAAAAAAAAACATGTTACTGTTGAACAGAGCATACCTTAATAAATTGGAATTTGGCAACACATTCTCGTTTGACATAGAAGAGAGGGCAGTGAATAAAATTCAGTAGGGAAAAAAATTTACATCTTATCCTCAAAGCAACATGAAGGGTTAGTCGGAAGATACTGACTAATTATATGTTGTCTGTTCATCTGCATCTCATGGGTATGGAGATCTGTCTGGTTGGGTGGTGTTTCTTATGTGTTTAGAAGCCTGAAATCACTGTCCTTTCTAAATGTTTGGAAATTGCTCACCGAGTGGAGAGGATGTTTTGTCGTGTTGCTATGGTGATGCTCCATCTGCCATACAATAAAAGGCTTATGCCTTTACCTCTGAACAATCATAATTATGTGTAAACATCTCTGCCAATAAAAAAAATATATACCTTCCAAACCTAAGGACAGAAATTGGAACACTCCCTACATAAGACTGATCCACCAGCATCTGTGTGTGTTTGTATTTGGCCCTTCAACCTTGATGGGAAGCAAAACAGAGAGCAAAGGCATTACACGAGCCATCGATCCACATATCCAGCAAGCTGGCAAGAAACAATGGGACATGCATCCCACATAGTCCTGTTCCTTTTTTATCAATCAGCATCTCTCCAAGTCGCCTCTGAAGACTGCATTTCATGCTGTTCTTTAAATTTACCCAACCTATAAACCCCCCCCCACACACATTTCTTTTGCACTACCAGCACCCGTCCTCCCACACTGCTCTTTCCCCTTTTCTCTCTTTCTCTCTCTTTCTCGTTCACACCCAATACACTCTGCCCTGAAGCTACTGGCACTGACACTGGCGACTGGGTAAGATAATGGGAGAAAGAAAGACGGTGGAATAAAATCTTGCTTTTGCAATCAAGATCCTCCAGCATCTGGCCTACCAAACTCATAAATGTTATGAATGTTTTTCCATTTTCTCCCATAGACTACTATAATCCAGGGTACATCTTTTTGGCATAAGGAGGTTAGTAGGCTAGTGTGCTGAATTGGCAGTAATCTTAATTCGTTCTATTAGTCAACCCTTTAATCACAGATTTCTTTTGTTATTGTTATTATTGTTATTTGTCCAAAACACATACATAGGCATAGCCCTGATGGGGTGTTGTTTGGTTTAAATTCAAAATGCCTTTCTTCCAGACATATTAACAACACAAGGTATTAGGAAAGTGGTACCACAAACAAGTCAAATTAATGAGCGAAAAATATTTTGATGATGCATTAATGTGTCAAGGGATATGATTTCAAAAGATTTTTTTGTCTAATTAGGTTTTTGCACAGAGACCAGTCTGAGGTCGACGCACACAAGAGGGGACCTGGGCATGAATCTTTGTTTAGCACTGCCATCTACAGGTCTCTGGTATGTGTTCATAAATTTGAAATGTTACGCTGATGAGATTTAATGCGATACATTTATTTTATTCCAGGTCAGTCAAACACTTTTTGAGTTCCACGTGTTTGCCTTAATATCTGTGACCATTGCTGCTGAGTTGCTACATCTGTGTGTTTAAGTAAGTGCAGTATATTCTCAAACACAATTGTGAATGTTGTGAGATAAGGCTGATCTCCCACAGCTTTCTTAGTATAACAGCTGAAAGCATTGTTTGGGCTAGGGGGCGCTGTCCACCACACCTGACCAGGATTAACTGTTTGCATTTGGGGTCTCCCAGCATTTTATACACATTTGAAACTTGTAGTATCATGATAAATTGCGAGGTATTGCCCATTATATTGACATTAATGTGAAAATACAGGTTGGGGTAAAATTCAGGGGTCGTTGGGCTCTTTCTGAGGTGTTCAGGAAGAGCAAACAAGCATTGGCCTATGTCAGCTCAGCACATCTTTGAGGTCAAAGGTTTATGCCACACTCAAAGAAGAAAATGGCACTCTTCCTAAACATAACTGTCCAGCTGAGAAGAACAGCACTATTGCTAGTACAACACTGGTACAACATCTGGTATGGGAACACCACACAGGCAGATGGGAAGGCTCTGCAAAGAGTCATAAAGACTGCAGAGAGGATCATAGGGACAAAACTCCCTTCCATGGACTCTATGTACGCACAGCGCTGTCAGAAAAAAGCAGAGGGAATTATCAGAGACTCCCTCCATCCAGCCCACTCTCTGCTCAGACACAAAAACTGTATGTAAAATCTGAGACACAGCAGAGCGGACAGCATCATCACTCACAGAACAAGGTTTTTCAATAGCTTCTTCCCTGCCACAGTCAGACTGATGGCAAAATAAAAAAAACTAATGAAGATGTAAAATCATAACCCTACACTGCCTCACTTCACTGGTCATGTGCAATGTGGTAAATCATTATCTGTGATACAAGATAAATGTGCAATATCCTAACTGTTCAACAGTTAGATCAGTGCGACAGGATAAAATGTACAATATTCTAAATGTGCAATATTATAACTGTGTAAATCTGCCTTCCATGCAACTACGCAACAATTTGCCTTCTTCTTGGTTAGTATGTACTTGTATTTAAAAAAAATATTTCTTTTGTGTAAATATTACCACCTTTTTTGTATGAGTGTTCTGTTAACTTGACTCTAAGAGAGCTCTGCACAAGTATTCCAATGTGCCTGGAATGTTGGTTTCATGCACAAATGGCAAATAAAAATCTCGTATCTCGTATTGTACCTCATATCATCGCATTATCAAGAACAGCTCTACCAGGAAGTTTTGCTCATCAAACTTCATGGTCAGGCACCACATAACCCAGCATGTGCAGAATCGTGTGTGACTTTCATAGTGACCATGGATGTGATAGATGAACATGACTTATCCACTATGATTTTTCAACATTTACGTGTTCTATACATCATTTATCATCACTTACCACCTTATCTTAGTCTTCCGACTAAGATAACCCACACTAGCTTCTGACACTAGATTCTTCTAGTGGGTCCAAAATCTAATCTTGGTAACAATGGGTTTGAGGCACAAGTACAGCCTGGATAGGATGCCAGTCCATTGCAGGGCACCATGCAAATGGGAAGAAACAATATAAGAAGAACAAAATACAAATCCTGGAAAAATATTATACACATTCTTTCTTTCATTTACTTTATCCAATTAGGCATTGCCTATCTTGTGTGGCTTCTTTATCATGTAAATTAGCAATGCATTCATCTAATTGGCTCATGCTTGTTTATGAGCGGAAAGATCCTCAGAGTCAGGGCCTGGGGTGAATTTCAATACCATTTTCAGCACAGCCTTGTTAACGAAACTGTGCATATGAACTGTCAGGTGATTAGCCAAACTCTTACAAAAAGCTAACTCAACTCGAGCACCTTCTGAAGTTTGTCTTTCTGGGGGAATCCCTTACAGAATGATGTAGAACCTAGCAACAGAGGGCTAAAGTTTGAGAGAAGGTTGTCCAAAGGAACCCCTGAGAAACCTTTTTCTAATAGTGCACTTTCAGCATAGCGGGAGAATAGAGCAGGAAGTAGACTTTTCAAAAATGGGACACTTGCCATCGGCAGCAAAAATGAAATAGTGGAAGTGAATAAATTGTCCAAAAAATGCTATTTTAAATAGATAATCAGATATATACAGTATCATGCAAAAGTCTTAGGCACCCTTTCTTTTAGTACAAATTTTATTATAGGTATTTATTTTTCCGATTTCTGCATTACTGAGTCAGTACGAAAAACTTATTTTGCTGTCCAGACATTACGTTAAAAAAAAAAAATTCTTTGTATACGAAAAGTTTTGTACGTCAGTAAAGAATGCAACATATTACATAAGAGAGAGCACTTTTCAGAGAAAAACCAAGATGAGGACTCCTGGGTTTTGCATACAAAAAATTAAGTAAGTTCACAAGTCCGAGTCTCCAGAAGAGTAGTGTGGCAGAAAAACTTTCCTTATGAAGCTGTCCAAATTGTGCCTGGGATTACTGTTTAAAAAAAAAAAAGAAAAGGAAAGGGTTGTCACACCAAATAGTGACTTTGTTTAGTTTATTACCATTTCCTGCATATTGTAGTATTCTTCCTTTAAGTGGAAAGATTTCATTTCATTATTTTTGAAGTCATTTTTACATAGTATAGATAGATGTATAGATAGTTCATATAGTTCTCTACATAAAATTATTGAATCTGCTTTAATATTTTAATCTTACATTACAACACAGTGTCATCATCTAAAAGGGTAATTTAGTGATCATGGCTAGATAGAAGGGAAAGTATGTTTTCAAGCCCTTTGGTTTCTCCCTTAACCTCCTGACTACCAGCAATGCAAATTTGTCCTCTGTAGTGGACATTTCTAAACCCAAATATTTCTCCCTCACTGTGTCTTACTGCATTAACTCCCTTGTACCTCTAGAGAGGACATTTAGGGCTTTTCAATGATACCAAAAAATGTGTTCAGTATTCTTATTACCTCATTGGGGGATTTAAAAATCAATGTGATTGAACAACTTTTTGTTTTCTGATAGTCAGGAGGTTAATGGTACTCTGTACAACATTACAGCAGGACATTTCTGTGTCATATAGCATTACAAGTGTAACCCCTTCAGGAAACTTAACTAGCCAAAGAACTGTTGAGGAAAC
Organism: Chrysichthys thysi; assembly: GCA_030068315.1. Lineage (NCBI taxonomy): Eukaryota > Metazoa > Chordata > Actinopteri > Siluriformes > Claroteidae > Chrysichthys > Chrysichthys thysi. Next base: position 18,108,266 of record JAQLOM010000005.1, read on the forward strand.
TTTTACTAAGAATGTACTGCTAATAGTAGTTGTAGTCAGTTATGTAATTAACTTTCTTTACTACTCAGTGTTTACATTAGCAGACCACACTGTCCATCTGGCTGTGCATAGTGGTGTGAAATGTGAAGAAGGCTTAGTTGGAAATCACATTCAATGTTGCTTTTAATTATAACAAAATGAAGAGGTTTGGGTTAGGTTTTTGTTTTTTGTACCTAAAAAAAGACCTGACATAACAGATTGCAAAATTTGTCACATCATATGTAGATAAAATCATATGTAGATAAAACTAGCCCAAAATAAAACTAGCATTAATGCTAGGCCAGATCTTAATGATAATGATCTGGTAACAATATGCACATGAAAAGAAAAAAAAATCAAGAAATCTATCATCAATCAATCATTGCTACCTAATTATAAATTACATTAAAAAATGGATTAATTTGGAAAAAAGTTGACAAGGATTTGTTTAAAAAAATAACTAAATAAAAGTGTGTGTATGTGCGTAGTGCTTAGCTGTTTCCACTACACACACTTTTCCCACTGCAACATACTATACTAGATAGTGTGCAAAAATCTTACATTGATCTTTATTTTGGATATCTGTGGTTTTGAGTCTAGTAACATATGACCTCTTGTTGGTGGGCCAGCAAACTCTTTGCTCATTTTACAGATCTGTGTTAATCCACAGTTTAAAACTAACAACTCTTCTAAATTTGTGTAGGGCTGACAACGAAATTTTATTAGACCATGACCTTGTTGTTTTTT
>JAQLOM010000005.1:18169875-18184758 GCA_030068315.1 Chrysichthys thysi
GGCGGTTCTTTTTTTGCTGAGTCTGTGTGTGTGTGTGTGTGTGTGTGTGTGTGTGTGTGTGTGTATATATATATATATATATATATATATATATAGATAGATATATAGATATATAGATAGAGATATATAGATATATAGATATGGATATTGATAGATATAGATATGGATATTGATAGATATAGATATTGATAGACAGATATTCCATGGTCCATTATTAGGTTCTTATTAGGTGATCACCTGAATCTTATTTAACAAGGAAAACTATAAAAAATATTGTTGTGGTCATCAGTACTCTCTTGCAATAGGACCAGTTTGGATGGCAAAAAAGTGCTATTAGGACCTTAAATTTAATTGGATTTCAAAAATATCTATTTATCATGCCAAAAGAATTAAAAGGAAAATTTTTGAGTGAGAAAAAGAAGCGTTCAATTCTGGCTTTACTGGCAGAAGGATACAGTGAGCATCAGGTTGTTTCAATCCAAAATCAAATACATACCCATAACGAATATAAAACCAGAGAAACTTTTAGTTTTGCAATAGTTGCATTTTTTGCAGAGCTTTTTATATATATTTATTTATTTATTTATTAGACATACATACAGACAGACATACATACATACATACACACACACACACACACACTTTTTTTTTTTTATCATCACTTATTTTTCCATGGCTTCTGACTGATCTTTATTCTCTGTCTATAGTCTCGCAAGTTGGATGTATACTTTGAGTATGAGGAGAAGCTAATGAGCAAGTCCACTCTGGATAAATCCCTGCTGGACATCATCAGTGACCCTGATGGTGAGCTTCTGTGACATTCAGCAATAGGCCTCTCCTACCATCTTCTTTATGCTGTGTTTTCCTTACAAAATCTAGGAGCTTATAGATTTTGTACTGTTCTTCAAAGATCAAACTAATCACATGAGGTCAAATAAAACTAAATGATTGAATAACTTAAGCATTAAGTCCCTTAAACTGAGCTGGTTTTACCTTCTTTTTCATCTAGTCTTCCTTGGCAAAATATATCTTGTCCCTGAGGAGAAGTGGTCAGCTTTAAAGTCCATTGAAGCTATCTGAGTACAGAATGTGTTTTTTCTCTCGCCAGTGTTGTGAGGTTTTGAAAACTTATTTTTGATCTCTGCAGGCTCTTTAAATTCCTTGGTTTCTGATATGTACACAGGCTTCTTCGCTGACATAACCATAATAATAATTTCATACAGTGTGCCAAGTTTTTAAACTATACAGAGTTCCATTGTTTTGCACTTAAAGTTTTTATTGGCTCTTTTGGGAACAAACCTGCTTGCCTCTCACAGTCCATTCAGCTCTTAAAATAAATCTTGTGAATTATTACTGGACAGGAAACCTTTAATGATGGATTTTTAATTTTTGTTGGTAGCTGGAACACCAGAGGATAAGATGAGACTTTTCCTGATCTACTATATCACCTCCCAGCAGCCTCCATCTGAGGTAAAATTACATACTTATCCTCCAGTCTCCCTAGATTAGAGCCCATAGTAACCTAGTGTTTTCTACAGATGGCTTGTGGTAGGCTCTCCTGGTGTGCAGTTTCGGTAAAAGATTAATTAGCGGTAGATGCATGGATGCCTATGTGTAGCTCAGTACCAAGCCAAACACAGTATGTGTGTTCCATGCGATACCATTTCTGTGTTCTTAAAGCCTATTTTCAGATCCTGCTCAAAAGCCTTGTTGTTCTTTGGTGTAGGTTTGAGGAACACTGACACCCTTTGATGCCATAGCCAAGCTTTATTACTTTTGTAGCCAATAATGCAGGATTGTTCTACTCATGGCAGAGTCTCTTCTGCTGGATGTTACTTAACTGGACACAAGTAAGATAGTGTGAGTTCCCTCCAATCTTCAGAGGTAGAGGAGGGAGCCAAGAACTGGGATATGGATGACCCTAGACTGGACAGTGTCCAGACTCTGCCTCCACAACAGTGACCACAGATTACCCCTGGAACTTAGGAAGTATTCTGACCAGAGCTATGGGCAAAGACCCCTGCTGTCTCTGACTATCATGTTGATCAATGCAGGCTACTTTAGAATGTCCTCTTCAAAAGAAGATGTTGTGTTTATAGGACAAACAGCAGAAGTTGAGCAGGAAATCATGTCCCGCATCTTCTGGTATCCTTCCTTTCATCTTGGTCTGTCTGAAGCTCATTATTTTTGGCTAATACTTTGCTCAAACTCTTTTTTTGCCTTCTGTGTTAGTAATGATGTTGGTGAAATTAAAATGGCTTCCTTGTTGATGTGGTGTTTCTAAGAGGGTTGGGGGTTTGTCCTCATCCTTCATACAGCAGGGTGCTGACAGATCCCTAATGACTAGTAATCTAGGTCAAACGCATAATTTCTTTGTTACTTTGTCTGTTGCCATTCAGATGCTTTTCCTGATTAAAATGTTGAATAAATATTTTTGGAGTCTCAGACAGTTTGCTCTTTGCAGGGTGATCTTGAGCAATATAAAAAGGCTTTGACTGATACTGGCTGTGACCTCTCCCCCTTGAACTACATAAAGCAGTGGAAGTGAGTTTTTGCCAGTGTCAGCAAACACAAAATAATATATAACAATTTCACAATAACTGCAGTAAATTCAACAAGAATAATACAAGAAAAATAGTATTGAAACTTGTATAAACCATTTTTCCAGAGCTTTTGCAAAGATGGCTGCTGCTCCAGCCAATTATGGTAACAGTGGAGTGAAACCAATGGGGTATGAAACTATTTAAAAAAAAATTTAATTGTGTATATAAATATACATATAAAGAACTTAATTTCTTTTGTTCATGAAAAGATTTAAAGTAACCTGTCTGTTTTTTTTAGCCTTTTCTCCAGAGTCATGAACACTGGCTCACAATTTGTTATGGAAGGTGTGAAGAATCTGGTCTTAAAACAACATGTGAGTATAAGCCCACTATTATGACTGTTTGTCAAGGGGCAATATGAAATATGCAGTTTCTCAAAAATAGCTTTCAACTTGGTCTGGCAGTATTGCCAGAAAAACTCCTTATTTTTTTACTTTATAAACAATTCTCGATTACAGTTTACATTTTTTTTGTAATTATTATTATAACTTTTCCAAAGTATTTTATTTATTGGAATGGACTTTGGAATATGTAGATGTGCAAAAATAGTATCAGCACTTTCTATAACAAAGTGCAGTGGTTCTTTTAAATAAAGAATATTTAAGGAAAGTTTTTTTGTTTGTTTGTTGTTTATTTAGTTTATTTAGGTTTTTTTAGTTTATTTCTTATTATTTTCATACATTGTACAAAACCACTCATGTGACACAAGATACGGAAAAACAAGTCAGATCAGTGAAGATACAAGTGTTACTAGTTAAAGGAAAATAAAATTGCACATACTACACATATAGGATTTGTGGTAATTAAGTAATATAGTGTTGTCTTACATTTGAGCATCTAGTTAGATGTCAAATGAACCATTAAGTTCATTTGTCACAGACCCTTTCCCCCATGCTGGCCAACATAACCTCATATGATGCTGTTTCACTCATTAGCACTTTCCGTTTTTGAAGTGTCGGGTGGATGGAGGAGTTCCAATGACTAAGTATAATTCTAGCAGCTGAGACTATTCCAGTTATCAAAACCAAATATGCACTTTTTGTCACATTTGTTATAGCTGTTTTATCTCCCAAAAGGCATAAGCATGGGGGGATACTGGGAAGGTTTGCTCTTGGCCAAAAAATGGTCCATTAAGCATTCCTATATAAGATGCAGAAAAATGCCCATATCTTTTTATATTTCCAATACATGCTGCTACTTATGAATACTATTTTGAAAAGACTGCATTGTGTCTAGTAATATTTGTGCAGAAGTTTATATCAAATAAATTTCCTTTTAGAATAAGTTTCCCTAGTATATTTACCATTATTGACCATAATCTGTTTCCAGGTATTCTTGTCTGTTTCACAGTCAAGGTCTCTCTTACATATTGTGATTAAATTGTCACATGTACTTCTAATAATATAAATTGAGTTATTGTAGAATGTTGATGCTTTATGACTGTGCATATTTTATAAAAACATTGTTTGCCATTAATATAAATGGCACTGCTACTATTTTTTGCACTTAGTGAATTTAGTGAATGCTTCTTTCTTGACAGAGTAAACAGGGATTATGTCTTTTGTGACATAAAATGCCACCACAACTGAGATGTCAAATTTACATCTACAGAGTAAAACATCTTGCCTTTAAATGAATTATACTGTATATACAAAAGTATTGGCTTTAGATTAATCAATATAGAGGTAGTCGCTAGTTAAATTTATAACACTAGCTATGCAGTTTGCTGTTTGCAAGAAAAAATATACTTCACTGACCTGAGTTAGCTGCCTGGCTTGTTGTTTATAAAAATGCCACCATGGGGCATCCATTTTCCCACTTAATTTTTCAAATATATAGAGTTCAAAAATTACATAATTCCAGTTGGCAAATCATTACTTATGATTTAATGCAGCATTATATTTAACAGAAACTTGTTCATCTGACTTTTCAAACTTATACCAATTCTATATCTCTGAAGTGATATTTGAACCTTTCTATGAGCTCAGTGAAATGCTGCACCTTGATGTGAAATTAAAAGCAAAGGAATTAGGGAAAAATAACATGTTTGGAAAACTTTTACATTTTTTTGTTCACAAATGTCTGCAATTATAACAGGAGTTTGTAGAATTTTTTCATGCACTGTGTTCATTCAGGGTTGATAATTTTAGGAGATTATTGATAAAAAAAAATTTAGAGCATGCAGATCTAGAATCAGCATTAAGCCCACTGTTTTGGAACTACAGTAGAAACTATACTGGCTGTCCTTGGGAAATATTACGCTTATCACTCTCATCATGTAATGAAACGTAAGCACCGTGCAGGTGCTTATGGGACCTTTCTTGGCGACCGCTCTGGTGTTTCAGATTAAGACAGATTGAAGATGTCTGAGAACACACTGGCTAACTGATCAGCGTATGCTTGAATGATGCAGCCTGGAACGACATTTAACTTATGTGCTTTGCAAGTGTTGACTTGTACACATAATGCATGGAAATCTATAAGCCACATCTGCTGGTTTCGGCGTGTATGCGGTGACATCAGTAGTACTGACTCTCCAACAAGCATAGAGTGTTTAGCTCTTTGGTGAGAGACAGACAAGTTTGTGCACTTGGTAATGCACTATGGTCCGCACTCCTTGAAATACACTCTTTGAATCAATGGTGTCAAACTTGTCTTTGATTCTGACTCCATACTTACATTTGGCTGCTTTGATTGTTCTGCAAATAGTGTAATTGGCTTATTTGTATTCCATCATGTTTAAGCCTCCACCTATAAGCATGTAGGAACAGAATGGATTAGTGACCAGAGGAGGTTTTGTTTGCATTCTGGAAGAGGGGATGACAATGAGCAAGCATCCAGTCTCCTGATGTGTTGCTAGAGATGTCTTGGTAGTATTTGGGGCTAAGTTTTCTCTGTTGAAGTACCCAGCATAAGGGCAGCATCTGGGTGTTCATTTTTCTGTTTGTTGATGTATTTGTACAGTATATTAAGTGCCACATTGGTGTCTGCATATGGTGGAATGTTAACTATCAGTATCAGGCAGGGGGTTAAGATGTTGTACTACTGATCAGAATGTCAGGAGTTCAAATCCCAGTACCGCCACAAATCCCAGATCTGCCACTGCCCTTAACCTCAAATGCTCAGTTGTATAAATGAGATAAAAATGTAAGTCACTCAAATGATGGTAATGTAATGTGCCATCTCAAAAGTATAATAACTGCTCTACACTACCTAAGGAGCCACAGTAGCCAGCTCTTAAACGTGATGTGTTCTCCATCAGGAGAATAGAAGGTCTCCAGTGTAAAGACATTCTGGCGATTGCACTAAGTCTTGTTGATAATACACAGCGCATTCTTCAAGTCTGTCTGAAAAAATCTTCCAGCTCCAGCTCCAGTTCCCGCTGTATAGTATGTCCTCAGTTAGCTAGATTACTGTTAGGCAGATTACATTGCAGTATTTTCTTTCTTTTTCCACACTCTTGTCCCAAAGTGTTTGTTGTCTAGGGACTGGAAGTTTGTTAAAGAAATGCTGATGGGTTGGTGGGTGGCTAGCTCATTTTCTTAACCTAAGGTCCCTGCACTCCTTGCTCACACTTTATTGATAGTATTTCTTGGCCTTCTTGAAGCTCATCCTCCTCAGCTTGCACCAGTTGTAGTCTCCCCAACCTCTGCATCCATCACTAAATGAGCTGCCGTGTAATGGGTGTTGCAAAAGTTTGGTGAGGCTAATTTAGCATGGGCATATTGGAGCCACGAAGCACATTTGGTTTGATGTGGTTTGGTATGCATGCCTGAGATCTTGTTGCTGCATGGGCACACTCAAGGGAGAAGCGTGTCCTGATTTTATTTGGTGTGGAGTAGATCCACATCTTGGGTAGTGTAAAAAGTCTTCCATAGTGGGGGAAAAACCTGAGGTAGTTAAGCACCCAGATTGTTAGCTGGTTTAGTTGTTAACTCTGGACTGTTGGGCCAAAGATCCAGGTCAGTTGTATCAAAACAGAGTTTTCTGATTAAAGTGCAAAGATTTGAATGAGGTGGGGATTGCGAGTTTGCCCCTAAGTATGGGGAAGGAGGGTCTCTTCCCCAATTCCTTGGCTGTCAGTGAAAAAAGAAAATTACAAAACAAATGCTTGAAAGAGAAGTGTACTTTTTCCACTTCTCCAGGTACAAAGTTGTATGGTTTCCAAAATGTGGAGTGAGCTAAACTGAATCTAGCAGAACTTGAGGTCCTAGTTCATTTTCTAGTTTATCATTGATTAATTCATTGTCACTGATGGGTTTAATATGGTCATGATTATGCAGGGTCCAGAACCTATTCAAGGAACACTTGGCACATGGCAGGAATACATCCTGGATGGGATGCCAGACCACTGCAGCTCACCATGCGCACACACACATACACACATTCACATCTAGTGACAATTTAGCTTAGCGAGTACAACTATTGGCATATTTTTGGGAGGTATGAGAAAACTGGAGAAGCTGAAACATAGGATTTTTCACATGCACAAAAACACCACAGTGTCAAACTGGGGACATGGGATCTGTGAGGAGGTAATGCCACCTGCCGTGACAGTGTTTGGTTTTTCACTAATTTGAGAAGCAACTGGAACATGGTCACAGTGAAGACTGTAAAAGAGACAGCACTGATATTTAACAAAATATGGAATTTAGAATTATGATGTATTTATTTTTTTATTTCTTTCTTTCTTTTTTTTTTTTTTTTTTTTTTAATAGAATTTGCCAGTTACTCGGATCTTGGACAACCTGATGGACATGAAGTCAAATCCGGTGAGTTCTTTATCATATCTGATATTGCGCTTAATATGGTGCAACCTATACCTAATTTGACAATGCAAATAAATGTTGTATCTGACAGACTGCTTCTTTTATGTCTGTAGATTTCAACCATTTGATGTGCACAATATGTCTAGCATTTAAAGCTGCAGGACTTTTTAAAATAAAGATTTTAATTATGAAACAAAGGTTGCAGCCTTGGGTGTCCATGACCCAGTCAGGTGTTCACTGGTTGTCCCTCCTTAGACCACTTTTGGTAGGTACTATCCACTAAATTCCAGGAGCACCCCAAAACACTTGCCATTTTGGAGATGCTCCAACCCAGTCTAGGGATCACAGTTTGGCCCTTCTCAAATATGCTTAAATCTATACTCCTGCCCATTTTTCCTTCTTCGAACAAATCAACTGACTCTTCACCTGTTGCTTAATATATACTACCCCTTGACAGGTGCCATTGTAACAAGCTAATCAGTGTTATTCACCTCACCTGTCAGAAGTTTTAATATTATAGCTAATTGGTATATAACCAATGGAAAACCAGTCGGATGACTTTAGAGCTCAATGATGGCAAACAGCCAAAAATAACAAAAATCATGTTTTATCCACTGTTCAACCTGTAAGATCTTTACACTTAAATATTTTATATAAAATAAGTTTTATTGGTATTAAACCTAGAATGACTTTTGGATGTGCTGGACCTCTGAATAGTCTTTCAGTCAGTAGGATGTGAATAAAGGCATAAAGACAGTCAAAGATTTTGCTATTAAGCCTTGTTTGTCTTACTTGTTACATTTATTGCATGTTTTTTACATTTCAAATGCAAAGCAAAACATGAAGCATGTTCTATGCAGTTAATATATATAGCAGTTGTTATTAAATAGCAAGTTTCAGTGACGTCACAATGAAGTTTAAATGTAGTTTTCTCCCTTTCATTTAAACTTTAAAATGGTGAAATTCATGTTGTGATTGAGAATGTGCAACTGAGATACATATTTCAGTTCAGGAAAGTAAGTAGTTTTCAAAACTTACTTAAAAATTGCACTATGTGAAGGGTTTTCCCAGACCATCACACATATTATACAGTAAGTACACCAAAGTACTATATCTGTTTTTGTTGTTTAGTAAATACCATTGAGTACCAAAAGCCAGCAACATAATACTCATAACATGTCATTCAAAACAGAAACAATAGGGTGAGAAGGCTTTGCTTTTTTATAATGTCACAATAATTCTTTAAATCCAGAAGCCTTTGGACTGCATGAGCTTTGTGTTGGTAGAGAAATTCCCATTTAGTACATTGCTTCATTTTCAGTTATTGTTGGACTGCTTTAAAGGAAAAGTCTGCCTTTGAAAATGTCTCTAACTGCTGAGGTTGTGTCTCAAACTGCCGGGGTGTGATTGATGCTAATCTTTTATAAATGTGGAATTGTGTACAGAGGATATGATGTGGCAAATGTTCGACACCCTTCCAGTAATAGGACTTCTAGGAGCTCCATTCAGATAAATCATATAAGTTATTAGTCATAAGTCACATTATAGTCTCCCAGAATGACATTTTCAGAACAATTTTGACAATTACACCTTTTGAAGTGTTTTAATTCTCATACCAAGTCTAAATCATCTTATATGTGACTTAGCACTGTTGTCATCTATACATATATACCATTGGTGGCTCCTAGGCTTTCAAACAGGGCAAGCTCATTTTAGGCCTACATCATAAAATTTATGTTATTTGTACATAAATTCTACACTCCATTCCTTTTGTAGAATAAAGTATGTGACCCTGTTGTACCTTTCCTGGGACTTAACCAGTTTCCTTTCAATGGCTAGGAGAGCAAGTTTGCTCAAAGGGTCTTGGCCCATTGTTTTACATATGTATGATTTGACCCATTTTAAACAGGAGACGCTCCTCTCTATGCCTGCTGATGTAGCGCCAATTATTTCCATCAATAACAACAGCTTGTATAGCGTGTACAGAAGGCCCTGTTTTTTTGTTTTATTATGTTTTGCCACCTGAATGTGAAGGCCTTCATTGATTGCATGTTCAACCCTGACCCTGCCCAGACAACTTAACTTTGCACATGAACTCACATGTTCTTTGCACATTTCATGCATTTGTTTGCCCTGTCAAAGTTACCCAGATCCCCAAAACCCACTTTTGACCAAACAACACATCCCATTCCCTGAGAAGGTTTCATCGAGAGGCATGGCAAGCAGTTTTCTTTGTCACAGCACTTCCAGTCATCCAGTTCACCTTGTCATACCAGGAGAGCTGGAAAAATCTGTTATTTTTCCTAGATTTTTGCACCAAAACAATCTTGGGTGTTAGTCTCTCCTCATGAGAATGACTAATAAATGGCTTAGCCAAAAGCAGGTCAACAATATTATTACAGTCTGCCATTATGCCCAGCTTGCTAGCTGACTAGTACCCCCTTCCATGAGCTACTCTGATGATATGAATGAACGAACGAACTTTACAAAGCTTGGAACAAGGAGCAAACTCAAAAATGCTCTAATTATGGTATTATTTATTTAAAGTATGATATGTACAAATGGAAAAGATTCATATTACCAGCAAATAGCACACTACATGCAGCAGTTTGTCTCACAGTCGAGACACTTCACTTACAAATCTGCATGGGACTGAGCTTGAGATCGCTCCGATGCAGGTGTATATAAAAAAAAACACCTGTCTATCAAATAGGGGTCCTGCCTTTTAGACAGTTCCTCCAGTCACCATGCCTCACAGCATCCTGGCCAGCCCATTGCGCCATTCACTCCCAGAGACGCTGAGCTTCCCTGGAAGTGATGATTTCGTGGCAATTATCCAATAACCATCCACCTTCTCCGCAGTGAAAAACGCTATTGTGTGCTGTGCAGTAGGAGTCGATTGAAGTTGCACTTCAGTAGCTTTTACTGCACCATGCTGTCACAGAAATGTATGAGATGAAAATTGCATCAGACCATCTATGATAAATCACTTATTCTGAATGCATTCTAGCACACTTTTAAAGCAATATAAATACAACACTGCATATTTGAGTATTTATTTTATGACAAATTAGAGGAAGCAGAGCTTCCCTTGTAGTCTTAGAGCAGTCGCCACTGATATACCACTAACTAGTTTCTAGCTCTGTAGATGGCAAAAAAAAAATCCCTTATTTGGTTTAAATCACCCTCAGCTTTCATCTGCTGGTCATTTTCAAAAATTAGTGAATAATTATGTGGTCTCTTTACAGATTAGAAATGCTTACGCTATACCAGTCTCAGACCCTGACCACACACTTGAATCAGACATAAGAATATTAAAATTTTCTTAGCTACTGGAGTTAGAGAGCTCAATACAATGCATCTCTTGATGGGGAAAAAACAGGAAGAAAACTGTTGAAGTCCTAATGCTTCTGCCCACTCTTCAGATGAGTGTTACAGAGACAGTTGTACTCAACCTAGACCATCCAAAAAAACCAACAGTGCTATGCTTTATGAATAGTGTTCCCCACTGGGTATTAGTGTTAGCTATCAACTGACAAAGGAGTAAACTGATAGCACAAAAATCTGGAGCATTTATCCATTTGGAAGCAACCATGGTGCTCCTCTTTCAGCTAGCTGATGGTGAAGTATTCCTTTTTGTGGTGAAGTATGTGCGGGAGTGGGGGATTTGCCAGGCCACGCTGACTGAGGTCCTGTGGGAGAGGAGACAGGCTTGGCCTCAGCTGATGGGGAGGCTGACTGAGAGGGAGCAAAGTCATCATCACATCTCCTGAGACACTTCACTAATATTTAGCAGACAAAATAGGACAGTGACGTCTGAATTTTACTAGCTTAATTCTTTGACAGTCATTGCCCGTTGACATACAGCTTCTGGAAAACATAAAGCAGACTGATTAGGCCTGATGATTTGAACTAATGTATGTGTCCTAATTTGTGGTGATCTTGTAGGAAACAGATGACTACAGATACTTTGACCCAAAAATGCTGCGTGGCAGTGAAAGGTAAGGTCCTAGGAACTGGAAGTGTTTTTCTCAACTGATTTGGTAATGAAATATCTGGGTGAACTTTATTCATAAAATATGGTAAAGCCATTCATTCAAGGCAACACTTTGTCTGTTTCCCACATACAAGGCATTACCAAATCATGAAAAAATCCCCAGGGGATTCACAACAGTGTTCATTTTGATGAGAATTTTAAATTTAGTTTTAGTCTTAGTGTTTGGAGCTAGCCACGACTCTGTTAATGTTTTGCTAGTTATAGAGCGAAAATGGCATTATTGTGCACTATGATGGTTATGACCACTATTTTCATATAAAGATGTTACTTTGTTCAGACCAATGCCATGTGTGTGTTCTGACTCGTAGACCTGTTAGAGCATTGTGAAAGCTGTTAAAAAAGCCTACTTTTTTACTACAGTCAGGAATGAGAAACAGGGAAGGTAATATAAATATATTATTTAAGGTCCTCAATGTAGGATTTTGAGGGTATGTATTAGCAAAATTGGAGAATATATTCCGTAATATACTTAAGGAATTCATAAGTATGCTTTCATTAGTGTGTAATTACCTGTAACTTTGCATAAGCTTAGAACAAGCCCTTTATATCTAAATAGGGCATGGGTCAACCTCTGTGGATCTGTCATGTTGCACCTCTACAGTAGCCCAGAATGCACAAATCTCTACAGAGCACCTTCTGCGTTTCACGTTTTTTGCAAGTGGAAGCATGAATCCAAGAAGGAAGCACCGGAAGGATAACAAAGAAGAAAAGTAGAACAACAAAAGATGAGGGAGAGGAAAGATGAGGGAGAGGAAATATGAAGAATCAGTATTTGCTGTTACTGACTAACAAGTTTGACAACCAAAATTATGAAAAATAGATGATCATAATTATTATTTAGCATAGAAAAAGAAAGGAAGTGTGAATGTAAGTAGTTGGAAGCACACTATGGGCACCTGACCTCTACAGTACATTGTAATACACATTTGGAAAGGATGGGGTAAGGGGAGGGACATTCAGGTGGTTGAGTCCTACATAGTGGATGTTTTAATATAAAAATATTGCTGAAGAATATCACTGCTGACTTTAAAAATTCCCTTGAGATGTAAGCGAGGTTGTCCTCCCAAACACAGCCAGCTATTTTGTTTCATTTTTTCTCGTCAGGGCATAATGAAAAGAGATTTTACCATAATTCTTTTGGTTTACGTTGTCGTTAGAAATTAGACATGAAATAAAAGTTCATCACCGAATACTTTTCAAAATATTTTAACAAAATTAACATTGTACCACATGTATGCTTATTGCTTTAAAGTCATCAAAATATTTGGCGAATCAATGATGCATCTATTGCAATTATTATTTCATTTATTGTCTTCACAAATTAAAATAGTGTTATACTAAATCATCAACTCTGCCTAACATTTAATCCTTCTAGTTCCATTCCAAGGAACAAGAATCCATTTCAAGAGGTAGGTTTGACCTTTTGAGGCTTTACAAATAAACTATGTAGAATTACTGTAGCTGTAATTACTATTAATATAAGAAAATATTTTATTTAAAAAATGTATACATGGCCATTATCAGGGAAAAGTTATTCAGAATAGACACTATCAATGAACAAGATTTTTCAAAATGTTACATACACTCACCGTTCACTTTAATAGAAACACCTGCTCATGTATGCAGTTCTCCAGTCAGCCAATCATATGGCAGCAGCACAGTGCATACAATCATGCAGCAGATAGAGGGCAAGAGTTCTCATATTAAACATTAGAATGGGAGAAAATTGTGATTGGTACTTTAATATTGGCATGTTTATTGGTACCAGATGGGCTGGTTTAAGTATTGATGATTGATTCACTGGGAATTTTGCACAGAACATCTTTAGAGTTTCACCAAATGGTGTGGAAAAACAAACATTGAGTGAACAACCGTTCTGTGAGTGGAAACACCTTGTTGGTTAGAGAGACCACCTGAAGATAGTTCGATTGGTTCTAGCTGCCAGGAAGGATACTATAACTTATATAATCACTCTTTGCAACTGTGGTGAGCTGATAAGTATCTCAGCATACATTAAATGCTAAGGTGAATGGGCAGGAGATAACATTGCCTTACTTTTTAGGGATAAATTAATAAATTCATATGTTTAAATTTAAATCTAGAATGTACAGTGGAACCTCTGGTCATGAACACCTCCGAACACGAACAAATTGGTTCCCGACCACAAAATCTGCCAAAATTTTGCATCTGGTCACGATCACATAATCGGGTGCTGAACAAACAGCCTCAGCCTTTTTCCCCTTCCGCTTCGTATGCGCCAGTGTTTTCCCATATTCTGTTTGCATATTGCACAATTGTGTATTGCACACCTCACAAAGATGAGCATGTCCCTTTAATCGGTCAGACTTGCGTTCATTTGGTGTATAGTAACCTCCTCCCCGCCCATCTTCCTCCTCACTTTCTTATCGCAAGAAGTCGACTAATGCAAGGTTAGATTTCTTGGTTGTTTACAGTACGTTTTTGTATAATTAAGGATTGTTTAACTTTGATTTTTTTTCTCTGTGCTTAAAACTCAATACAAAAATGTTCACAGCATTTTTTGTTGCATTTCTATCTATTTTTGCTCTATAAGCCTTCATTACGGGTCCCAAGAAAGTGAAAAGTGGAAATGGTAGTGAGAGTTACAAGCCTAAGTGTATAACAGTTGAAACTAGAATGCATTTCCACAGAGAAAATTCGAAGTGTGCTTGCTCAAAGGCGCCGTGTGCCAATGAGTCAGACTGTAAGAGAAACCTCAAATGTGTAAACCTGCCAAGCCTTTATTATTGTCTGCGTTCAGTTCCCGGTTTTGACCCTTATGGCCAGTCACTCGGTAAGACAGGTCACGTCGCAATCCTCTCTCCCTACGTAGTGCGTATGTTCACTTCCCGGTTTTGACCCTTTTGGCCAGTCACTTGGAAAGACAGGTCGCGTCTCAATCACCTTTCTAGTGAACGAGCAGCTTACTCACACCCTAGGTAGTGCTCATGTAGGGAGTGCGGAGCGATTTGGGATGCTGCAGTTTTTGAAGGCTAGCGTGTTGCTGTTTTAAAAAACAGCACGGAGCGCATTTCGGCTCTGAGCTGAACGTACATCCAGAGTAAAGTGACTTTATGAATGCGAGGACCAAGATTTACAACTCGGAAATCTGTTAAGCCCGCAGCTCGCTTACCTGAACCGTAATGTTATCATGAAAGCTGCACACGGCTCCGTCTCTTAGGCTCGCTTCGAAGGCGGCATTTAGCTCTTAATGAAACAACTCAAAGCTTAACAGCTGTGTGACTAAACCGAGCCGACACGAATGAAAACTACAGAAAGACAAGCCAGTTATCTCTACTAAAATGTCCCTTATACAAACAGTGGCACGTACATTTACAACTCGGAGATCTGTTAAGCCCGGCAGCTGTGTGTGTGTGTGTGTGTGTGTGTGTGTGTGTGTGTGTGTGTGTGTGTGTGTGTGTGTGTGTGTGTGTGT
>JAQLOM010000005.1:18190097-18206189 GCA_030068315.1 Chrysichthys thysi
AAATTTCATTTTCTTGAAGTGAGACAGCATAACGCTCAAAAATGGCCATTTTTTGGCTATATTTATGATCATAACTATACTGAAATTTTCTGGCAATCAGAAGCTGTCATACCTGCACCTGTTAAGTGTGGGAAATACACAGTAGTGGTTATTATTTTTTATTTATCAATATATAACATTAAAAAAGTAAAAAATGTACAAATACTGTGTTTTTGCCGACTGTAATCTTGTTGATTTCCAACTCAGAATACTTGGTGGAAGGTGATGACATATGTCAGAGCCATTACTACCTATCTATTGATTGGTTCTGCATAAGATGGTGTGTTTTCACCAGGTGAATGGAATCTTGATCCTGTTGTTTGACCTCATCAGTATTACCAAAATATGCTGACCTCAGCATGTTATGTCCCAGCTCTGCCAAACCCAGAATTCAAACCCATTAGTTCCAGTGCTCAGGGCAAAAAGCTATAGCCTTGCTTTTTTAGTTTGAACAACCCATTGCATGGATCCACCACATTGTTGTGCCTGCTTTCCCTCATCTACTTGCCCTGCTTGATAGCAGTTATCCAATCCTGTCTGATCTTCATGGTCAAGCCTTCTATTTTAAATCACAGACAGGATAAAATGTCCCTTTTCCTTCATTCTTTATGGTTAGACTGTTAATTAATCTCAGCTTGAAAACCTTTGCATGCTCTAAGTCTAGATAAATTGGTGGATATGTTTTTCAGTCTTATATTAGAAGATAAGATCTTATTTGGCTGTACAAATGACAGATAAATCAGCATACACTACAAAAAATGCTGACACAGGGGTTTGGTTTTTCAGTTCATCACATTAGCAAGCATAAGCTTGGCTTTGTCATAGATGCAGTCTGGTTTTTCTCCTTATTCTGCACTGAAGCACCTCTCCCAGACTGGAAGAGTCACATAGGTATGGTTTGATCTTAAGAGATGTTTTTGTATTTATCATAATAAAAAAAACTAATATAAATACAGAGATGTATAAATACAAATTTATGGTTATAGACAAATGAAGCCCAGCATCTGGGCTAACATGTCCATATGCAGCCCACAGATATGGAACCTGTAAAACTGACTGGATCCAAACCACATTTTCTGGGTTATTCATAATTTACATAATCAGCATTTTCTTCTTTAACTTCTTTATGCCAATAATGGTCACAGTCATCATGCATGTGTCCCACATTGGCACATTCAGTTATAACCACAAGACCCCAAAGGATGAATGATCATAGCACTACACAGGTAAGATTATTCCAGGCAAATTTGGACTCTCATATAAGTACATTATGTCATGCCATTATTTGTCATATTTTGCTTTCTTTCATGGACACCAAGTCCCTCTGTGAATGTATCGCTCAATTTGTGGGAGCCTTCCTTTTGGCCAGGTCCTTATACAGTCATCTCCTTGTGGTCTGCCTGAGCCTACCAAGTACACCCATTCAATAGTATCCTGGTTAGCATCTTTGCTAAGTCAGCAAGTTTCCACAATCCTGTCATTTACATTGGCATGTGCTCCAAGTTCCGGAAGGATCTCCAGGCTCTCGCAGCCAGTTTTGCTGCCTGAGGCCCAAGTGCAGCTCAGAGCACTTCCCCACGAAGAATAGACTGAAGATGTGCAGCTTTATCTGGACTACTTTATGGAGGTAGTACCAGAGAAAGGGTTATAATGGAAATGCCAGTGACAGTACCCAAGAGGAGAAGAATGAGGCAAGTCATGAAAGTGCCCATTTCACAGCCATTTCTGAAGAACAGAAACTCTGAAAGCCTATGAACTTCTTTTTTCCAAGACCACACAACTGCATATAAATAAACTGCTGACTATAATTTATTTGATAGTGTGATCATATTAAGAGATATAGAAAACAGGAAACAAAATCTAACCCTGCAATAGACTGGTAACCTGCAAAGGATATAGCCTGCTTCTCACATGGACAAGTGGGATTGGCTCCAGCTTCCATACAACCATGAGAGATGAGCAGTATAGATGATGGATGGTTGGATGGCTTCCAGTTGTATATTTGACCACTCCTCTTGACAGAGTTCAATTTACGTTGTGTGTTTCAGACTCAATGTTTAAGCACAGTTCACATATTTTTTTTATATTGTTGTCAGGACATGTTTTAAGCTTAATATTAGCCTGCTTTATCCATCCCACAATCAGCTTTGATGTGTGTTTGGGGTCAATTCTCATTTCTGCACAAGTTTCAATCAAATCAAATTGATGGTTTGTGGTTATGCTGAAAATTTCGTAGGTTCTTCATTATTCCATCCACTTTGTATAATGCACCAGTTCCAGTGGAAGCAAAATATCCCCAGTGCATGATACTAACACCATCATGCCTAATAGTTGCTCCAGTGTTCCTCTGTCCCTCTGGACATTATAGTATTGCCAAATAACTCAATATTTGTCTCATCTGTAAAATATTCATGCAGAAGGTTTTTTCTTTGCCTGTGTGGTCAGCTGCAAACTTTAGTTGAGATTGAAGGTGTTGATTTTGTAGCCTCTCTGTGCATGGAGATATAAAAGCCGCTTGACTGTTGACAGCTTCCAGTTCATGGCAGGCCTGTGCCTTAAGGATTTTTGGGTTGTTCTTGACCATCCGATGCTCTCAGCTGAGGGTGTCAGTTTGGGTCTTGTTTCAGTAAAGTGGGTAGGAAATTGGCTACACCTCCCAATGACTTGTCCTTACATACACTTGTCTGAATCTGCAGTTGTTTTTAAAAGGTTCCAAGAGACATTCCTGAGTTATGCAAATCCATGGTCCTCTTTCTCACATTTGCACTGAGCTCCTTGGACTTTCCCATTGTACTGTCTGTTGGTCAATCCTCTGAGTGCTGTCAAACAACCCCTTTTTATGTTGCACAGAGCTGTACCAGCTATAGTTAATCATGATAGGATTTTTGAACTTTTGCACCACTTTCAGCACCACTTTCAAAAGTCTTGTTCCATGACATTCATGCCCATCATGACATTCATGTCTGTTTCAAATTTCTGACTGCAACTGTACTTTAAATATTTGTCCTTCTATTAAAAAACACCAAAAAAAAGTTGTACCATAGCTTCATCCTTTTTTCAGGAGCAGTATGTCTATTCAAGATAAAGGCAGAGAAAGCACTGTGCATTAATATTGTGATCATTTAATTTGTAGTAGTGCTATTGCTGAGATGTTGGATCAAATTTAGCATCCTTTATCTTTACATTATACTTATCTCACATTATACATCAAAATTAAGTAACTGATGGTTGGTCGCCCACAAACTTTTACTGTTTACTATTTAGCCAAAAGTTTGTTGATATCTGACCATCACACACACATGTGCTTGTTGAACACCACATGCTGAAACTGTGGGGATTAATATGAAGCACCCTTGCAGTGATAACATACTCCACTCTTCTGGAAGGGACTTCACTAGCTTTTGGATTGCAGCTTTCCATTTTCCTTCCATTTGCCCCTTAATTTAGTCCTGCCACTTCCCACCTACTTGGCAATTATCCCATTTCACATGGCATCTTCCATTTTGTGAGGGTGCAGCTAGCACTTGCTTTCACTATGATTACATGAAGCCAACATAATGCAGCATCATAGGGTGTTATAACGCAATCACATCAAAGCTCTATCTAGCCTATTTTTTATGAGATCAAAGACGCCTGCAAGAGTATGCCATCCCTCCCACCTAGAGAACTTAGCCAGCGTTTCCCCCTTGCCTCCCAGCCACTGATGGCATCTGTCCAAACCTGCAATCATCAGACAAAAGGGTTCAGTTGTGCCATTTGGGAATGCTATGTATATTTTGGGAACAACTCTATGTGTAAGTTGTTACTATAGAAACTAAAGTTATATAAAAAATAAAGTTTTACCACAAGTGCATTAACATAAATTAATCAGTGCCTTCTGCCCAAACAGAAATGAGAATTCAGCAGTACTGTAGTGTAATTTTATTTTCAGAAAATCCTTGCAGACAAACTTGGGCTTCAGTGTATATTCCATTAGCCAGAGCTAATATTTGCATAGGTGATGATGGTTGCCTAAATGAGACATCCATTGAAGTATTGGACAGCTAATGGCAATTATATGGAATAAATTGGTAGTTCATGAATTCCTTTGCAGAAAGCAGTGGTTCTCTCACAAAGCCTCACACTGTGTAACACGTGAGAGTGAGGTTTTTGGCCATGCAGAGAAAGATGTCATGTGTTACCTTAAACTCTCATCTGCTTCAAGAGAATTTCTCCATATGATGTCTCGTGCTTTAGTGAGCAATAAAAATCGAATGACTTGGAATTACTCTCTGCTTGCAGTTAAATGATGTGATACTTTACGGTAAGACATCACTGGTATTTTGAACATTTTATGATTATTGCATGTAAGAAAATTGATCAGATTAAAATAAATGCTTAGGCGATTTATTGTTAACTAACATTACAGACTGCTGAAACAGTTAAAAAAAGTTCCAAATATTTCCTTTCTAGGACTACTACACATTACCATGACTATAGCCCATGTTCAGTTAGCGCTGAGTAAGACAGCCAGGTTTCGGGTAAGCCTAAATGGGTGGTGGGGGTGGGGGTTGCACACACACACAGTCTGAAGGGCTAAGCAATCTGCAGACCAGCGTTCACAATAATTTTGTTGTTGAGGGGCACTTTATTCTCAGATTTTCTGTGCCATGAAATATTCATTAATTTGGATATTGGGAGAGTTCCCAGTCATTACAATAAGCAGTTGTTCTGTTCAGGACACAACAAATGGATCAAGTGTCTTTCTTTGAGAGGTCTTCTTCTATCTCTTTGAATAAGCACTGTGTCACACTCCACATTCCCATGCAAACTTCCTCTGTACTTAATCAGTACATGCCAGTGATTTTGGAGATGCCATGGTAAACAGCAGTGTATCGTTTCCCCAGACTGCCAAGGTCTTTTAATCACATTTCCCAGATTGTCCTTTTAATTATATATGGTCACTTAATAAATAAGATGTTAAATATTTGAACACAAAATGGTTGCTTAAATATTACGAAGAAATTAAATTCCCACCAAATTGTGTGTGTGCTCTGTTGGTATAGTGTAGAGAGATTAAAAAAGATGAAATGGGGACAAGGTTGTCTAATTTAGTCTGATAATAAATATTGATCTGTGTTGACTGCAACATTTTTTTTTATTTTAGAAAATTAATGATTTATTGTACAAAAAGTGTTTCTCAAAGGAAGAATCCTAAAGGAAGCTCCCTGAAAGGGAAAAGCTGTTGTAAAATTCTACATAAAACCTTTAAGTGTTCCCTCAGAGGGACAAACCCAAAAAGGCTTTATGCTTCTAGATTTTACCTGTTATCTAACAAAGCAGGAATATCATAGTCATATCATTAATGTCTTTAATTTGCACCTAATATACTAACATAAAAAGGCAAACTTTTTTTTATTGTTCCAAAAAGACTGGAAAGGGAATTTGACAGACACAGAGCTCTTCACCTCTCCACAGGTGCACGTAAGACTATATGTATGAGAGGGAGCTGTTACAGTATTATCTGGCTTTAGAGATTGATCAGTTTTATTTTTGCTTTGTCAGCAAAATCACTTTAATCAGTTTGGCCTTCTTTCACGATTTGTGTTTTAAAATCTTTTCCATGGTTCTTAATTTAGAGAAAGATCATTAACCCTATATAAAAGATTGTCTTCTGAATTGAGTATCACTATGTTGAGTATCCCATTTTTAAGGTGTTCCATTTTTTTCCAACTGTAATAACACAACAGTTCAGACAGAGAGGCATTCAGCTCCTTTCCAGACACACACCCTGAGAGCCCAAGAGACCTTTTTAAAATTCAAATTCAAATTCAAATGAATAAATCAATTACTGACACACAAACAGTTACACTATCCTATACTTATCCTGCAACAAACACCGTTTAACTCTTAAGAAGGAATACTCCCATACTATGAGCACTTTTTGTTCCCTCACTTCATTTTTGAAAACTCAGCTCAAGTTTGCAGTGATCATATGGTCTTAACTCTGTTGTATTCACTGTATGAAATTCCAAAGCCTAAAAAGACCCTGGACACTATATACTGATGAACTTTACACTGGAGCTGGATGGGCCGCCTCTTGTGACGTCAAAATGAAATCACCAAGGCTTTCAGGGAGATTATTTAAAGGACTTAAGGGACCCTCAAATTTCAGACACAGCGGGAATATTATCTACAAAGGATTTAATTTTTTTTATTATCTTACTTGAGCTTCTGAGACTGGAAGCCCAAAGAAACCCCATTCTACATAGCACCTGTAAGCTAAGGTTTGTCTACTTCATCCATTTTAATGCTGAATATTTTGCATCACAATATGTGTCTCTTTCTTCTTTGTGTCTACTGGGGGATTAAGTGAAGTATGTACTTCTAAACAAGCCAGTAGTGATGGAGGTGTCTGGGAATTAAGGTTTTCCTGTAATATCTAATCCCAGTGTCATTTCAAATACAAATTACAGTATAATTACAGTCTAAGTATAAATAGCCTTTGTGAAATATTTCTATAAGACGTTCAAGTGGATTTCTGCAAGGAGTAACCATGTTGTTAAATTAATTTGATCTGATGCACTGCTACAGTATAAAGCTCTTCTGTTTTCTTAGCTGTGTGACTAATGTACTGTGACTGATCTCCTGCTGTGTGTCTCTGCAGATGTCTTCAGTAACTATGTCAGTTCGGATCGCATTTCTTCATGTCTTAGGTAGGCTAGGTATTGATTATAATTATTATTATGTTCATATTTATGATTTGTATCTATTTATGTAACTTAGTTTTTTTTTTTATTTATGCTTATTGTATATTTATGTATGCAGATGTTGTACTGTTTTTGTGTATTACTTATTTTATTTTAATAATTTAATTCATGTTATTTGTGTCTTACACATGTATTGTCTCAACACAGGAATGATGTCTCTGATGCCCATCAGCTTTGGAGCTGATTTAGGTGGTCTGTCTTTACAATTCCTTTTATATACATATGTATATACTTTCCAGTTTGGTTTATATAATCTCTAGTTTTATTTATTTATTATTAAAAAGAATAATTAATAAACAAGTGCTAGAACAATGTGGCATTACAAGCATTACAAAGAGGCTATCAAGCCCTAATTCTGTATATTTTAATTGTGTAGCCACTGTGGTTTTAATGTAGTCTTGTTTTGGTGTTTTGTATGTGTTTGCTTTAGTTGCAGTGCCCATAGCATGTGGCACACGCTCAGCAGACTTGGTGGACTCCCTGGACTCACGCGCGCTGGTGCTGTGTCCTGCAAACTGCACGCTATGGAAACTGTCAGTGTTCGGTTCTGGGATTTATGCCTCCATCTCCAGCATCTGTGGTGCAGCACTTCACAGGTACTCAGATCTAAGTGTAATAAATATTGATACTATTAGTAAATATATACTAATAAAGTTTAATATTTATAGATATGGTTGTGAAATTCTGAGCCATAACTAACTGACATTGTGAGGCGATCTTGCGAAGTATCTTCATTTGACAAAGAGTTATAAGATGGGCCACTAAATACCTCACACCAACTTGTCTACCTACCACATGGCTAAGTCTGGTAAATGGCCACATATGAAACTCCACTGTCTGTATTAGCTTTTATAGATTTCAGTTATATTCTCACACATACCTGAATAGGCTTATATGTGACATAACACATAGCAATATATGGGACATATATTTATAGCATACCTCAATGTACACAAACATATATGTTTAACAAATGTGTATTTATACATTCATGTAAATAAGCTTTTGTATATAAATATGTAAAATCTAAAAATGTAAATGGTGCTTATGAGCTCAGCAATTTACAAATTCTGAGATCTTCAACTAAAAGAAAATGGAAAGCAATGCACTTTACTTAAGTTCAAGTTTCCAACATTTTCAAATCAGGTAAATATATCATAAATCACTCTATATATAGCCTACATTTTCAATATAGCTATCGCCAACATTATTCATGTCCATTAAGTCTATCTGTATATGTTAACAATGTGTGTGTATATGTAGGCTTCACATAAAACATATCTTTGTTATTTTATTATATGTGGAGACATGTATTTAGCACTGCATGTGGTACAGATGATACCATACACCACTGAGATTTGCTTTATTGGAATAAATGTGTGCACCAACGACACAAGCAAACTTAGTTTGCTGTATCAATGTGAATATTCTTCCCTGAGGAAAATGAACTTCCATCAAGATCGTGATGTAACTAGCTAAAGGTAGCTTATCCAGTTAGCTAACACACTAGCTCAGTGCATTTTTATACCATAGCAACCAAGTTGTATGATCTTTATACACTCAATTAACAGCTTTATGTTATCACAAAGATAAGTTTCATGTTATATTTTTTTTAAAAATGTACTGTTCCTAACCATCCCTCTGAATGTTGCAGTGGGGTCATTAGTACGTCAGGAGGAGCTGTGGAAATTCAGAAACTGGCGGGCAGGAGTCACTATCTCAGCTCTTATGCACATGGCATCCAGACTCAATCTCTGTCCAGCTGGAGTGCATCATTCACTGTAGCCAGTAGGTGGTGAAATTGTTATTCTGGCGCCAGCTCATATTTTCTCATATTTTCATTTAAAGAATTCTATTCACTGACCTGTAGTTTCCCAGCCCTAGTCCATGAGATCCCTTGCTGTGCAAATTTTTTGTGATTTTGCTTCTCCCTACATGCTTGATTCAATTAATCAGCTAATTAACAGTCCTTTAGTTGAAGTGGGTCTGTTAGAGCAGGAACAAAAAAATTTGTGTACACAAGGACCAGGGTTTAGATTCTGCACTCTGAACGGAAACTTTAAAAAATAAATGTGGAGTTTTTATCTGTCAAAACTTCACGATATTAATTATACATTGCACTATTTTGAAAGTTTTTCCAACGTACTCATGAAATCTCACAACTCACTACAATTGATTTAACATAGACACATACAGAATATAAGTTTGCCATTTGACAGGAAGCCATTAGGGTCCCAATCCAGAGAAAATTCAGATATTCTCAAATGCTACCTTCTCAGTTTTAAAAGATAGCTTATGGAGACACCTTTAGATTAGTCTCTGTATGTCACAGTTAAAATTATTGGAAATCATTGGAACTAAGGAATTATTGGACATTTTCATTGTCTCATGTACAGTTGTGAAGCTCAGAATGGTTTCTTCCTTCTCTCTCAGGAGCAATCAGCTTGCCTATGGAAGTGGCCAGTCAAACCATCACTGCTGACATCCCAGCATCTGCACCAGGTAGGTATCCAATTTGGAGTAAGCGTAAAATCATTACTGTCCACTTTTGCAGGAACCTGCTCATTTATGCAGTATCTTATCATCCAGTCATAAATTCATGAATTCATGCTGACAAACATCAAGAGCTTCAGTTAAGGTCACAACAAACATCAGAATGAAGGGGGTGGGGTGGGATCTCTGTGACTAATCATGGCATGGTTGTTGGTGCCAGATGGGTGTGTGTGTGTGTGTGTGTGTGTGTATGTGTATATATAATCAGCACTAATGTGCATTCAATGTTTATCTTCTTGTAGCAAAGAAAGCTGTCAAGAAAAACCTGAAAAAACCTCAAGGAGCAGAACTCAGAGGTACATTTGATTATGACCTGACAAAGATCAAATCCCAATTCTAAAAGGACAATTTGTCCATTTTTGAAGACTGAATCATGTAGCACAATGTTTGCCTTGTTCCAGATTGTCATGTGGATATAGCTCTGATTCTGGATGGCAGTTATCACATAGGACATCGGCGCTTCAACCTACAAAAGAACTTCGTTGGTAGACTAGCAGCAATGATGAAGGTTGGGCCAGATGGACCACATGTGGGAGTGGTGCAAGCCAGGTGTGTATAAGGTCTTTCTCTTTCATTTGGAATAAATGTCATTAATGTTTACAAAAAGAAACATTTGTAAAATTTATGTTTTCAGTGAGACTCCTCGGATTGAATTCTACCTGGGCAACTACAGCATGCCTAAAGATATAATTTTTGCCCTCAAAGAGGTAGCTTATACTGGGGGAAACACCAATACAGGTGCATAGTTCTACTTTAAACACATGATGTGTGATATATGATCATATGTCCAGCCATTTTGTCTGAACCTTATGGTTGCATCAAACCTGTAGTTTCTTTGCTTTATATTATGTTACTCTGTGCACAGGCAAGGCCATACTCCATACAGTAAGGAACTTTTTCAATCCTGATTTTGGAATGCGAAGAGGTCATCCACGGATTATTGTGGCATTTGTTGACGGATGGCCCACTGACAACCTGGAGGATGCATCAGTAATGGCAAGAGAATCTGGAATTAACCTGTTTTTAGTGAATGTGGCCAAACCTATCCCAGAGGAGATGGGACTGGTGAGGGATCAAGACTTCATGAAGAAGGTAGGTTTCTCAAAGGCAAATAGTATGGATGAGTCAAAATAATTTGGAGCCCCTTTCTTCTGTTGAAAGAAAATATTGGAAAAGATGGCTACTGAGTACAAATATTTGTCTCACAGGCAGGCTGCAAAGACAATGGTTTCTTTACAATGACCATGCCAAGTTGGTTCAGCACAAGTAAGTTTGTGAAGCCTCTGGCTCAGAAGCTCTGCTCTGTTGACCAATTGCTTTGCAGCAAGACATGCTACAACTCAGTCAATCTGGGTTTCCTGATTGATGGATCCAGTAGTGTGGGAGACGCAAACTTCAAACTAGTTCTAAGCCTCCTGAGCTCCATTTCTCGCAACTTTGACATTTCTGAAATTGGCTCACGCATTGGGGCTGTTCAGTTCACATATGACCAGAGATTGGAGTTTGGCTTCAGTGATTATAAAAAAAAGGATGAAGCATTGAGAGCTCTCCAGAACATCCAGTACCTAAGCGGTGGTACAGCCACTGGAGACGCCATTACCTTTGCTATGGAGAATCTCTTCCAGCCCCGTAGTATGGGTACGGGCAAGAATTTCCTTATCATTGTTACTGATGGCCAGTCCTATGATGATGTTAGAGGGCCAGCCATAGCTGCTCAAAGGCAAGGTGAGTAATTAGACCTAAGCCAAAATCAGGTTGCATGAATCTTGACAAAGTGAGATTCAATCCATTATTATCAGCTGAAAAAGTGTTTCTCAGTACAAACATTATGACCATGGAAGGTCAGTGATAGAAATGACTTAACTTCCAAACCTTGTCCTGTTACAGGGATCACAGTGTTCACTGTAGGTGTAGCTTGGGCTCCAATGGAGGACCTGAGAGCCATGGCATCAGAGCCCAAGGACACACACACCTTCTTTACCCGTGAGTTCAGTGGCCTCGAGCAGTTTGAGCAGCCCATCGTACGAGCAATCTGCAGGGATTTCACAGAGTTCAATTAGAACATTATGGATCTGGGTGGGTAGGAAGTATTAAAAAAAAGAAAAGGAAAAAAAAGAAAGCAATAAAGAGAAAGCTAGTTGGAAAAAATCCAATGTTTTGGTTTAGCTTGTCTGGTCATTTCTTCACCTATTAAAGCAAAAATAATTGTATTTTTTCTTTTCAATCTAGGTATATACTCTCTATGCAGAGATAGCCCCTTTATTATATTGTTTTGTCATAAGAGGAGTCTGCATGGTTTTTGCTTTAGTAGTGCAATTAAACCAAAGGATTCTATGACTTATTCTGAGACTGTGTAACTCTATAGTAAACTCATACTAACAATGGCAGATTTTATCAGAGATGTATCCTGGTTTCTGATATTCTAGAATAAAGAATGAAAGGACAGGGGGAAAAGGGTTTGATGTGTCTATCACTAGCTGCCCAAGAGAGACTTAATGTCCACGCTGATGATCAAAACAGGTTTGACAAGGCTGCCCTCTTGTGCACATTACTGGTAGTACAGAAAGCCTGAGAGAAGTTTCATGGGTTAAAGGCTAAACAAACCATAGCATCAGCTGGGTTATATCACACCATGCACTTACACAAGCACTGTAATGCACACAGCTTTTTGCTTAGTTACATCTTCTCATAATATATTATGGTCCCATTTTATATTCATACTTCTCATTCCATGTGTTCACAAATGAGTTGAGAATTGCTTTTGAATTATACATACTAAAATTGTCCTGATCACACACAATTACTTGTTTCCTAAATTATGCTTAATGCTCTATTATGCTCTTAACGTCCTTCTTATATACACATAAATATGCATGCTTAAGTGCCTTGCAAACTGAGAAGCAACAGCAGAGTGATTGTACATTTCTGTTTAATTTATTACTTTCTTCTCAATAAAGGACAAGGTATTTTTACAAGATGGCTAACTGCTCATTTGTCTACAAGTGTGGAGTCAATAAAATTTATTTAAAGACTGATTTCTTCACCAGTCCATGTGCTTCAAAAATATTGTTTTAATCTAAAACAGTATGAAGTTACACACTTGGCTTACTGCCGGTTATTAATCACTATAGAAAAGAGGCATGAATTAGTGAGAGAAAACAAGTTGCATATACAGGTACACCATTTAATATTTATTATAGACATTTTATATACATGACCAACAGGTGAATTTTGCTATGTGATACAGTCATTAAAATCTGCTAATTCATAATTTGTAAATCAAAAAACCTTACAAAACTCATCAAAACTCTTCAAACTGATCAGAACCTTTTTTGGGAAGACTAGAAAAAATACTTTATTGTAGTATTCATGCATTACACAAACAAAACTTCTTTAGTTACACCATAAATTGTAGATTTAAAAATAAAATGGCTTATAAGATAAAAGGTAGGGTCAGAATAACAACTCAGCTGTGTTTTACCCAACGCTAGTTTCCAGATCCCTTAACTTATAAAAATGTAATAAAGATAAATTTAAACTTCATCTTCAGCCAAGGATGAAACTGTGTTTTAAAAAGAGCAAAACATTTATTTTTGGCTTGCTCTTCTGATTGTAAGCCAAATCTTACAACCATTCTCAATTTTTTACAAAAGAGGCTAAGACTAACCCAAAACAGTGAAATAAATAAGAAGCCTACAGCGTTCAGTTGTCTAACTTGTGATAAATAAACTCAATTACATAAAGATGTACAAAACCATCACATAGTGATAGGATGCTGCTGTTTACGTGTGGATATCTAAAGAGCTTTGAGGAAGTGTGCTTGTGGAGAACTGGTGTTCCATGATGCAGTAAAATAAAGTTGTTAACACTGGGAAAGGCAAGATGTGTTAAAGCCTTCCTGTGGTATAAAGTGGATCAAGATTGAGGGCTAGAATGGGAAAGTACTCCCATTTTTATTTTAAAAATGTCATCTGCTACCAGAGTCTTCAATTATATAAAAAACGATTATAAAAAGTATATTCATTTTTTACACAAAATTGTTGAAGCTAATGCAAAGGTATGAAGTAATTAAGTTAAATCATGTTTTCCCTCCTAATTTATATGCAACGCTACATTAAGGTCAAGGGGGCAATTCCTGCACACCATGCAGTAGGTGGGATCAATTCATTTGCCCTCGTTGCGGTTACTGATGACCTTCTGATGAACAATATACCAATCCATGGTCACTGAAACACCTAAAATACAATGTCATCATCTCATTTTATACCCAATCAAAAAAAAAAAAAAGGGAAAAAAAGGGGGGGGAAAAAGGACAAACACTGATGTAACTCCAGCTCTGACTTACAGTTAGGTATAGTTAACCATTTTTTGTTCAATTTCTAGTTTGAAGGGAGGAAAAAACCCATTATAATTAAGTGGGGCAGTCCACCCAGGCTTCACTAAACCAACAGTCCACTGCTCAGCCTTGGCATGTTCATGAAGGAGGCTGATTCAAAATTAGCAGCAGATGCTACCCTGGTCACAATGGCAGTAAAGCAGCCAGAGCTTTTATTTGATGTCTGACTGTGAGGGTGAGTTTGCTCTGAGTTTTTTTTTTTTAACTGGGATTTATACAAATACTTTGGCCAGGGCATCTGCCCCAGCACTACCTATGAAAGCCTTAGAAGGGTGGAAGGCAACGTCGTATATGGACTCGTCCGACTTCTTCCTGTGAGAGGTGACTTCTTGTACACATGTTTTGCTGTCCAGGTTCCACAGCCGAATTGAACAGTCATGACCTGTGCAGGATAATAAATAGTTATTAATAATTAAGTTAAGGATTTGATTGCAGTTATTAATAATTAATAGTCAATTAGATTACTTTATTCCATCATCTCAATACTTTCAATACCTTCTTATTCTAAGGAAGGGGTACTCAGCTAAAATTTGTAAAGGCCAGGTAAATAAAATTTATGGATTATACAAGTCTGGACAACCAACCAAGTCTGAATGGTGACAACAGCGTTTTTTAAATTTTTAAGAATTAATAATTAAGAATACAAAGTTACGTTGTGATGTGCACTGGTGCTTCATGTTACATTTAACCAACTGAGTGAACTTCTGGACTTCACTGATCCACCATACCTACTTCAAACAATAGGGACAGGCTCTTTTTTGGTACTTTGAATAGTGAAGGCTACAGCAGGGGCAGAGCCTTTGTCATAGCTAGTATTGCTGAGGTCCCTGCTTACACTCAGCACACACCGCACATTGTACATAACCATTATGTGACAATGAGAATACTTAATCTGTATTTCTCTGTACCAAGTAACACATGCTGCTTCTAAGACAGCAGTAGTTGTGGCTCCTTCTATACTCTCTAGACTTGCCAGAGCCATCCTGATTATCTACTTCTGGTTGGAGATGTCATCACTTGAAATCCACTCTATCTGCTGTGGATGGTTCCATACAGAAACCATAAAGATGACTATAGCTGTTCTTCCTTGGGGCTGTGGATGTTCTTCTTTGTCCTGCCTTAGACTTGCAATTGCTATGAGCAGTTTTGCACTAAGGTCTCCATCAAAACTACATTGAATTCAGAAATTACTCTGATGCTCATATCCTTGATTGCTCATAAGATCATACACTCTTGGTTACCGTATTTTCCGGACTATAAGCCGCTACTTTTTTCCCCACACTTTGGACCCTGCGACTTACATACCAATGCGGCTTTTTTATTGATTTTTTTCCCACTAACTGCCATCAATAAATATATGCATATGTATACTAATCTACATGTCCAGTCTAACTTGCAACGCCATTGCACAGTGTGGTAAAACCAGACTCTCCCCATTGCCAGATAGTCACTATAAAGTAAGTGATAACCAGCTTATGAGATAAATCACCTAGCAACAGCTTAGAAGTTTCTTATTCATTACTGTTGGGCAACAGAGAAAGGATAGTTCATAAATGAACTCCATCTAGTTCAATCTCATGGAAGAACAGATTCACACACTGATCACCCATACCCTCTTGAGGTTGAACCGGCTGCATGCCCCCCAAGTGAATGGACAGCTTGAGGACGGTGGATTCAAAAAACATACTGCAAAACACTCCCAAATATTCCCCAAATGATACGGCACAACACTTATAACTCAAACAGTCTACAAGACACATAATAAACACATAACTTTAACAATAATGCAGAATATACAAATTATGCATCCTGGTGCATGATGGGAAACCCCGCCCACACCCGGAAGTACAGCGGCAAGCTAGACGGGACTCAGTGTAAACGGTGTCTTGGCGTCATCTGTCGGCCATGCAATTTATGGTCACAACTCTTTTCCAAGCTCAGTGGACAGTTCAACGAGAATATCTCCACCAATGTTTAAGCTTCGAACATCATTTTGGTCTTATTTTAAAGCATTTTTCAAGCTCTTTCCAGCACTGCCGTTTATTTTGTAACACACTACATCCATTTTGAAAATTTGACATGTATTTACCGTCAGGGGGCGCTAAAACGTGAAAGATGCAACAGATCAAGCCACAGAAGACGACTTTGGCGGGAGTTCGTGGCACTTGCACCAAGCAGCACGGCACACACCAACGCAAAATATTTTTCATAGCTTCAGTATGGAAAGTACACGCAGAAAATCATATGATGCAGCTTTTAAGTTGAAAGCAATCGATACATCTATCCAGGAAGGAAATAGAGCTGCTGCACGTAAGCTTGGCGTTAATGAATCAATGGTGAGACGTTGGAGACGGC
>JAQLOM010000005.1:18234435-18246717 GCA_030068315.1 Chrysichthys thysi
GACAAAACTATAATGCTATAAGAAACAGAAATGTTTCATTCATTGTTTACCTGTGTCTTTATGATTCGCTCACCTCGTCTCTTATCTGACAAGTTTCCGGGTTTGAGTCGTTCGTTCATCACCTGACAGTCCAATTAGCTAACTTATGCAGCCTGAGCCGGAAACAGAATTGATTAGTTCATCTCTCGAGTCTTTCGAGTCGTTCATTCTTATGTTATGTGAAATTAGTTAACTATAGGATGTAGCGCAAATGCGCATGCGCGAGTGAACGAATCACTCGTACGAGACGACTCGTTCTTCCTGAGTCACATTAAAGATTCGTTCAAAATGAATTTTTCAAGAACGACCCATCACTAATCTCCATCCCTATGTGAAAGTGTTTTTTGCCCCCAAACACCACTTATTCAACCAATGATAAAATATGACTTCAAGATGATTTACAGTATCATGACACAGTATAATATACTTACGGTAATTTAACATAGGCTGACTTACGACCAAATCAGTTTACGAATGGTCGGTTGTAACCAAATGCCGTAAGTCGACGAGTATCTGTATATGTATGTATGTAAGTATGTATGGTTTTTTTTTTTAACTGTGCTGAGCACAAAGAGAGGTCCATGAACATGTTATGCCAAGATTGAATTGGAAAAACATAAATGGTCCACAGAGAGCCCTAACCTCAACTTGAGTAAACCACTTTGGGATGAACTGAAATGCAGACTGTACCTCAGGCCTATTACATATGGTGCCCACATCAACTGTATGTAAGTGCTATTTTGAACTGCCATTAAAGTGGAAAAAAACAACAACCAAATTACATTCCCACTGGAATAACACTGCAAATGATATATTTCCAGCAAAGTCATGTGTCAGTAATATGGAATGAAAACATATAGGAAGACAATAATATTTTAGGCCTGCTTCAGTGTGAATATTTATGCTTAACCTTTCCTTTTTCAGTGCTCATTTGTGGAGTATAAAGACTACAAGCTGGTGTATCGGCAGTATGCAGCTCTTTTCATTGTAGTTGGCATCACCAACAATGAAGTGAGTTATTTGGCCAAATAATGTTACAGATTATATGTACTTTGTTGAAACAAATTCTGTTATTGCTGTTATTTTGTCATTAACCATTTGTTGTGCAGCAGCTGATTTAAATTGCATGTAAATCAGTATTTTTCTTTTTTTTTCCATTTCCTATTTTTTCCATTACACAGAATGAACTCTCCATTTATGAGCTTGTCCACAACTTTATTGAAGTGCTTGACAAGTACTTCAGTCGGGTGGTAAGTTTAAGCTGCATCCTTTTAATAAAAGATACCTGGGGTGCGTTTCTTTTATTAATGCCTATTGAATATCGAACGGCTTAACAAATGTCTTGTATGTATACAAGCCTGTTTTGTTTACCAAATGTGTTTTTTTTAAGTAAAGAATAAACCTTAATGAATGCTGTTAAAGGAAAATAATCAACAACAGGGTGGCCTGTTGTAGCCCTATGCAAAGTAAAGTTACTGTTACCATGCCAAACTTCTAATAACTGCACACTGAATACACATTTTGTTTGTGGGAAACTGTCGGAACATTGTTGGAACATAGACTTTGTCCTAGAGTATGGATAACCGACCCGGACCCGACCGGTTGGGACGGGTTCGGACAAATATTTCTAAATGTTACTTGGGTTCGGGTCGGGTTTGGTCACGTCAGCACAAAAACGTTTGATATTTAAAATTGTAAAGTTACTTTTTGTTCATTAAAAAAAAAAATCAGTAGGCTCCCAGCCCGAAGTGCACCTCCTTTCTGAGCACCCGAAAATGGGGGCACAGAACGCGCGCTCTGTGTGGGCAGATTCATGACAGAGAGTATTATTATAATCACTTAGCAGCGCCTGTTTCGGCCAAACATTAAAATTCCAATCGGGTTCGGGTCGGGTTCGGACAGAAATAAGAGGCCCAAACAGCACTCTACTTTGTACAGTTGGGTATTCTTGTTTTTCTTGGATTATTTTTAATTTATAATTCACAATTTATGATGGAGGTTGCCTCCTCTCTCTTGAGTAGGATGTGCAATATTCTGATCTTACATTTCTACCTTCTTATCCTCCTGCCATTCCACATTATGCAAGTGTGTAATTTTTCCCCTCTCTGGTGTTCAAGGCCTTGTAACACTTGTTTTAGAGTCTCAATTGCCATATGCTCTTTCCATCATGCTGTGAGTCCTAATGTTCGCCAGCTATGGTTTACAGGTGAGCAACCGATAGGAGATTATACATGGAGAGGAAATCTGTTCACTGCCTAATAACAATGTACTCTTTGACCCAGGACTTTCTAATTCACATTCATGGTTATATATTTGATGTGCTCTGTTCTGCTGGTTTGAATGATCTCTCTTTCTCTCACTGAAGTTTCTGGTATGGCTGTTCATGAGGTTATTGAATGCAGCTTTCACTTTACTAAACCTTGGGGGAAAATCTGTTGCCTGTCAGTTCCAGTCTGTTTGCTGCTTCCCTTCAGTCTTCATCCCTGAGTCAGGCTGCTCATTAGTTTACAAATGCCTTTACACACTACTTTACTTAAGTAGTTTTGGCAGAAACACATGTCAATTTAAGAAATTTCTTAAGAGGAAGTTAACAGACTACTCGCATTATAAACATTTTGGGAAACGCACCTCTGTTAATGTTTAAGAAACATGTCATTGATGATGTTTTTCTCTTCCCAGAGTGAACTAGATGTATCCTTCATAGAATCAATTTGCAGTCAACATCATACATTTAATTACTCGAACACTAAACAACAATTATGTATTGGTGGACAGCTGTATGAGTCCGTATGAAGCATTCAGAAAGTATTCAGACCCCTTTCAATTTTTCACCATTTGTAATGTTAGTCTTATGCTAAAATCATTCAAATTAAATTTTTTCCTCATGAATCTACACTCAGTACCCCATAATGACAGCACAAACATGGAATTATAGAATTTTTTGCAAATTTATTAAAGAAAAGCTGAAATATCATGTGGATATATTAAATAGCACAATAAATAGCACATGCTCAATTGGGTTTTAGTCAGGGCTCTGGCTGGGCGGAGTTGTTCCTAAGCCACTCCTGTGTTGTTTTGGCTGTGTGTTAGGGTCATTGTCATGTTGGAATGTGAACCTTCTGCTCAGTCTGAGGTCCTGAGCACTCTGGACTAGGTTTTCACCCAGGATATCTCTGTGCTTTGCTGCATTCATCTTTCCTTCAACTATGACCAGTCACCCAGTCCCTGCAGCTGAAAAACACCCCCACAACATGATGCTGTGACCTCCATGCCAAGCGTTCTTGGTTACCCCCCTCACCTCTTAAGAGGTACCTCTTGTCCCCCGATTGCTCAGTTTGGCCAGGCAGCCAGCTCGAGGAAGAGTCCTGGTTGTCCCAAACTTCTTCCATTTAAGGATTATGCAGGCCACTCTGCCCTTGGGAACATTAACTACAGCAGAAAATTTTTTTTGTAGGCTTGTCCAGATTTGTGCCTTGCCACAATCCTGTCTCTGAGCTCTTTGGGTGGTTCCTTCGACCTCATGGCTTAGTTTGTGCTCTGATGTGTGCTGTGAGGCCTTTTATAAATAGGTGTGTGCCTTTCCAAATCATGTTCAGTCAGTTTCATTTAAAACAGGTGGACTCCAATCAAGGTGTACAACCACCTCAAAGATGATAAAGAGAAATGGACGGGACCGGAGTTAAATATGTCAGTGTCACAGCAAAGGTCTGAATATTTGTGTCTGACATTTCAGCTTTTCAAATTTTCATGAGGAAAAAACTTCATTTGATTGATTTTAGCATAAGGCTACAACATTACAAATGGTGAAAAATTGAAAGAGGTTTGAATACTTTCTGAATGCAGTGCAAGTCTCCTTAGCTAGCTTGTTATTGAGCAGAATGGTTTTATTTATGAAAGCAGATGATCACTCAGTAAACAACAACCAAGTTGCAGGCTATACAAGGTATTAGTGGTGAAACGATAACACCAGTTAACATTTTA
The DNA here is from genome assembly GCA_030068315.1 of Chrysichthys thysi. Classification (NCBI taxonomy): domain Eukaryota; kingdom Metazoa; phylum Chordata; class Actinopteri; order Siluriformes; family Claroteidae; genus Chrysichthys; species Chrysichthys thysi. The sequence goes on from JAQLOM010000005.1 coordinate 18,238,456, forward strand.
GTCTTTGAATTCTAACTATCATAAAAGCTAATACAAGGATCCCTTAAATGTGTATTAAAAGTATTTGTTCTTGGTAGCAAATTATATGCATGTAATACACAATGAATGTCAGCAATTTGTCTACTTGGGAGGCTGATGCACTGGTCTACTTCATGCTTGGTAAATGTACTTAATTACGCACAAACAGACCTATTGTTCCTTAACTCTGAAGCAGATTATGTTTAATTTGGACAAAGTGCACATCATTCTTGATGAGATGATCCTGAACGGACACATCGTGGAGACCAACAGGAACCGCATTCTTGCACCACTGCTGGCCTTAGACAAGATGGCAGAAGGATGAATGAAACAGCTACAATTAGGAAACATGGAATTTATCATCATGAACATGTGCTATTTAAACATTGATTAACTACTGCCTGGCAATAGTCGGCTTTAGTCAGTAGACATTTTATTAGGCAATGTACTGTAGGTGCACTGTTGCTATGCACAAATTGTTAGCCTCTCAGTACCTCATCCGTCCCACTATTAGCCCTCAGAGTTTATTAACTTAAAGATTATGACTCGCAGACAGGTAGCTAAATGGAACACAGAGCACCAATCTTACTTTGCAAACATTTTAATGATTATTTTGGAGCATACACATTTGAAAATATTTGTTTACTTCAAACTGCAACTTGAGTTAAATAAATGTTTATAATATACAAAGAAAATACAAGGAGAAGCATAGCTTTACTTTTTTCTTTTTTCCAAATGTGTCTTGCACACAACCAGTGTTTCTGTCGCTGTAGCTTTATTGTAAAATTACACAAATGCACTCGGAGTTTGTTCCTTTTAGCAGGGTGATGAACATTTGAAACTACAACAGCATGTAACAGCAAGGAGAGGAGAAAAAGAAAAGAAAATACAAGGGGAAATAAGTGGGGAAAAACAGCAAGAGAATGTGCTGAACGCAAAACAAAATGAGGAAGAAGAAGAAAAAAAAACCCAAACAAGGCAGGTACTAGTAAAACTTAAAACCAGGAAATGTCCAAACACTCAACAGTTACCTCTACAGAAGCAGGTGCTTGCATGCCCCGTCCTGGGGGAAAAGGGCTGGTATGTTTCTATAGTAATCTGAAAAGTACATCTATGCTAAATTTTTACGCAAGCTCTGGGAGCTGGGGTGTGAGTAAACGGAGGAGACCTGCCCTTGGCTACTAGCAGCTCAAGCCCTTAATGCAGTGCTGGCCCACCAAGAGGTTTTAGTGGATATCATTGGCTGCAGACATGACCTTAATCTGCTTCAGTAGCTAGTGGAGCTGAGATGGGCTTCCTTTCACTTACAAGTGTAAACGCAGGCTCTTTTGACAAAGGAAAGAAAATCATGGGCGAGCACAGCTTTCGTATTTTTTTTCTGCAAAAAAAACATGACAGGCTTCATCAACACATGGAGTTTGTCAGTGGTGCAGGGATCATGCTCAGTTCAGGTGGAAGCCCTTTTCCATGGTGGCAGCGAGGAGACGCTCCCTCATGATCTCCTCAGAGGAATACTCTGGCAACTTCAGGTAGTGCACACACGTGTTTACTGAGGGGTAGCTGGCATCAGTTGCATCGACCTGAAGGTGTAGTTAAGCACATTAGAGGAATATGACTGAAGTAATCAATAAAACAGACTGTTTTGAACATAACTCTTTTAAAACAAATGAAAACAAAAATATTCAAATGCCAGACCTTGCGAACAATTGTGAGACGGGGATGCAAGTTAGCGAGGCCACCAGGGGGCAGAGTTGAGCAGCCTGTTGTGAATTGGAGGAAGGCTTTCCTCTCATCTGAAGACATTCCACACAGCACTCGCACAAAGCGTAGGAAACCAGGACTGTGGAGGTGATGGCGCAAAGTAAGGTGTTAAACACATTATACTTGCATTTAAAACTTACCAGAATCTATTCCTGTGTTAAGAAGTAGGGCTCTCATAACACCATAAGCTAAGCAACTAGCACACCTGTCTCGGGTATAGCCCAATTTGGGCTCTGTGTAGTTGACAATGTCCTCAGCTGTCCAGGATGGAGACTGGTTGCCACACAGGATCATCTGGACTTCTTTATGACTGAATGAACTCAGTTTCTCCATAGGGAACACTCTGTTAAAGCCCTCTGCACCAAACCACACACAGCTATTTAGTAATGCATCAGATCTAAGTCAGCCTACATGTTGAAGTAGCATAAAAATATGGAAACGTGGTATGACAGAAATAGCCAATACATATACATTTCATAAATATTATGTAATGTTTACAGTATCTTTTGGTTAAAAAAAAAAAAATCTTTAACTAGTACTTATATGTGAATGTCTTCCAGTAAAGACTTTGTCTTTTCCTAACCATTTAGTTCTTGAGTTACCTTATATTTAAACTTAGCGCAGTATGGCAATCAAGGATATCCAGTTCTGCCCAGAAGCAATGTTAACTGGACAATACAAAATTTTTTATTTCACTTTGTACTCTCAGGTTGTCTGACCCAAATCAACCTAATCAGGGACATCAGAAACAACTAAGACAACATCCACATGCACCAGGTTCATGTAATCAAGGACTCTATACACTCAGGACCGCTTACCTCGGAAGGCCTCCATTTGCTTCTGTATCCCAGTGTGCATACACAAGTCAAACATTAACTCCACATACTCCTCTGCATTGTCCAGGGTCACCATCTAAAAACATATACAGTTTCTAGTTCAGATATACTGCATAAACCTGTCCAGAGTTCCTGAGTCCAAAGCTATTTGGCATGATACTTTGTGAGCTCCCTGTTCCACGCATCCATGTACCAGAGTATGCATAGTATTGCTGCATATTTATGCACACATTAAGAATAGACTACTGTGAGGCATGTATGTACATGAAGAGGAGAGAAATTCTGCTGGAAAAAAAAAGTTGGTTTTCATCATACAAAATAGCAGCAATATTAGTATGCTGGCTAAAACAAGTGCTTACTGAAGGTGAAAGGATTTATTATCCTTAAATATGCTGCAGTTCATCAAGCTCTCTGTGATCTTGGAGAGTTATTATTGCAAGCTCTTTAAGCTCAGCGGTGTCAAACCTGTCCATCAAAGGGCCGCTGTTGGTGCGGGTTTTCATTCCAACCAAGCACAACTCACAACCTCAGTTAACTGAAAGCCAATCTCAACTGATTAAACAGGTGTAAATCAGGTGTGGCTCTTGCTTGGTTGGAATGAAAACTTGCACCCACAGTGGCCCTTTATGGACCCGTTTGACACGTGTTCTAGCCGAAATGCCATCCCATTTGGGAACCAAAACATTGATTTCCCCACTTGCTTTCTCGCGCTTAGCTAGCCTGCTTATTTAAACAGCACACGCATGCGTCACTCTGCTATGATGCATGTCCTATGCCTGATATCATCTGTGTGCAGATAGCTTTGTTAGAAAAGAAAAAAAAAAAAAAGTTACAGCGTGTTGATGCCCTCTGCCACTTGTTAACTTCAGCAGCTTTATTAATTCAGTTGATTTTATTGAAGCCTTGACCTTGTGCTCATTGAATAAATTATTCAGCAAAATAATGCAAAAAATTCTAAACACTGTTCCACACTATTTCATACAGTACACTTTATTTGGACACTGAAAACCTGTTTCCAAACAACAGCTTTGCAAACTGTGTGAAACCCTGAAAACAGTCTTTTGAATCACCATCTAGCTCAGAGACCTCCACCTTTACTAATAAAAGCTTTTATCCTTGAAACTAATTGAAGTCATGCAAATGCAGCAAAACAAATTGGCCAAACCCTCACCTTTTATCATAAAGACCTACCTCATCTTCTCCATTGGGTTTAAGATCTACTGCTGTGAAGCCATGCACTTTGGACGAGGGACAGAACTGGAAATTTAATCTACAAACAAAAACAAACACATTCAACTAAGTTTTACACTAAATACATTTTATAATAAACATTTGACCCAACAATAAAGCAAGGTTTTAAGTCATTTCCAACATTCAAAGCTCACCCCAGATCTTCCACGCTCAGTGGTGGGCCTGAGCCCACTGGGTTCTTCAGCATGAGGCCCTGTAGCCGTGTGTTCTTCTCATCCTCCGAGAGGCTCTTATTGCCCAGTATCTGCCTCCTCTTTACTGCCAGCTCCTTCATTTCCTTGAGAAAGCGTGCTCTGTGTGGGTTTACCAGCTCAAAGTCCTCCCAGGTTAGGATGCCATGATACCAGGCAGGTGGTTTGGGTTTTGGTGGGTCCAAGATGAACTCAGATTTAGAATCCTCATCAAAGCTGCCCATCAAATAAGGTTCTTCCTCAGTGGAGGCCTCTGAGTGGATGTCAGAGAAGTGGTGGTCTGAATCTGAGCGTGTCTCATACAAAAGTTTGCTCATGTTGCTCTTAATGTCACCCATGCAGAGCAGCTTGAAGAAAGGTTGCGAGAGAGGTAGGTCCACCAGCCGGTTGTCCTGTATGCACTTGGCCAGGAAGATGCCTAAGAAGAGGAACAGCTTGGCGATGCGTTCTAGCTCATCACTCTCCTGAGGGAAAGGTGCAGGGAAAAGGCCACACGAGCGCTGTACATAATAGCCTGGTGGTTTTAGGCCACCACCAAGGTCCACCTGACAAGCACAAAAAAGCCTCATCAGACTTGCCTTAAAAACAAGCATCAGCAATTATGGATACATGGGTTAAATTCAGCATCTAACATGTAAAATGTTTAAAAAGAACAGAGGTGAGAACTGACTTGGCGTGACTCATCATCTGGAAAATCGTCATCACAGAGCCAGATCCCCAATGAAGTACGCTGGAACTCAGCTGCCACCAGGGCATAGAACTCTAGTGTGGGACCCAAACCAGTGCCTTCTTCTCCCTGGAACTCCACCTGCAGAAACGCCATATTAATAGAAATGCCTCAATTTTTACTGCTAGATACCGCCATTTTATTTTCAAAACCAAGCATTTAATGTTTCTCACTTGTGAAGTGGTAACACTATAAATGCAGACAGTTAACAAATTAAAAGGGGGGGGGGATTAGACTAGTAGAACGGTGATGGTCCAATGCACCACAGCATACATTCTATAATTGTCTGGAACTGTGTTAGAGGGATCATTCTTCTGAAAAATATTCCAGCAGCTGGTGGTTTGATGGTGGCAGAGAGCAACATCTATTGGGCTGGTTCAAAATCTCTCATTAATAGTCAACTGGGGATGAGCTGGGGTAAATTTGTGTACAAGAATCACCAGTATGCACAAAAAATTGGTATTTAATCACAGGTGAATATACATAGCTGTATTAATTATTTCTATTTTAATAATACAATAGCCATTGATGAATGCTACACATTTTAAACTGATCTGCTTGTGCACAACCCCACCATATTTACTAGCTCAGAAATCAGCATGTGTCACTGCTTGTTATGGAGGACATGAAGCATGTCAAAAGGAAAGAAAATGAACATCAGTGTAGTAGTGATGATCCTGTTGCATGCAGCACAGCAAAACAAAAAAAATGAGGTCACTAATTTAGTCGGCCAATTCCCACCCACCAGTTAGGTCACTCCATCATACAAAAACTACTAATCCGAGAGGGCGAAGGCCAACATGTGCTTAGTCTAATACCCCATTCCCACTGACACTGACACAGAAAGCCGTTTATCTATCACTATTATTCTGCTTTGGTGTCCTGTTGGAATGGGCACAAAACAGTCAAGTCAAAATATTAAAGATTATGGTAAAGATAATCATTAACAGCAAACTTTTGAAACAGCACAGTGGGAAGTGAACCCATCAGATTAACATGTTGTGACAGGTCATGTTGCTGCTGGCAGTGACGACATTTCCCATAGGACTGAAATATGCTTGTGGTGTTAGCCAGCAGAAATGGTCAGCATGACCTCCCAGCACAAAAATAGTTTACATGTGATTTTGGACTGCACTGGAATCTGCTCCCCTTGCATCGTTTTAAATAAGCTTCACTTTTTTTTTTTTTTTTTTACTTGTAAAAAAAGCCGAAAATCCCAATTAGATTTTTAATTTTTAGTCTGCAATTTCTGAAAATTAAAATGGCCAATTTATTTATATTACTGACACAGACACACCATTAATGACCTTTTATTAAACTGCCTGGGGGTACTGCAGTGAATTATGCTCATTATTTAATTGTCACTCACAGAAATTCCTATTCATACAAATTTTCTAAAATGGTCACCAAATTAAAGTCCCACCATCCAAGTGAAGTCTATGGCTAAATTTGAACACTGTATGCACCAACATCAGTTAAGTACCTGCTACCCAACTGGTAATGTAGCAGATTCTGCTATATTTGAATACCATGGATGTTGATCATTTGTACATTATATAGTAAGACCATATGAGTGTTTGGATGCAGCATTCCCAAGTGTGGAAACTAATACCACCAGCATAATCTGAATTGTCATGCCGCCTCACAGTAAAGTGACTGGTAGCAAATATAGAACAAGATGATATGTCTCGATATTGGAATTCATCATATCTGATCTCACATTTGAATCTCCAGGAGATTCGTACTCTATAGCATCCAGTTAAATATAGTCTGGTGAGAATACACAACACCCGTTACATTGAGTGCAAATGAAAATTTGTTGTGTATCCTGTGCTGTGGTCTTGCCTGTATATTAACAGCGTTCGTATTTGAAAGGGATACAAGATGTGGAGCCAGCCAGACAAATTTTTTCAAACTGCTGCTCGTGTCACAGGGCAGCACAACACACTTAGAAGAAAGCCATATCCATCCCCTCCTGCACACGAGCTCACAGACTTCCATGAGTGTTGCTGTGACTGACAGAGGACAGTACGTCATCCCTCCGTCCCAGACAGCATGCAGGATTTGCAGCCATGGGATCTCTAGATGACACAGGGCTTTTTTTCTTGTGCTACTCAGGAGCCATGATGGCATGAAAATGTGCAATTTTTGCTGTCTTTTTTCACTCCCAGATTACAAAAAGTAATGTGGCATGCATGCTAATGAATACAGAAAGACATGTCATTCAATTGTAAGTGGTTGAGAAATGCCAAACTTGCCTCCAATATCACTTTCAAATGTGTCTGTGGCTAAAAACGCTGGAATAAAAATCAAGTAAAATTGCACTGGGCAAAAGTAATCAACTGATTATCCACTCATCACTCTCAGCATAGAATTTCTAGTGGCCCGTAAAAACATGTTTAGGGTTTTATTTGCAGTGGCACTTCCATCAGAGTGGATTTAAAAACCATGACAGCAAATTGCCTCTTTTCCTTTAATCCGTAGGAATTAAGAATCCTTGCAACAAGTGGTTGCAACTGTGGTTAATTTATGAGTTGCTGGTTAGTGCAATGGCATATCTCTACCTCAAGTACAGTCTTCCTGTCAGCATGGATTTGCATGACACTCTCAGCCCACTCCATCATGCTCTCTCCACGTGGCACTTTTACACGCTCGTGTTTGAGGCGGCCAACACGGAACTCTCCTGGTTCATCCCTTCTCACTGTAGTAGATGGTCGTGTGCGCTCCATGGTTGCCTCCCTCCGATTCTGGAGCCACACTATTGCCCTGTGTGCAAACACATACACGGCATAATCACTTAAGTTCTATTGGAATCTTTTAATTTTGCGCAATTTTATACACATAGCATGTTGGGACTGTCATTATATGTTGTTGAATTGTTCCAATTTCATTAGCATTAGGATAAATAAAGCTTGAAATAAAAAGTTTCTTCAAATGTTAGAATGGTATTAGATTGAACTTTAAATCCTACCAACCTAGAGGCTCCAAATGCAGTGCAAGTGAAGAAGAGCTGCCGGGTCTCAAAAGGGATAAGGAAAGGACACTTGCTGGTTAACTGTTCACACCAATCTGGAAGGGCTCCACTGGCCAAGGCCAGAGGCTCCTGCAGAGGCAAGAAATGGCACAATTTATACAGAAGATCTTATAATACATACAACATTGATTCATTTTTTAAAGAGTGAAAGTCTGTTGCAGTGTTAAATTTACAACTATTCACAATACTCTGACTATTACCTCAATCTGTTGTAGAATTTTGGTCGTAATTTTTTTGCTGGTGAACTCCTCAGGTGATGCATTGAACTGTAGATCGTCCAAATCTATGTAAAAGATTTTCAAACAGATAAAGTTCTCTACTTCAAAAATAAATAAATAAAAATTTTCTATATCTATATATCTATCTATATCTCTATCTATATATATATATATATATATATATATATATATATATATAAAAATATATGTGCTGCCACTAACGACA
>JAQLOM010000005.1:18301362-18314066 GCA_030068315.1 Chrysichthys thysi
GGAAAGCGCGGCACTGGTTCCAAAATTGGGAACCGGCACGGAACCGGCACGGGAACCAGAGCAGTGGAAAAGGGGTAATACACAACTCGGAGATCTGTTAAGCCTGGCAATTTGTTTACCTGAACCGTAATGTTGTCATGAAAGCCGCACACGGATCCGCCTCTTAAGCTCGCTCCAAAGCCGGCATTTTAGCTCTCAATGTAACAACACAAAGCTCAACAGCTGTGTGACTAAACCGAGCTGACACGAATGAAAACTACAGAAAGACAAGCTAGCTCCCTAAATGTCCCTTATACAACAGTGGCGCGTTCCAGCTGTGTGCGTGTGTGCGTGTGTGTGTGTGTGTGTATAAATGTGCACATTTTCTCTCCCCCGACTTACCGGCACGGAGTGCATTTCGGCTCCGGTAAAGACACACGCAGCACCACATTTGTATAAAAATAGTTTCAAAATTTATATTTGTTCAAACATAGAACACAAACTCATGATTTGATTTTCCAGCCGTGTGTGTGTGTGTGTGTGTAAAAACGCGCACATTCTCTCTCCACTCACCTGGTTCATATGAACTAACCCAGTACACAATACCACAACAATAATGTAAAGACACACACTCAACACCACAGTTGTATAAAAATAGTTTCAACGTTTATATTTGTTCAAACACAGCACAAACTGCGGGGAAAAAATGGCGGTCTGGTCAAGCGCCTGGATAAGCCTTAAGCACCGCCCCAGTCCAACAGCTGATTGGCCAGCGAGGGCGCACATCATTCTCCGGCCAATCAGGACATGCCTGCAATGTCGCGGAAAACCGGGAATACTGGACAAATGACAAGGAATTTCGAAACCATTTGATCAAGCCGTCATCACCGGATCGGCACGGATGTATGCGAGTTGGAACGGTGTCTCTACCTCAAAAGCCCTAGGAGGAGTAGGGGGCCAAAAAAACGGGTTAAAAGATGAATAATAATAAAAATAAAACTTAAGAAGAATAGTGTGCTTTGCATAGCAAGCCCACTAATAATAAAACTTAAGAAGAACAATAGTGTGCTTTGCATAGCAAGCACACTAATAACAAAACTTAAGAACAATAGTGTGCTTTGCATAGCAAGCACACTAATAATAAAACTTAAGAAGAACAATAGTATGCTTTGCATAGCAAGCACACTAATAACAAAACTTAAGAAGAACAATAGTGTGCTTTGCATAGCTGTCAGGCCGACAGGCGGCCGACCTGCTCCGCACCGTTCCACCTCTGCTGAATTCTGACCGGGTTTTCCCTCTTACACACATTCCTCTACACACACGCAATCACTCACAGCTAATCACCATCAACCCCTAGCTATTTATATCTGCCAGTTGCCTCTAGCTAGTTGTCTGTTCACCCTTGTGTTGTCGTGCTGTCAGGAATCCGCCCTATGGCCTGCAGACCCTCTGCAAAAAGTCTGCAGGATCTACGAAGCTCTGGCAACCCGGTGGGTTAATCAGAACCTGGCAACCCACCTCCAGAGCGGAACCTAAACGCCAGCTGCTGCACATTACACCACTCATGTTTTGGGTATAAAGAGGACTCTCACACAGACTATCGGTGCGAAGTATTGATGTTCCCGGACCTCTCTGTACCAAGTCTGTTTCCCGTTTGCTCTGTATTCAGTCTGTTTCCTCATTTGCTCCGTTTCCAGTCTGTTTTCCCGTTTGCTCTGTATTTAGTCTGTTTCCCCATTTGTTCCGTTTCCAGTCTGTTTTCCCGTTTGCTCTGTATTTAGTCTGTTTTCCCGTTTGCTCTGTATTTAGTCTGTTTCCCCATTTGCTCCGTTTCCAGTCTGTTGTCCCGTTTGCTCTGTGTTCAGTCTGTTTTCCCGTTGGGTCTGTGTTTAGCCTGTTTCCCCGATAGCTTTGTCTTAGTCCGTTCTCCCCGTAAACCCTGTGTTCTAGTCTGCTCTCCTTGTCCGCCCTGTCTCCTAGTCTGTTCTCCTTGTCCGCCCTGTCTCCTAGTCTGTTCTCCCTGTCCGCCCTGTCTCCTAGTCTGTTCTCTGTTTGTCTGCACCTGTCATACTTGTTTGGATATCCCGGTTTTCTGAATCCCCTTCTGTCTATTGGTTTCTGTCCCTGCTTAGCCTAGTGTAACCTGTTAGCCTGATCTCCGAACTTCTGCCCGTTTACCTCTGACCATTCTCCTGCCTGCCGTGTTTGGATTGTCTGCCGTTTTACAAATAAATATTAATATATTTATTTTAAGCTTTGGCGCATGCGTCCTCTCCTTCCCCGTGTAATCGTAACACGTGCTTAATGTCCGAGTTTACTTTGTGTATTTGTGCAGGGACATTCTGAATAAGCGGGACTCGCTACCCTCCGCGTCGGCTCTCCCAGTGTGGGCATGAGCAAGCGGAACTCTAACCCACTTTCGGGACTACCACCAAGCCTCACTGTGAAGCTGCGAGGCTGAGGACCATCCCAGCCTTCTTTAGCTGGCGAGACTTATCCTGCCTAGAACTTTACTGTTGTTTACCTGCACTCTTCTTAATAAAGCTAATTTTGTCTCACTAACACGACGTGTCCATGCCGCCCTCATGACAATAGCAAGCACACTAATAATAAAACTTAAGAAGAACAATAGTGTGCTTTGCATAGCAAGCACACTAAAAAGAATCATTGATTAATTACAAAAAGTAAATGGAATACATTTTAAAATGTAGCAGAATTGGTGTACATAGACTAAAAAGATATAACAGTGGAGATAATGCAGACAGAGTAAGTAAAATAGTAGTAAACAGTGCAACAATAAAAATGCAGTTTTGACAGTATGCAAATTAAGACAGACTATATAATTCAAATAATAAACACCAGCTAAGGAGATCCAAATGTAAACAGTTACTGCCTAGGGGAAGAGTGTCCTTGTCTCTTGGTTTTAGCTGCTCTGGAGCATTTTCCAGGGTTACGACAATGTAACATTGTCACTCATATAGGTGATGGCCAGGACAGAAAGGGTCTGTGATGATATATTTTCCAAATGCTTCTGTAATCTGGATTTGTACATGTCAATGATAGACTACAGACAACACCCAATAATCCTTCCTGAAGATATTTTTTGTGCAGCTTGCACCAATCCAGATAATGATGGAGCATGTCAAAGTGGACTCACTGAGAGCTGTGTAAAACTAGACAAGTGATGACTGGGGAGACTGCATTTTTTTAGTTGTCACAGAAAGAAAATAGCCTTTTCTGAGCTATTAGATGATATAAGTGATGTTTCAATTTCAACAAATCAACTATTTCAACAAGTGAAGCTTTTAGAGCAATTTGGGTTGTTGTTTCCTGAAGCTAATAATAATCTCCTGTGCTTTTTAGATGCTCATGTGTAGATTAGTGCTCTGTACTAGGTCACCAGCTGTTCAAAGTCAAGTCTTTATATGGACTCATTATCACTGGATATCAGACCTATGTACAAGTCTGTTGCTGGTGAATAGAGAGAATATTAGGGGAAGAGCATACCTCCCTGAGGGTTGAGAGTACAATTTCTCAGGGCTGTGATATCTAACATAATTTCTAATGTGCACATACTAATACTTCTCTGTCAAAAACTATATGATCCAGTTTGTTATATTATCTATGTTTTGTTGTGAATAAAATATTGGCTCATGTAATTTGAAAGACTTTTAGTTTTCATTTTATTCAACTTTAAAGAAAGTTTCAACTTTTCTTGAATTCAGGTTGTATATGCCATGGATGTTGAGATGCTGGTGGATAAAATGTAGGATTTGACTGACCTGTCAGCAAACAGTGCAAAATTATGTACTCCCATGCAGTTGTGGGTAGAAGTTTAGATGTGAGGATATAAATATCATCTTCTGACCACATTTTAAAACCAAGTGTAAATAGGGCCTTTGATTCAAGAATTCAAGAGTGCTGTGTGCTAATGCTAATTTAGTGATCATCAAACCCTCACATATGTTTTGGCTATTCTCAAAAGGGCTCGCTCTCAGAATAAAAAAGCAAGATCCATCACCTTAATTTGCCTTGTTAGTTAGGCAGGAATGTAATTATTTTTAATTTGAGAATTGTTGTATGAAAATAAAATATATTTGATTACAATACCCCTACACAAGTCAATTTCCTGTTATCCAGCTATATATTTCAATCAAATGGTATACACCTAAGACCTAATTGTGGTCATCTTTTAATGAGACCACATATAGTATATTAGTAAAACAAGAGCGACAGAGAGACATGGGGATGTTCTGTTCACAGAGATGTCTGTACCTTGCAGGTCAGGACCCAGTGATGTGATAAGAGCACTGAGGCAATGCCCCAGACTCTGCTGTACCTCCACATGAGTGTGTGGCGTGGTGAGAAGCAGATGCACAATTAGAGTCAAGCTGGCCTCCATGTGACTATGGAATAGAGGTCCAGCCTGGTCCACCACCATGGCTAAAGAATGGAGAGCGTATATCTGCCACACACACAGACACAATCAGCACATATATTAAGTGCCAAAGCCTCCACTAATAATTGTTATATAGTACTTGACAAGTGTGAAATGATAAAAAAAAAAAAAAATTATCCATCGTTTTATGCAAAATCATCTAAATACAAATTGCTAGCTTAAGACATCTTAAAAAGAAAAGCACTAATAAAAAAATTCTCTCAGGCTAAATGGAGAGGTCCATCTCACCTGGACCTCGGGTGAGCTGCTGTCCTGTGACAGTGTGAAAAGAACCCCCACACATGCACTGAGATGTTTGGCTGAACTAATGCCCCCCTGGTAGCGATAGAGTGCTCCCAGCAACAGGGCATATCCAGTTCGTAAGACAGCCTCCCTTGTAACCTTTAGCCTGCAGAAATAAACATCTCACCTTTACGTGACTTTTTTTTACTGGTTCAGAAATCCAACAAATATGGGCGTATAAAACTTTTCATAGTCAGAAAAGTCATTTTTAAAACTCTAATGTACAAAAGGCAACTTGGGGTGCTGTGTCTGAGCATTTTAAGTGTAACTGGCAAAATGCATCATGATAGCATCACAGAACACATGATCTTTCTGTTAAACCATCATAATATGGAGACCTGTTAGTTAGTTGCTAAGAGCATTATATTGCCCACAACAAATACATGTAACGTTGCCAAGATTTGGCATATACCCTTATCTGGAGCAACTTATACAAGCATGTTCCAGTCTCCATCAAATGCTAGGACAAACGAGTAGTTGTCTAGGAACACAATCATGCCATAACCATGTTACAAAGGAGTAAAGCAACAAAACACACATGTCAAAGTACCCCTTCCTTGTTAATTACATTTCTGCTTATTTAAATATTTGGCAAAAAGACATCAGTTAAGACAGTTAGTGACTCAGCTGTTCAAACAGCCAAGGGAAGATTATTCTACCACATGGAAGCTAGTACACAAAAGAGTCTTGATGCCAGTCTTCTTTGCATCTTGAGCGATTGTGAGAAATCAAGCTGTTCTAAAGGCTTGAAGAACATGGTACAGAGCAGGGTTTAAAAAATATAAGAAGAAACTGAGAAGCACTCACTTATCAAAGCTCATCAGGCTGAGGGAGACTATTATATTGTGGTCACTGAGAACTTGTGCTAATCGGGCTAAACCTTCAGCAGCCACACAGCGCAGTAGAGGATTAGAGCTCTCCAGTGCACCCAACAGGAGTGAGAGTGCGGGCTTCTGCACCTCCTCTGGTCCAAGTTTTACATGATCCAATGCCAAACACTGAAGAGAGATATGCAGGCAGACAGAGTTTACATACTCTAGAAAAGTAAAAATGAGCAGACATCTGATTTCCCAGTAAATATACTGTAATAATTTGCAGAGGTATCAAAATGATCATATTCCAGCATAGCATAAAGTGTTAGCTTGTCAAAATAGCTCCATCTACACAGGTGGCAGTTGTGTTGTTGTCACAATTTCAAGCCCAATTCAGAACTAAAAGCACATCTACAGGTAATATAAAAATTTTACACATCTATGTTGAAATTGCACTTTTTGTGATGTAAATAATAAAACCAAGGCAAACATTCAAGATACATCTTCACTGTGATATAGCAACCAACAAAACTGAAGTTAAAAACATAGAGAAATGTTTTAGGGAAAAAAAACAGAAAATATTTACACTAACCTGGTTACATAATTGAACACACCCTTCTATAACAGGGCAGGTGAATGTGCTTAGAATTACCCAGACCACATACAAACTCATGTGTAAACTCATATCAAAAGTAATTATCAAACATCTGTCATCAGATGAATGAAGTGATTCTGATTAACCCCAAATAAAGATTAGCTGTTACTGTAGGATTTTTTTGACACGTTATTAGATTATTCCCACTGCTGAAGCCAATGTCTGCAAAGCATGTGCAGGATTTGTTATCAATCAGGATAGGGGTGCAAAACCACAGACCACTATGAAGGCCATCATCAACAAGTGAAGAAAATGGGGCAATGACAGTGATATTTCCAAGAACAGGACATCCCTCCAAAATAAATGAAATAACAAGGACAAAATATCAATATCAGGAAGTGACAATAAGACTATGCAAGTGAAGCAAATCAAGATGACCATCTACCATACACAGATAGAAGACCTCACTGAAAGATTTAAACAGATGTTGTAGAGAATGCTGCTTTATGTGGGAGAATGGGGACATCCTACCCTATGTCCTGTTTGTGGTATCCAAAACACCACAAGCCTCCACTGGATTAACTCCTTTGGAACTTCTCTTCAGCAATATCTTTTCACCATGATTAAAAATAATCAAGTGCTCTCAGTCTTTGCTGGTATCTCCCCAAACCAACCAGGCATGTTTTGGTCCAAAAGAGGGAAGACCTAAGCTCTCACAGAAGTAAAAACTGGAGGAATTAATGGATCAGTTTGTAGATGCACTCTCAAAGCAGCCAGTGCTCACATAGCTTATAAAACATGACACTAAAACTTCACCTGGAGAGGTGAAGGCAGTGGCCATACCAAGCCTCAGAGGCTCACTTGCAAGGCTATTAGGAAGTGGGCAATATGCTATAGGATGGAATTATTGAAGAATTCATGAGTCCCAGGTCCAGCCCAACTGTTATGGTTCCCAAGGGTCTGCAATGATGTCTGAAAACTGAATCAAGTATGAGTTTGACATGCTGCAAGGCACAATACATGCAATCATCCCAAACTATGTGGCAAAAATATGTTATGATCTGAAGGGCCTACTCCAATCAGCTATACCATTAAAAACACCTGCCTAATATTGTGTCAGTCCTCCTTGTGCTGCCAAAACAGCTCTGACTCATGATCAATTCATGGACTCAACAAGAAGGTGTGCTATGGTACCTGGCACCAAGATTTTAGCAGCAGATCCTTTACGTCTTGTAATTTGCAAGGTGGTTCAGACAGGTTTGCCTGGCACATCCCAGTGATGTTCAACTGGATTGCGATCTGAGAAATTCAACACCTTGAACTCTTAGTCATGTTCTTCAGACCACTCATGGACATATTTTGCCATGTAGCAGGGCTAGTTATCCTGCTAAAAGAGTTCATTACCATTAGAGAATATCTCTGCCATGAAGAGGTGCACTTGGTCTGCAAGGGTCGGTGCTAGTCCAGTGGGTGCCCTTGGCAGTATTCGAAGCAGTGCCCCTCATGTTATATGGAGGGTGTGTGCATGGACATGCAACAGAAGGGGAGGGGACACGCACACATGCACGACCAGGGGGGCCAACATACACACACATCAAAAATACTTTTTTTGAAAAATACTGGGACAGGTTTGGGGTAGACCCCATAGTTCCAGTGAAGGAAGATACATAATGCTACATATCTGTGAAAGAAGATATGCAGTGAAAGAAGATTATAATGCTACAGCATACACAAACATTCTAGATAATACTGTGTCTCCAACTTTGTGGCACTAGTTTGTGGAAGGACCACATATTTTTGGCAATATAGTGTAACTATAGAGTGGCAGTTAATGCAATAGTGATGACTTTAAGCGGACATTTATTTTGCACTAAGGAGTGAATTAGATGTTGAGCCAAAAGCAACTGTGTCTTGTATAATTATGTGGTGCAGCCCTGTGAAGTTCTGCCCCACAATTTTTGACCCATGTCTAAAAACATCTACATCTGAACATCTAATGTAAACCAGGTTCCACAAAATAACACATCAATAGTAATCTAGTATTTCAGAAAAGAAAACCCAAAAAGAAAAAATATCAAAATTATAAAAAAGGAAAGGTGGATATAAAGTGTGAAATTCTAGGAAGTCTAGGAAGTGTTAAGTGTTGGTTTTCTATTTACCTTCAGACTGCTGCAAAAAGCAGCTATAACATGGATTTGGGCTGTCTGCCGTCTAGTGCCCTTCAGCTGCCTCACACACTCAGAAAATTGCTCCAGGATCTGAACTCTGGGATTGGAGAAGGAGAAGTGTTATTGGAGCACAACTGTCTCACACATTAGCAAACTAATCCCAGCCTAAAGGTTTAAAAGTTATTTGATCAATTTGACTCTTCTTATAAATCTGTCTTTCAACTAATAATAATTAGAGAAAACAATAGAGATTATCCAGTCTGATTGTAACAAACACCTGAAGAAGTTTCAAATATAAGCACATGACTACTAATATACTTGCCTTAGGAGACTATTGAACCAGTTCACTGCAGATACTCTGCCTTAATTTCAGTGCAATGACAACCTCTATCATAAGTACAATGATGCTAAGTAGAACATGCAAGCACAGATAATAAAATCATCCGGAAATTCAGTCAGCTCCATTGATTTTCAGGAAACATGGAATAATGGTTTTACTTCACCTCTGATGGGCTGCCAAGTGGAGAAAAATTACTCCAAACAGCTGGACTGATTGAATAGTGAGTGCATTGGCTGGGGGAAGGGGTGTGGGTGCCTTCTGAGATTTCTCACATATGGTGAAAGGATCATACTCTAAAGTTCCTCCTCCCATTCTGCCTCCATGCAGCTGTGAAAGAACAATTTTCATTGTGCTTTTGTGAACCCTTAGGATTTTCTAAATTTCTGCATAAATATTACCAATAACATCATCTGATTTTCACATATGTCCAAAAAGTATATAAATAAAACCTAATTAAACATATGTGACAAAAATATTATACTTGGTCATTTATTTATTTAGGAAAATGATCCAATAGTACATGTCTGTGAGTGAGAAAAATATATGAATCTCTAGAATTAGCAGGTCATTTGACGGTGGAATTAAAATGAGGTTGTTTCATTCAATGAGATGACAATCAGAAGTTGAGTGGGTGTGGAAATGTAACATGACACAAACAAAGAAGATTTGTGAGGACCTCAGAAATTGACTTGTTGAATCATCATGATGGAAATGTTTAAAATACAATTTCTAAAGAGTTTGGACTCCACTAATCAATACTCAGACAGAGGAAATTCAAAATCATTTGTACCCTCTCCAGGAGTACTTGACCAAGATTGTGCCAAGAGCATAGCATTTAATAGCCCATGAGGTCACAAAGCAACCCTGGGTAACTTCAGGAGAACACCGAACAATAGCATGCATCACAGAGCTGCAAGGAGAAAGTTACAGATCTCCAAAATATTGGAGATTGAACTTTAAACAATAAAACATTATGTTTGAAGAAAACTGCATTCCAGGATAAGAACTTTATCCCATCTGTGAAATGTGGAGTTGGTAGCAGTATTAATTTTTTTTAATGAAAAATCTGACAATAAGTGTTAGCAAAAAATATTTGATAATGAAAACTACAGCTAGGATTACTGGCTTACACACACAGCTTTCACAGTGCTCCTGGATTCTAACAGTCAGGGTGGGTGTCATAGATTAGCCTTCAGTTGCACCACGAAGTCACAAACCTTTTACTGAGACCTATGAAAAATGAAAGTTATCGTTAAAAATCTTAGTAATGAGCCTAAGATAGTATATAAGACATGCGCAGACATCAAAAAACGCACCACTTGTGGTCAAGTCAGGTTTGCATTGAGTTGTTGCAGCTTTTCAATAGTTAGCTTTTAAAACTGTTCAATAACAGCCTTTTAAGGGCTATCTTCTTAAGCAGCATTCTAAAACCTTAGTTTTGCAACCTAATGCAATATGTTTTAAACAGTCTTTTTCTTCGTTTCCTTCTTGCAATCTCTGTGCAGGCTATCCTAATCTCATTCTTTTCCTGCTGATTTGCACACTGAGACAGCATACTGGGAATTAAACAGCAACATTTATTTCCACTGGTTGAGCTAATCACTACTGCTATAGATTCATTATGTGCATAATCTTAGAATTCCTATTAAATGACCCAGCACTGCAATTAAACACTGAATAGGATACTTTCATATAAAACCCAGCACATACCCTATCTATTCAATCTTCATTTTGGGAAATATTGATACAACATAGATAAAATTTTAATTCTTGAGAAAATAACTGCTCCTACTGATGTGAAAATGTAAATATGATGAGAGTTATTTGGAGATTGGCTTTTTGGTAACTGGAATGAATATATGTAATTTTTGCAGAGGTACTTGCAAATGACAGCATATAAATTAAAGTAACACTTAGACATCAAGCACACCAAAATAAAAGCCAAACCACTTGATTTTTCTGAAAGAAAACGTGATTAGCTGCTTTTGGACCAAAGGAACATTTCATAGTTATTAGAACTGTTGGAGGTAGTAGCCCCTTTTCTGTGTTTGCACTGCAGGAACTGAGAACAATTATAGTTCTTAGAATGCTGACCCTTGAGTGAAAGAAACTGCTGTGTGATTCTTTGAATCATGCAGTTGTTTTTTAAATCAGTCAGTGTTCATTACAATAACAGTACAGGACTGACAGAAATTTGTAAAAATGTGCTTTTTAAAATAAAAATCCACATGGCGTGCATTGGTTAACACATGAGAGAAGCTGAAGCCTGAGGTAGAGTGGTTGGCAAACTAAACTGAAACAAAAAAAAAGGCTATAAGAGCTTGATTTAAACATAAAGGCATATGTGCTGCCTGTCTCATTATTCCAACAAATCTGTTTGGTAGAAACGTAAAACAAAGAGGTATGAAGCGCAACAGGAGGGAAATGTGACATATTGGTTGAAATCATCACTAAAATCACCTGAAAAAAAAACCACCAATGTATTTTCTAACTGCCAAACCATGTATTTGAAAACTTTGCATCTTCACATTAAACAGCTGAACAAACAAAGAAGAAAAGCACAATTCACAGTGTGAGGGGGAATACATATGTTGGTTGAAATGACTACATTACATTACAGTCATTTGGCAGACACCCTTATCCAGAGCGACTTACATTTATCTCATTTATACAACTGAGCACTTGAGGGTTAAGGGCCTTGCTCAAGGGCCCAGCAGTGGCAGCTTGGATTTGAACTCCTGCCCTTCCAATCAGTAATCTAACATCGTAACCCCCTGAGCCCTGACTAAAATCACTGAAAAAAAGAATCACTACTAGTGGATGTTCTTATTGCCAGTCAGTATAAAAAAAATTATATATTTTTTTGCGTTTATATTGAACAGCTGAATCCAGTTTGACTAGAAATGTTGATTCAGGTACACTAAATCTCTGTAAAATGTAAGGTGTGTAAACATTAATGTTAAAATTAAGCAAAAAAAAACCCCCCACAGATAAATGGACAGGAAGTGAAGTATAGAATTTAGTGAGCCTATATGTGAAGGAGAAAATACAATGTGATTTAGATGTGGCTTACATAATTTCAGTGTTTCCACTGGTGGTGCGAATGAATATAAAAAAAGACCCTTGAAAGGCCCTTTGCCAGTTGACCAGTTAATAGGGGCCCAGCTTACAAAAGTTTGAGAACCCCTGGTATGGAGGAATGTGATAAAACGCCTCCAAGCCCACATGCAGTACTGACCAACAGTTATGGGAAATGTTTGGTTGCAATTATTGATGCATAAGAGGGTCTGAATGCAATGTTTCACATACTTTTTCCACTCACAGACATGTAATATTGGATAGTTTTCCTCAGTACATATGTTTTGTCATATAATTTATGTATTATGTATTATGTATATATATGTATAACCTATAGTTAAGATTAATTGATTTCTCTTTATCTACTTTTAGGATTTTTTTGTGAAAATCTGATGTTTTAAGTCATATCTATGCAGAAATATAGAATATTTTACAGTGATCACAAACTTTCAAGAACTACGGGGTGTAAGAAACTCACAAAACAATAACAGCAAACAGTCTTCAGTACATCAGAGTACAAAGTCAATGAATGTAGTTATGAAATTATTTATAAGCATTAAATTTATTAAAACTGATTTGTTAAGAAAATCGCTTTTAGCCTTTAGTAGTTTTTCAAACAATGATGAATCTCTTCCATTTCTTTGTTTTTTATACAAAGCAAAGACATTATAGTCCTGTCTTTTTTTAATGGCTCATAAAACCAAGGCTCCTGAATTCTCAGATCAAGTTTCACTTAACTCTACAGTAAAGTGGTCAGAAGTGTACATACTCAGACGTGAATATCATGTAATTATATCATGGCAATATTGGGCTTTCAATGATTTCTCTGAAGTGTGTATGTATATATTCAGTATATATATTTTGGATATACATATAGAGTGCATTGAAAAAGTATTCATACCCTTTGAACATTTACACATTTTGACACCTTACAACCACAAACTTAAATGTTTTTTATTGAGATTTTCTGTGATAGACCAACACAAAG
>JAQLOM010000005.1:18331188-18345801 GCA_030068315.1 Chrysichthys thysi
AGATTTGTAAATCATTGCATTCCATTTTTATTTACAATTTGTACTTTGTCCCAACTTTTTTGGAATCGGGGTTGTATTATTTTGGAAGGCACCTTTTCACATATGATTAAGATTTTTTTATTTTATATTTATATATACTGAATCTCATTATACTGTCCATCAGGTACCCAGATTATGAGTTCATAAGTGATAATTCCATCTCCTGGTCAGCTGGCCTGCACAACCGCTACACTGAGAACTCATTAAGAGGAGTCATACTAGACATATACTTCCTGTCCCAGACAAACTTCTTGGTCTGCACCTTCTCCTCCCAGGTACTCGACATCATTGTGATGCGTGTTTTGTTTTGTTTTGTTTTTTTCTTTATTAATTCTGACACAATGAACACATCTTTTCTCTCATATGAAAGGTGTGTCGTGTGGCCTACGAGATCATGCAGACTCTGCACCCAGATGCCTCATCCTACTTCTACTCACTGGATGACATCTACTACTTCGGGGGGCAGAATGCACACAATCAAGTGGCTATTTATGCACATGAGCCCCACAGCCAAGGAGAGATTGCACTGGACCCTGGAGATGTGATTGGAGTGGCTGGGAACCACTGGGATGGCTACTCCAAGGGGCTCAACCGCAGAAGTGGTCGCACTGGCCTCTACCCCTCTTACAAGGTGAAGGAGAAAATTGAGACAGTGAAATACCCCACTTACCACGAAGCTGACAAGCTGCTTAAGAAACAGTAGTAGGATCAAGACATGCTGGGAAATACAGTTCATACTTTATAGTATAATGAAGAAAGCCTGGACCTCCTGGATGAAAATGCACTTTGAGTGCGCGAGACAGTGTGTGTGTGTGTGTGTGTGTGTGCGCACGCACATATCAGTGTGCGCGCTTGCTTGTGTTTGCGTGTGCATGTTTGTGCACACGCCCATGTGCTCGTGTGTGCAAGTAAGTGAGACCTTGGACATGAAGGGGGCTATTAGGATTGTTTAAAAAAAAAAACAAAAAAACAAACCCAAACAAACATGTAATGTATAAAATGGACAAAAAGGATTAGCAAACATGCTATTCCAGATAATTTCCCTTAATCTCAAACTAAAATGAAGGCAACCACATTTGTTAATTTTAGATAAGAAAAAAGCAGCACTACAGGCAGCTTAAAACAAGGAATTCTAAATTCTAATACAACTTGTGCACTGTTTTCCGGTAATGTTGTTTTTTTTTCTAGTATAAACACTGTCTTTATATTAGTCATACACCTCTCCTCCACTGCTCCTATTTTCTGAACACTGTCACCACACACACCAAACATGAGCTTTTTCTTTTTTTGTTGTTCTGTGCTTTTAAAAACATGATTTTAAAAATATTTCACAGTAGTTATATTGCATTATTTGTCAGAGTATCTCTGTTTTGGTCATATGGAACATGGATCCAAATACTGTGCCTAAGACTGATAGCTGATGGATCGCAAAATGTTACATAAAATTGATGCAAACTCCAGCGCCTTACAGAGGATCACACTCCTGACCTTGTACTCCTTGCTGTTCATTATGTTTTCAGAAGATTCTTTAATGTTAAATGTAATGTTCAAAAAATAAAAACACCGGAAAGGAAACTTGAATCCAAGATAAATAATAAAGTTAACAATGACAAGGCTTCAAAAGAACATGGTTGACAATGGAATATCATTGTGGTTGCATTTTAGTGTACTAGAGTGATTTAATATTTTATGTTATGTGAACATCGTCTTTTCTATACTGATCAAATAAACTTGATCAGCCATTGTGTGCCTTTGTGCATGTCTTTGGTTTGCATTTTTCTTTAATCTGCTTCTCATGCTGATCAGGCTGTGGTATTGTTTGGATTTGAAAAAAAGCAGTCTTCCAGTGCTTTTCTGTTGTGTGTCTCTGGAGACACAGTTCTCATTTTTGACAATTAGATGCAACTAGAGATGCATTTCTGCAAGAAATGCCTGGTACAAGAAAGAAGAGTGTGGCTCTGATGAAATGTGACCAAGCAAGATGACGTGTACACCGCTTGTTTGGACAGAAACACCCCAATCATTTAAATGGGGCCAAAATTGTATTTTGGCCAAAGGGAGAAAAGGGAATGGAAGCAAACAAGATAAAAACGGGTCAGAGTTGAGTTCCTCTACGTGTCTGGTGAGTTGGAGGTGTTGAAATTTTGTTGGTTCTCTGGTTCTGAAACTCCATGTCCATGAAAAATAGGAAGAACAAATGACAAGCTGTATACACACTATTCCTGGACAGACCTTTGGAATGATTTGATTTTTGAGAGTTTAAAAGGCACCAGGATCAGTCAGTGAGACCGTAGAAAGTTTCTTGAAACTATAAGAGCTTGAAAAATATGATATTACCCACACAATTTGTTTCAGAAAATTTAGAAAATTGATTTGATGCCAGAAATACATAGATTTAACAGTGGGTTTTATTTAAAAATGAGCAATCACTTTTAAACTTGTGAATTATTAAATGGAGTATAAACATCACATGCCACACATTTTTGTTGAGATGGTTTCAACAGCGAAATGTGTCCCCACACAACTCAAAACAAATTAATATTCATGAAAATACATTAGTAGTAATGTACACAGACAAAAGATATCAAATAATTACAAATTAAATATTAACACAAACGTAGGGCAGCACAATCCATTTCACTTTGTCATGCAGCACTTGTCATTGCCCAACCATTTCAAACAAAGCCAGTGCCTGCTTTGCTTATCAGCTCAAGTTTGCAAAGCTCTTAACCCAGTGTTTATTCACCTGTGCTTTATTTTCCAGTATTTAGGAAAAGTTGGCAATGATGGTTGCAATTAACTAAAAGCAAACAAAAAAACTGATTAGTAAACAAAGCCTTATATTAAAATCTATAGCCACTTGTAAACATGAGAAACATGGAATTCTGTAACAAAGAACACGACGGCTCCACAGAAGTGGACCCATGTTGATATAAAGGGCTCATTCCATGCTTACAAAAGCAAAATGATTCATAGTTATAGGTAATTATACACTAATGAAAACATACTTATGAATATTGTATTCCATTACATCCCCCACCCCAAAAAAATGTAAAAAATAAAAATAAAAAAATAAAAAAATTCAGAGGAAGAAGGTCCCAGGATTGATCCCCGGGTTGGACCTGGGTGCCTTTCTGTGTGAGTTTGCCCTGTGCTTGTGTTGGTTTCCTCTGGGTCATCCGGTTTCCTCCCACAGGTCAAAGACATGCAGATTTAGGCGAATTGGCTACACTAAATTGCACATAGGTGTGAATGTGTATGTGAGGGGGTTGAAGTATTCCAATGGTCACATCAAATGCAATGCTGGGATGGCTTGCAAGATGGCAAACCCTGTGCAGGACTAACACTTGTGGATGGATAGATGGATTTTAGAATCTATAAGAATGTATATATTTCTGTAAAGCTGCTTTGTGACAATGTCCATTGTTAAATGTGCTATAGAAATGAAATTAAATTGAAAATTAATTCAATATATAGTACTAACTGAGTTCAAAGTTCCTTCAGTAATTTATTAATAAACATTTGAAAGTGTGCATGACACACCTACCTTTTTTTCTTCTTGGTTTTATTTATTTATTTTTTAACTTCATTTTAAGCCCTAACTGCAAAGTGCACCACAGTTCACAAACTTAGGAAAATAAGTCAGAGTAGTAAGCGGCATACCCACACTAAACATGTATTCTTAGTATGTCCCTGTATTGGGTAAATACACTCACTGGCAAAGGTTAAGCTGCCATAAGGAATCGTCTGATCTGGATGTAATTTGGTTCACATGCAAACCTGCAATGGTTATGTAAATGATTCAATTTGCAAGAAGCTGGCACCTCTAAAATAAACACCAGAGGGCATAAATGGCATCATGTGTGGAACACTGGCATTATCAGGCAGTTGCCGGATCTGACAGTCAGTCAAAACATTGAGTGAATGTAACCAGACAGAGGATGGCTCATTAGATGCATTAGACAGCATTAACAGTACTGAACAGAGTTTGACAGGGGTTTATGAGTTTGCAATGAGGCTGGGTGGTTGTATCGTACAGTTGTCCGGCCTGTGAAGCGTACAGATGTCACAGTGGCCCAAGGTTGGTACCAACGGGTATGTGGTACATTAGGGCACCCACATAAGCTGTGAAGGTTCCAGTTGCCGAGAACAGACCACACCAAGAGAGGATTGTCGTGTTGTGCACTAAGCATTACAGAAACCCATGAGATCTGCGTCTGCCATCCAGACACAGGTACTGGACTCTTTAAAGACCCCCACGATAGGCAGGGGTTCACTGTAATTTTCTGATAGTTTTATGCCCATTAAACTAAAAAAAATTTAATTATGTGATCAATTATATTACACAATAGAAACACAATAGAAATATATTGTATTATACTGTATGCTTTGAAGTAAAATTTGGTCAACAGGGAATGTTCAATTCATTAAAATGTTTTCTCAGGAAACTTTTACCATTGTGATGTTTATTCACATTGAACAGGTATTTTCTGCTACCAATTAATCTCTGCAATAGGTACTAAGCTTTCAAGACAAAACTGAACTTCATCTAAAAATATTTAAATTTGACAAAATGGAAAATATTTTATCAATGTACACATACAAGTATTATAGTCGCACTCAAGGCAAATAGAGACATTACAGTGATATTACATTTATTTTACATTCTATATAAAACTTACAACCATCAATCACCACATACGTTCAGTTTCAAAGTCCTTGCAATTTGCTGCATAAGAAAAATAAATATAAATACCATTAAGCATTGTGTTCCAAAGAAGGAGCTCCAAATTTAATAATTTCAATTATTAAAGTATAGAATAATTAAAAGTTGGATACCTGTCCTCCACTGTTCTGTTTGATGGATAGTATACCTTGAAAGAAAATCCACTTCTTGGAAAAGAACCCTGCACAAGTTGTAGATGACAATTATTTTCTATAATATTAACTAATACATTATTTCATGATGACTCATCATATCAGAAAAAAAACAGCCATTAGGTTAACAATTGTAACATTTCATTAGATATAAAAAAAAATAAAAATACCGGGTTGATGCAGAGGCAATCTGAATTGGAGATATTGAAGGGGTCATATTTATCCGCAAAGATAACAACGTCAGGAACAGGATAGACACGTAAGGCATAGTCATATGCCCAGTACACTGGACTGACATACAAGGGAAGTGGGGTCAGATGGCCCTGCGACAAGATAGTCTTCACAAACTGCAGGAAGACAGGGCAATAAGAAGACAAAGGGCCTATGAACAGATATGTATATGGAATGTAATGATTCATTATAATTTTGTTCTTTTAAAATTTAAATGTTTTAAACATTCAGTTCAAATACAATAATTATATGTAATTTTACATAAACAGAGATTTAGGCAAAATATCGGTGGATTAGTTGCTTCATTAGCTTTCATTCTAACAAGTAGATTCACTTAGCTGATTTACATTTGCTAGCGAACAGGAATTTTAGAACATTCCTACTGTATTTACAACTTTTAACAATACTGCAGATATTTTTTTTTGACATAATCAACATCTCCCAGCATCTTGCTAAAATAAAAATACAGTGGTACCTCAGTACTCGAACTCATTAGAACTTGAATTTCTTAAAGTGCTCATTGCATCATTTTTTCATTACTTTTGCAGTGGTCTCTAGTATGAATGAATGCCCTGTGAGTCAGTTTGGTGAAAAAATGCTCTGATGCTCCTGTTTCAGGCTGTTCTAGTTTATTGGAATAGTGCTGATTTTGAGAACGACAGGAGTTCGGCTCTTACTTATGAATATTCATGACATGCAAACGAATTGCCTCTGATTGGCTAACAGCGCTGTGATGAAAAATTTCGTCTCCCCTTCTTAGACCCATGCCCTGACTTCCCCTGGATCTCCCTGTGCAGCCTGTGCCCGCGCGTTTGTGAAAGATAGATAATATTACATCCAAGTTATTATAACAAGACAATTATTTTCTGTACAAATTCCAACTAGGTCAGACACACACACGCGCGTGCTCCCCTCTCTTGTGGATGGCCAATGTTCTTGGACCATTATACTAAGTTGAACATAAGATATTGTTGCTAATATTATAATTTGTGGTTTAACATTTAGCTTAGGTTACAAGATGATCAATCCCCACACTCGCTCTCCCCACAGGCTTTAGTGTCTCTCTCGGCTCTCACCACGGTGAATCCCACATGAGCATCCGGTGTGTAACAGGTTAGCCACATCTCCGTAAAGATAAACAAGCTGCTTTCTCGGTAGATACGCTAGTTGGTAAGTGCAGACAACTCATCCATCTTGTCTGTCAGTCCATCTTGTCTAACATTCCCCATCGTTATGGAGGGAATCAATGGTTTAAAACACCTCCGCATTAGCCTTAGCCCCGGCCTTGTGCTCCTTAGCTCGGCCGGTTCAACCATGAATTATAATACAGCGGTATCACTCATATATCAAAGCGGGTTTCCCCATAGGAAATAATGTAAACTCAGTAAAATACATTAAACAATATAACTGCATGCCACATTTGTGCTTCTCAATCATTTCCAGTGATTACAGGTTGAACAAGCTAAGTCTCTGGGTAGCAGCTAGCAGGCTAGTGTAGTCCTATGAGCACATAGCAGACCAGTGGGCTCTCTGTGGATTGTTGTCAGCTCTAGGAGGCGCAGACGGAGGCAGAAGCAGGCCGCAGATCCGCGCTATGCTAAGGCTAAAGAAACAACCACAGAAGCCTCCTCTACCGAGCCTGTATCTCACCAATCTCTGGGGAATAAAATGGATGATTTGGAATTACAACTCGCTGGAAATCGCTATGTTCATGACTATATGAGTGTGATAGCCTAGCTTTGGTCCATTTCATGCATGCTAATGGGGAGAGTTTGAACATGCTGTTTTGTAACAAAAAAGTTGGGTGGAAAAGTTTATTTTGTACTTACAGCCTGTATGCTGGTGGTGTTGCATGACGGTACAGAGCCAGGTTTTAATTACAACCTCAATACAAAGCCATTACTGTAGACACCGGAGGTGTAATAGTCACCGTGGTCAAAATTAATAGAACACAGGGCTAACGAAGCCTTATACTTCACTGGTGCTGTAACAAAGATAAACTCTAACCATTTCTTCCTCAGTTCTCCTTCTTTGTTCAACACATGTAACGTTGCTGTGTTATTGCCACAAATGGCACAGACACAAACATGTTCCGCCATGTTTTAAACTTGCTGTTAGCTCTACTCTCAATAGCTAGCTGCTACCCCGGGCTCTTTGATTCCTGGCCACGAAATCAAAACTGTCTTCCCCTGGGCAGTCCCAAGCCAAGGTGGGTGAGGCCATGAATACTAACAGACAGTGTGACGTCACGCAATCGCCTTTTTCTGATTCACTCGTTTTTCCGTGTAAATTTTTTTATTGGTTAATACATACAATGGGGGTATTTACACACTTTCACATGCAGCATGCATATACAACTCGTAGTGACATATCGTATTTCAAAAAGGAAAAGTATTCAACGATTTCTCGTGGAAGGGCCCCTTTAAGAGTCGAACCAACCAGTTCTAAAAAAGACCCAGAACGCGATCTGAATCTCAAAAGTTGAACCGTGGGCCTAAGATAACTTGTACGGGTCATGAATCTGCCCTCACGGAGCCCCCTTTTAACATACCCGTTTTGGGTGTCCACGATAGCGGTGCAGTACGGAGGACACGCACCGCACCAAGAACACTCTGCCATAGCGCCACTGGCGCATGTGCAAGGACTCACGCCATGCCCAAGCATCACATGGGATGCTACAGGTGTTACACGTTATTGCTATTAAAACCAGTATGGGTCTTACTTCGGTCTCCCACCTGCATGTCTGCGCACACCCTACATTCCTGACAGTACGCGCAGGGAAATGAGTCACGCGGTACGTCAGCCTCACATTCAATGTGATAGCACATCGTTTGTTGGTGATGGTGCTTTTTTTTTATATTGAAAATATCAGGCAATACACTGTACTTTATATCATTTTGGTAGCCATTGCACACCAAAAAGTTATGTAATAGTTATACAAATGTTACCACCTAAAAGTTTGTGATTTACGAACAAATTAACGAATACAGAGTAATAATAAAAATAAACACTGTTTATTATGAATATCCTGTTCATTTTGTGTTTAAATGTGAAAAAAAAAACATATTTAGGTGTAATTTTTTTGGGGCCGGGAACCAATTAATTGGTTTTCCAGTATTTCTTATGGGGAAAATTCGATCAGAACTCAAACTTTTTAGGATTCGAACCTGAGCTCTGAACGGATTACGTTCTAGTTCTGAGGTACCACTGTAATTTTAAGTACAAGTCTAAAATAACCTTCCTTCCAAATATATAATTATGACTTCTGGCTTCTTACAACTGTAAATAAACTAACCAAATTTATTCAATAGGATTCTTGTAGCTGCTTTTGTGCTTCAATGGCAATGCCTGAATTTCATTTTCTCTGATAAAGAAACTCACATGGTTTGGGATGTCAAGGTTGGTGCTGGGGAGTCTTAAGCAGTTCCTACACATTTTGTTGACCAGGTCTTCTCGGATAACCAAAATCTCCTGACTGCAGTACTGTATCCTGGCATAGGAACAAGAACCCAACTTTGCAAAAAAAAAAAAACCATTGCTCGAGATTCAGATAAACACTATCCTAAATTAAAAAAGGTAAATGTTACAGATACTGCAGGTTATACCTGCATGGGTTTGTTGTAAAGACAGAGAAAGGGACACGCTGTCTAAATTCTTCAGTAATGTAGTCAGCTAAGGGAGGCCTGGAAATTAAAATACAGCACACATTTACAGCCTATTCATTCTTTTTGGGGCAACACATGATTTTCTAATGTTAAAATTGAAACCCTTACCTGGGCAGGATAGCGCTGGGTCCAGGGTCCTCAGGGCCAGGAACAAACACAAAGCGACTACTGTAAGTAGCAGAAAACATTTCAGTACATCATATGAATAACCATAAAATGTTTTTTAATAAAAATGTTTTTAGGTAGTAAAAACATGGAAAAGAATAATCATACAAGTTATCAACCATCAAATATTTACACATAAGAATCAAAATGCTGGACACTGGATCAATTCTTTTATAGACACAAACACAGACATACAAAAATTCACATTTTTATTCACAATGATACATGTAGGTGTTGCAATATTGTATGAACAGTGTGTTGTGTTTATTAAACATGAACAAACATTAAATATATTCATATATATGCAGTGCCACCTGAAAAACTTCACCACAATCATTATTTCTCTTTTTGCTGTATTGCAACATCCAATTTAAGTATATTAGAATTGGATACTTTTCCTGTGTCAAAGTCTATGCTTGCATAATAAATATCTCTGACTTTGGGAGGGCTCACAGCTAAAATGACAGATCAGATCAGTTCTACCGTCATGAAGACCAAGGAACTGTCCAGGAGTCTGAAGTTGTTGATGGAGTTGTTGAAGTTGTTAGAAGGCAAAAAGATGGTAAAGGTTATAAAACCTTTTGTAAAGCCTGAAATCTCCTTAGGGGCACTGTGATATCAGTTATAACAAAGTGGAAAAATATGCCACAGCCCAGACTTTACCAAGACCAGGCCAAACTGAAAGCTTAGCCAAGAAGAGTAATTAACAGAAAAGTGTCCGAAAGTCCAGCTACAAAACTGAAGGGGTTTTTAGTTATTAGAATTAGTTAAAACAGAACGTGTGCAGACATGAACAATATCATCAGCTCTTCACCATCATCTACAGCAGTGGTATTCAACTAAAATTTATAGAGGTCCAGTTAGAGTAAAGTTCCTGAAGCAGAGGTCCGGAAGAACCACGGCACGGGGGGGGTATAACACATCCGGGTACCGCCTAGGGAATCTTGGGAAATTGACTGCGTAATCGTTGTGCGCTCTCGGTGCGCACAACTCGCGGGAGGTGCGGGGGATTTTCACGCAGCACACCTGACGACCTCTCGCGGCACACAAGTCGAAAAACACTGGCCTAGGTCCGGGTCCGTATGGGGCGGCTTCGCGGTCCGTACACAATATTTTGTGTGGCCACCATTAATTTCCAGCACTGCCTGAACTCTCTTGGGCATGGAGTTCACTAGAGCTTCACAGGCTGACACTGGAATCCTCTTCCACTAGTCAATGATGACATTGCAGAGCTGGTGGATGTTAGAGACCTTGTGCTCCGCCGCCTTCCAATGATTTTGGTGTCCGATGAGAATAACTTTGAGGCATTTGGTATACAGTGAAAGCATAATGTTTGGTACAAAAAAAAACCCAGTACAATACCCAAGTAACCTCATGGTGGTGGCTGGTGGTAGCATGATTCAATGGGGTTCATTCAATCTTTAGTTCTTTTCTTTTAAAAGCAGGAGGAATTGGATAGCTTGTTGTCAACACGGGCAACATAGATGTGCAAAATATGGCAAATATGTTGTCAGCCAGGCATTTAGGACAAAAAAAATACATGCTCCAATAGGACAATGAGCAAAAGCACCAGGGCAAAAAGGGAAGGAATAGCTTGAAAAAAAAGGTATGTGTTTTGGAAAGTCCAGACTTAAACCCAATTAAAAATCTGTGGCATAACCCAAAAGTGCTGTCTATAACATTTTCTATGTCATTTGCAAGAGTTTGCAAATGACATTGCAAATTTGCATTGGGTAGTGGAAGAACTTAATCAAATCAAAATGTGCAAAAAATGTGGACTGTTTAGGCCTGTTATTAACATCTGCCTTGGGTGATCTCATCAGAAATGGACCATAGAGATGAACAGGGCTTTATACCTTGCAATATCAATTGGTTTAAATGCATCTCCACTGCACAATAGTGATCAACATATTTTTTAATTAATGCTGACTATGTGATCCACTGTTGTGGATTACAACTCCAATAAAGATGGTTGTAATGCCTTTTTATTTGACAATAAAATATTTGTAGAGGGCAGCACAGTGGTGTGGTGGTTAGCACTTTCGCCTCACAGCAAAGAAAGTCCTGGGTTCAATCCCCAGGGTCAACGTGGGGGGCTTTCTGTGTGGAGTTTGCATGTTCTCCCTGTGTCCGCATGGGTTTCCTCCAGGTACTCCGGTTTCCTCCCATAGTCCAAGGACATGCAAAGAGGGTATTAGGCTAATTGGCTGCACTAAATGTGTCTGTCCCTATGTGTTAGGCCTATGGTGGATTGGCAACCTGCCCAGGGTCGCAGAGAGACAGAGAGACCAGCAACACTTGCTCCTAGCCATTTCCACTTGTTAAACTATATATACTTTTCTCTCAAAGAACATGCACATACAATATAACACATGCTGCAGCTGGCTGAGATAGACACCAACGAGTGTCTTACCTGTTGTGGATGCTGGGATGCTCACAAATTAAATCAGCTAGAGCTTTCAAAGACTCTGAAACAAAAAAGCCTATGTTATAAAAAAATCTAACGAATGGAGCGAGAAAACAGTTTCCATACCTAAAAGCTTCTCACCTTTAAGTGACTTGATCTGACTTTTGCCATATGGAGCAGAGGAGAAGTTCCCACAAAAGATAAAGCATGTGGGAGGCATCGCTGAATAACCTTTAACAGGCATAAAAGATCTTTAGGTCAGTGCTGAACGAAAGCAATAAAAGCAACAAATTCAACAAATTTAAAAACACTACTGGTTTTGTACAATCAGAAACATTAGAAAAATGCAATAAACCTGAAAACATGGTTTGGAGCTTTTCCAGGACCTCTGCACTGTCAAGCCACAAGTCAGAAATGATAACAAACATGGCATCCTCATTCTCCTCTTCAAGCTGTTTCAGCTTGGTGGAGGCTTTTACTGCGATGGTGGATGGACCACCAAAGAAATTTACATTACCATAATATGCCCTGAAATAGAAATGTTTCGATTAACTAAGGAAATGTCTTTATTAAAAGTGCTTGCATTGGGGTACAAACAACACATATTTGAATTCATCAACAATCAATTAACTTGCTTAAATATGGCTTATAAAAAATACAAATAAAACATTTTAACAATATCTTATTACTGTATTGAATTTCTCTTCTATGGTTAATCTAATGATTACTTTCGGTCATAAAAACAACCTGTTTAAAATGCAAGCAAGGAACTTGATCAGAAATTTGTTTTACATAAAAGCACTTGAAGCATGCTTGAAATGTGTGGCTTAAATTAATATTTCCATCAACCTCTTTATCTAAACTCTAAACTGCTACATCAAAAACACAATGAGCCCCTTGAATAAAATGTAACAAATTTACACTAATCAACCACTTAGTATATTTCACTCACCAAGCAGGAGCTTTTCAATGCTTTAATTTTTAATCCTTGTGTTATGAATGTTTTCTCCATTTCTCACATGCAGCATTACACCATAACAAATCTCAGTACAGGCAGTCCTCAACTTACAATGGAGATTCATTTGACCACACCCATCGTAAGTCGAATAACTGTGTTAAACCACTTAGCCTACCTTAGGTATCTCAATCTAGCTTATGTAACAAGATTGAAATTATAGATTTATAATTTATATTTTTTTCTGTTTGTTTGAAACTTCATCAACATCTCAAATGTTCTTTTATTTGATTAGTTAAAATATTTGTTTTCAGAACACAGTCCCATTTAAGAAAAAAGTGCAATTTGGAAGTGTGTGTATTCTGGGTACTGTCGCTTTAAGACTGCTGACTTTATGTTTACTGACGTTGTTTACTTTATGAATAAGGAATAGGTGAGAGTTTAATGCTGCTCGTGCTGAAAATAAATTGTCAAGTTTTAATATGGTAAAATGAGTGATTGTTGTCTTGTTTTAGTTTTAAAGAACATGTAGTTATGTTATCAGTTGAAGTTCAGTTGTTTCAATATTTATTTTGTAGAGATTTGTGTCATGCTCCATAGTGCTACGAGGTCTTTATGTGCTCTGTTTTGCTAATAGGGAGACTGATATTTTATGCTGTCGAGTTAACATTTAAGCGAGATTTCATTTAAATCATATTTCTGTCAAAAGAGAGAGTCTGTCAGAGTTTCAAACCTGATGTGGACCGCAGCTCTGTGTCTCTGAGCTCCGTCCAGCCGCGACACCCCGCTATACAAATACAGAGCTCCAGCTACAGACAACCACCACTGAAGCTGTTCCATTAATAATTACAAAAAAACCCTTGGTAATGTACTACTGCGGGGAGGGGGTAGCTCAGTGGGTGAAGACGTTGGGCTACTGATCGGAAGGTCGGGAGTTCAAATCCAAGCACTGCTAAGTTGCCCCTGTTGGGCCCTTGAGCAAGGCCCTTAACCTCAATTGCTCAGTTGTATAAATTAGATTTAAAAAACGTAAGTCGCTCTGGATAAGGGCGTCTGCCAAAATGACTGTAATGTAATTTACTGTACAGTACAACGATACACAAGTTAACTCTGTGAGTTGTGGGAGAGAGTGAGGCATAACGCGAGGCGAGTGATCTGAGCATTGAATGCGCACTTCTGGGTGTCAGCCGTTTACTTTCAGGTGTTATCCGCGTACTTCCAGGTGTCGTCCGCGTACTTCCGGGCATCATATGAACGTCCGCATATGCCATACGCTGTTAGGCTGGCCTGCCGGTGATGCCACCCCACGATTTTTTTTTATATTTTCTAAATATTTTACAATTTTTGGTGGATCACAATCATCATCATAACTTCGAAATATCATACGTCAGGCCATCATAACTCGAAGAGCACCTGTATCTATATTGACAGCCAATGTTTAAAAAAAAAAACCCTCTTCCCTCATTCAAAGTTCTGTCTGCTTGCTTGCATTTTACACATATCTGTTGAATATTTAAAAAATCATAATTCCATAAATCAACTTTTTTATAATTCTTTGGACTAATCATTGTCCTTGAGTGAACGTACAAGAAAATATGACAATGGTTATGTGTTCACCTGGTGGTGGAGGAGGGCTCAATTGGTGGAAACCCAAAGGCACTGACATAGAAGACTGAGTCTTCATACCATCCTGTAGGAACCATAAAATGAGATGAAAAAGAAAAAGGATCCAACTGCCAAAGATTCCCTTATTGGCTAGTTATATGCAAACATGACTGTAAAATAAATTCTTGGACCATAGCTAGCTAAACATCACTCATCGGTCACAGTTTGAGGAGTGTGTTGACAAGACAATAGTCACCTTCAGCCAAGACAAAGCCAGACTCCGTGTACAGCCCACTGTGGAACTGGTGAAGAACCAAGTTAAGGCACAGAGGTTTTTGGTTCCGGGTAACAAAAAATGATCAATTGCTTGTATTATTTGTTGTTTATATTATTTGTCAATTCAAGACAGCTTATGTTTTGGGTTGAGCTTGATGTTTTGCCACTCATACAACGGGTTTCATGAGATCAATCAAATGGTACATAGCTTGGTAACTTTCTGAGCCAATAAAGAATGTCCTCAGACTTGAACTGACAATGCCATGGGAGGAATGACATGAAAACAAGGCAAGGCATGAATGAATCTGTCACCATCACTAACAAGGGTGGAGTGAAAGGGTATGCCCCACAAAGTTGGCTGAGAAGTTTTGCAGAGTGGAACCTACAAACAC
>JAQLOM010000005.1:18397873-18411239 GCA_030068315.1 Chrysichthys thysi
TATACACATACACACGCACATCTTACATTTATGACCCTGTGTACTTACTTTTTTGAATTGGCATAAGCAGATAAGCCAAGGTCCACATCAACCAGTACTGCTTTATTCTTCTTGCCCTTCTGACCTTTGTCTTTATTCTTATTTTTTTTCCCCTTCGGCTGCTCAGAGCCTTCTTTAGTATCTTCTGAAACTTCTTCCCCTTCCTCTCCTTCCTCTGGGCCAATATATGGATTCCTGCAAGATGAAAGTTTTATTTACTCAATAGTAAGTGTGATAATACTAAAATAAGAAATATCCATTTATGGCTTTTAAATTTTTCAAATAGTTGATTTCTTCAAAGTGAAATTTGACACTTGTTTCCACATACATAACTGAACATGAAATATCATATTTATTTTATATATTTATCAAGTTTCAATTATTATGACCCAAGATGGAAAAGATGGCTAGAAGAAAACTCGCTTGAACTCCCACATGTGTGCAAACACTTGAATACACCAATCAATCATAACATTAAAACCCATAACAGGCGAAGTGAATAATGAAATGATCTAATGAAATGTATTAGGCTGCAAGTGAACAGTCAGTTCTTGATGTTTTGGAAACAGGAAAAATACGCAAGCATAAGGATGTGAGTGACTATGACAAGGGCCAAGCTGTGACGTCTTAACGACTGTCTCAGAGCATCTCCAACAGGGAAGGTCTTTTGGAGTGTTCCTGGTATGCAGTGGTTAGTGTCCAGCAAAAGTAGTACAATTACAGGTTAAAATGGACATGTGCACCCAAGGCTCATTAACATGCATTGAGAATGATGAATAACCCATCTGGTCCAGTGGCACAGAAGAACTACTATAGCACAAATTGCTGAAAAAGTTAATGCTGGCTATGATAGAAAGGTGTCAGAACACACAGGGCATTCCAGCTTACTTAGACTGTGGTTGCATACATGTAGACCGATCAGAGTGCCCATGCTGACCCTCGTCGAGCACCAAAAGCACCTACAATGGGCACATGAGCATCAAAACTGGACCATGGAGCAATTAAAGAAGATGGCCTGTTCTGATGAATCACTTTTCTATTATATCAGGTGGCTGGCTGGCTGGGTGCTTGGTCATTGTTTACCAAGTGAAGAGATGCACCAGGTGCACTACGGGAAGAAAACAAGCCGCCAGAGGCACGTTGAAGCTCTGGGAAATTTTCTGCTACGAATTTTGGGTCCTGGCATTCATGTGGATGTTACTTTGAAATGTACCACCTACCTAATCATTGTTGCAGACCAAATACACCTCTTCATGGCATTAGTATTCCCTAATGGTAGTGGTCTCTTTCAGCAGGATAATAAATCCTGCCACACTGCAAAAACCTGTTCAGGAATGGCTTGAGGAACATGACAGAGTTCAAGGTGTTCCCAGATCTCAATATGTGGAATGTGCTGGAAAAACGAGTTCAATCCATGGAGGCCCCATCTCAAAATTTACTGGACATAAAGGATTTGCTGCAAACATCTAGGTGCCAGATACTACAAGACACCTTCAGAGATTTTGTGGAGTTCATGCCTTGATGGGTCAGACTTGTTTTGGTGCCACAAGGGGGACCTACCCAATACTAGCCAGTTGGTTTTAATGTTATGGCTGATCAGTTTTATGAAAATGAAAATATGGATGTGTGTGTGTGTGTGTGTGTGTGTGTGTGTGTGTGTGTGTAAAGCAATGTACTGCAAAGCTGCTTTGTGACAATGTCCATTGTTAAAAGTGCAATACAAATAAAATAATATTTAATTGAATTGTAACTTTTAAGAGAAGAGGTTTATAAAGATTTTCAGTCATTTATAATATAATTTGCCAAGGCAAAGGGGCTTTATAGCAGAACCAATAGTAACATACTTCAGTAGCATAGTGATGTGGTTGGTTTGAAGTTTCAGCTCTTTAATTGCACATGCCACAGGATCTTCAGCTGCTTGAGCTTCTTTGACAATTAGGCTGATCTCAGCCCAGTCCACCTGATTAGCCAGAGCACTGCGCACCACCTGAATAGCTCGGTCTACAATGGGGAGATTCATTTCCAACAACTCACCCTTCAAACGGTCCACCTCCTGCAAAACATTGATATTACATTTGTATTTCATAACACATTGAATTATTCATTAAATTCCAGTGGTGAATGGTTGATAAATGTACTAAAGTAAAAAATGGACAGTGTCTGTATGCAACTTTATATAACATTTATGCATTTACATACAACAGTACTGTAATTTGTATCAGCATTAGATAAATTTGCCCATATATATCTAATGTATATCAAATAACCAGTACAGTATACCCCTGTATCCGTACATCATAAAAACCACTACTGCACAATATAGTGTCCTCTGGTCTCTGTGAATATTTTTAACCAAAATAGTTCAAGATCATACACTTCAAAAGTGTAAACTTAGAAACGTTAACAAGTCAAATTACTTCACATTAATTGCTATTTTTCAGGAATATATACTGTAGTCACAGCGGCTCCCCAGCCACGCCATCGCTCACAGGTACAGGCTCCTTTCAAACAATGTCAGTGACGCAAACCTCCAATACCATCACAGAGCACCACAGAACCTGAGAGCACACCACCCCCACCCATGGGGAGGCAGGGCTGTGAAACCTGGCTGATTAACATCTACCCTCCTGGAGAAGAGGAGAGACTATAAGAGAGGTGTACAGGACCTGCGGTGTGAGTATGGCTCAGTGGCATGCTAATCATGTGCTTGTGTTCTGTTCCTTATTGGATTCCCCCCTGCGGTCGATCTGGCTCTCCGTGAGCACACCCTGGTTAGGATGTTTGAGATTGCTGAGATGTTGAAGCGTCTCCCTGCCTGGCTGCTCCCCCACCGCTTGACTTCTTCCTTCCCGGCCGCAAGGAAAACTTTCACCTGCACGTTTGTGTGTCTGTGTTCTCAACTCTATAGCACCCCACAATACATTAATATTATTTTCCACCAATATATGTTTACAGATGTTCAATTTCAAATATCACATATTTGAGGTAAATATGTTAAATCAATGTAAATTTTAAATAAAAAAAAAAAACCTAACACAGTGACTGCAAAAACCAACATTCACAAAGGTCATTCGGTGTTAGATAATAATAATAATATTTAGTGAGCAATTTTATTAACTTTGTAGGATTTTTTTGTTAGTTTTACATATTTATATTTAACTTTATATTTTATTGGATAACAAGCTTTTTTTAATTTAATCACATTTTCTACTAATTTGGTCAACTGTGAATTCCCAAACTCCAATTTGTTCTCCCCGACACATGATGGTGACATCCAGCAGAAGGTTGTGAGCTCAAATACCAGCAATGCCAAGCTGCCAATTATGGGCCCTTTAGCAAGGTTGCTAACCGTCATCTGTTCAGTTTTATAAATAAGATAAATGCAAGTCGGTCTGGACAAGGATGTCTGTAAATATAACCGATATCCATAAATGACATGGATGTAAAGGTAATGTAAAGCTCTATCTGCTTCCTCATTCATGAGCTCACAGAGGCCCACAATCATCATAATGAAACAATGACTCACTTTGAATACCTTACCTGAGCCTGATGCAGAGCCTCCAACCGTTGCTCATGATCCTTTCTCACATTCTCAAGCTTTTTCAGGGCTTGTTTCTCTTGCTGAAGTGCTTTCATGTCAATCTTCTGACTCTCCATCTTGGAGAAAAACTCATCGATAGCCTGAGAAGAAAAAATGTATGATAAAGAAAAAGCTTACAGTAACATAATTAAACTCAAAATCAGTTACAAAATGAACCACAAACCTTATTAAAAGACTCAAACTCAACATATGGGCTCTCTGAGTGTTGGGAAAAGAGAAATGGGTGCAATTCATCGTACCTATCAAACCAAAGACAAGGTCATGAATAAATAACAGAAAGTCTGTACTTTAAACTAAAGAACAATATGATGTAATGCTCTTACGTGAGCAACTCTTCATGTGGTTTGTCTGGAGTCATGCTTGGCTTTTTTTCAGTTTTCTGAACGATGTAACCCTTTCACAGAGGAAAAAAAAAAAAATCATACAAACACATTTTGAAAATGTTAATAATTCCACATGCAAATTCAAATTCAATATTAATTCCAACCTTTCCGTTAAAGTTTGTTGCTTTCTCCATATAGCTCTCTGCCATCTGCAAAGCCTCCAGAAGTTTTGGCCCAGCTGTAAGATACCACAATTTAACACAATGTTTAAATCCTTAAATGTATATTAAGTGGAATATGTACTGAATAAACATTATATTATAGCCTTTCCTTTCTGTACATCTTGGATCATCACAACAGGCAAACAAACCTTCCATTATGTTAAACTGATGGTCCAATTTTATAAGACCAGGAAAACCAACTCCTATAAGGCAGTGTTCAATCAGAGTGCCTCCATATGCTGTGGGAATAAAGCAATAGATACTCTTAAAAGTAAAAGCCCAATGTTAGAAGAAACTATGAAGATGTTATTCTGCACAGTAGTAACACTTACGAAGGTGGGGATTTAAAATCCTTTTTATTTGCTCTCCACTCTTAGCATTTGATAAAATATCTTTAAGCCTGCAAAAAACAAACCCAGAATAGAAATATTACACAAAATCCAAACCTATGAACATGTGGTCTTCTAGGAAAACTCATTAAATGTTGTTTTGGCTAGTTCTAGAAAACAGCCATAAATGACAAAAAAAGACCATAATTAATGTTTTCCAGCAATTATATACTTTGACTTGCATGTAAAGAAAACATGTATAAATAAATAAATAAATAGATAGATAGATAGATAGATAGATAGATAGATAGATAGATAGATAGATAGATAGATAAACAAATATCATTTAATTTAGGTTGCTTTCTAACCTTGCCTTGATGAGTAAGGTGACAATTTAACAAACACAGCAGGAAATTTAATCAATTCAATTTAATTTTATTTTTATAGCATCTTTAATAATGGACAAAGCAGCTTCAAATAAGTATATAAATGCCAGTTATAAACTAATGAATCCTTAAATGTATCCATAAATAAAAATATTTCGACATATCCCTAATGAGCATGGCAAAGGTAGCAAAAATTCCATGAGACAACAAGAGTAAGGAACCTTGAGAGCAACCAGACTCAAAATGAAATTATATATATATATATATATATATAGTCACTTTTATAACCCTGCGATATATGGTCCAAAAGTGCAGCTGCGTAGCACAAAATTCACTACAGTTTTTACATAAAGTCTGTTCTGTTTCAACTGATTACTGATGGAGATACTGAGTGTGAGACCGTTCGTGGTAATTTAAGTTCTAAGCCATTGTAACAGAACCACTCAAGTCAACAGCAGTTCAATGCCATCTTGACATTTCTAGATGTATGTTAAGACAGTTCATATGGGGCCATCCTCAAAGGAGCAAATGGATTTCAAGACATGATAACTCTAAACCAGAAGTAGGATATAAAGATGGATCAAGCAAGCCGGGAAAGGTAGAAGAGGTCAAGATCACTGGTATCTCAGGAGTAGCAGCTCGTGCGCAGCTCAACATACACACACAGAGAGAGAGAGAGAGAGAGAGAGAGAGAGAGAGAGAGAGAGAGAGAGAGTGAGTGAGACAGATTGAGTTGAGTGAGCAATAAGGCTCATGTTGAAATGACAAGAGTGTTTACCTCCTTGTCAGAAGTGTTCACAGTTTTCCATGAGGTGATGATACAGAGATGAAAATGGATTT
This sequence comes from Chrysichthys thysi, assembly GCA_030068315.1. Lineage (NCBI taxonomy): Eukaryota > Metazoa > Chordata > Actinopteri > Siluriformes > Claroteidae > Chrysichthys > Chrysichthys thysi. The sequence continues at coordinate 18,403,613 of JAQLOM010000005.1, forward strand.
TTTTAATTGTATAATAATAATTATTTAAAATTTGGCATTAATGTTATTTTTCCATCAGTAGACTAGGTTATAAATAGAGAGGCAGGTGAGGAGTCTTTCAATGGAACTGAAATTATATTAAGTCTTTAAATTCAGTTTCTCCATTTTTGGTTTTACATAATATGCACTTTATGATAAGGCCAAAAGTTGACATGTGCTATCACATATGATATATCTATTCATCATGCCAAAAGAGTTAAAAAGAAAGTTTTGAGTGGGAAAAAGGTTTTACTGGCAGAGGGACACAGTGAACATCAGGTTCCATCCTCAAAATTTAAAAAACTGCAGTTCATGAGAACAAGGACAAGCAGTAGACAGTTGAAACAACAAAGTTACAGACTTGCAGAGGACAAAAACAACTGTCTGTCAGGTCAGCGCCAGACCAACCCGCCACACAGCGGTCCGGATCCCCGGATTACTGAGGCCGGGCTTTCCTCCTTGCAATCACCTTCCCCTGTTACACCTAGCTTCACACACCTCATCATCAGCAACACCTGTTTCCCATTACACTGTTACTTATTCAGCCAGGTGTCCCTCAGTCTCTGTCCAGTCACCCTCATACTAGTCACTTATGTGTTTGTTTTCTGTCTGGAGTCACATACTGGGATTTATGTAATTGTTTCTGTTCCTTACAGTGAAGTTCACGGCCTCTTCCAACCAGGTCTGTTATACTGTCCTTACCTGAGTGGCATCCCCTGTCTGTCTATAATGTGCGGGTGGCGCTCCCGTCTGGTCTGGTTCTTAGGACCCGCTCCAAGCTTTCTTAGTTTTGGTTTATGTTCGGCAGACCTGCGCTGTGTGCGAGCGCATGCCTTTTTGGTTTCCCCTGTTTTGCCACCGTGAATAAACTTTTTAAGTTATTTACTTCTGTCTCGTCCGTCCTTCCCACGCAGACATGACAGATGACCGGACCCAACCCATGGAAGCAAGCCATGCCCCCCTGCCCAGCGACAAGGAGCTCCAGCTGCCCCATCTTCCGATGAGACAACAGCAGCAGCTGGAGACTCTCACTAACACAGTCACTGGTTTGGTGTCACTTGTGTGCTCGCAACCCGCACAGACATCCCCGGCTGCGGCCCTGCCTCCACGCGTTCCGAGCCCCCAAACACCGCAGCATGCCACAACACCTGAGTGCTACAGTGGTGACCAAGAGGGATGCAACAAGTTCCTGCTGGCGTGTGATCTCTACAACACGGAATATCCGGAAATGTCCAAGCACCAGAAGATCTCACTGCTGATCCAGAGTCTCACCGAGCGGGCTATGGACTGGACCGTGAAGGTGTGGAAAGCTGGAGGGCCAACGGTCAGTACAATGCAGCATTCATGCAGCAATTCAGAGTGGTGTTCGACCACCTGGAGCATGTACTGATCAGTGGGCAGCGGCTCATTAACTTGTGCCAGGGTGACACATCCGCGGCCCACTACTCCATCAGCTTCTGTGTGTTCGCGGCTGGAATGAGCTGGCGCTCCGTGCCATGTTTCTGCATGGGCATCACCCGGACTTTCGCAGGGAGATCGCCTGCAAGGACACCAGTCAGTCACTGGAGGAGATCATTTCTCTGGAGCCACATCCCACCACCAGCAAAGCACGATCGGCCAGTCATCCACGACCACGCCTCCTCGCTCCTGCCATCGTTGAGCCAGCCCACCAGCCACAGCGTGAGCTGTCGCCTGAGACATGCAACTCGGCTCGCATACACTCACGACTGAGGAACGTTGGAGAAGGCTGAACTCGGGACTGCGCCTATATTTTGGTTCCAATGAACATTTTTTTCTGTCTTGTCCTCATCGTCTGCGTCAAATAATCCTCACCACACACATCCCCTTTATATTCGAAAACTCTATATCTAATCAGATTTGTTTAAATGTTCTTATCTGTGTATCTAACTGTATGATTTCTGTTTCTGCCCTTATAGACTCTGGGGCGACTGGCAAACCTGATCACTAGAGACCTGGTCACTTCCCTGAAAATCCCCATGCACAACCTAGCCATCCCGAACCCAGCCCAAGCACTGTCACACAGTAGGCGGCCATCCACTATCCCAAATTACACATCCCATATGTACAGACACACCCCCTGGTCATACTGAAAACATTCAATTACTGGACCTAGAACACTCCCGTCCTGCCCTTGTTCTACGTTTTCCCTGGCTGCGCACTCACAACCCCACAGGGTCCTTTCATGGACACCATCTTGTACACATACATACCTCACCTCACCAGTCACTGCACACACCACGTCCATCGAAAGTCTCAACGCACATCACCAGGTTCAGATTCCCCCCCAGAGTACAACCAATATGCCCAAACATTTTCAGCCACACAAGCAGCGCGCTTTCCTCCCCATTGGCCATGGGACTGTGCCATCGACCTGCTGCCAGGCACCGTTCCGCCTCGGTCATGTGTTTATCCATTGTCTCGGGCTGAAACCAAGGCAGTGGAAGAATACGTGCATGAGGCACTTAAACAGGGTCTTATCAGCAGGTCCATGTCTCCTGCCTCTGCTGGGTTCTTATTCGTGGAGAAGAGAGGGGGGGGGGGGGTTATGCCCATGCATCGATTATAGGGGACTTAATGCAGTTACGATCAAGTATGCCCATGCGCTCCCCTTGGTTCCATCTGCTATGAACAGCTTTGTGGGGCTACAATTCAAGATCTAAGAATCGTGTACAATCTGGTCAGGATTAGAGTAGACGACGAGTAGAAAACGGCATTTAATACCACATCTGGTCACTATCAATATAACGTTATGGCATATGGGCTAGCCAACGCTCCCAGATTTTTCCAGTCTTTTATGAACGACATGATCCGGGACATGCTGAGTAAGTTTGTTGTCATTTATTCAGATGACATCTTGGTCTATTCATAAAACTATACCCAAAATGTCCAGCATGTCCGCCAAGTCCTCGTGTGCCTGCTCCACCACCACTTATTCGAAAAGGCCGAGAAATGTGAGTTCCACAAGACGGAGATCTCATTTCTCGGCTACCAGATAGGACCAAGAGGGGGTGGAGATGGAGAGCGACAAAGTGGCCGCTGTCACCACATGGCCAGTGCCACGTTCCGTCCACGAACTACAACAGTTTCTAGGGTTTGCCAATTTCTACCATAGATTTATCAAGGGGTTTAGCACTGTGGCAGCAGCGCTCACTGACCTCTTAAAAGGGGTGCCCAAGTGCATCACTTTCACCGAGGCAGCGCATGAGGCGTTTAAAAAGTTGAAGACCCTATTTTTGTCAGCGCCCGTATTGAAGGTGCCTGACCCTGACAAGCCGTTCTGGGTGGAAGTTGATTCATCTGAGGTGGGATTGGGGGCAGTGCTGTCACAAGCCCATGGGATAAAAGGCAGGCTGCACTCATGCCTTTTCCCGTTTTGCCACCATGAATAAACTAAGTTATTTACTCATGTCTCGTCCGTCCATCCCACGCAAACATGACACTGTCCACTGTCCGGGATGATGGTCAGCTCCTTCAAATGTCACTCAACAACCATAGGATGACATCACATATCCTACACAAAGGGTGATAAATGGCAGATTGGGTTAAGTGCATGGCAAGTATTTCCCCAGACAACACCACAACACCTGCTGCCCTCTCCAACCACCCCCACCCCCCCGGCAATCTGGGCGTCGCAGTGGAGGTATAAGTCTGTTGATCCCTCCATCATAGAAATTGTCTCCTACTCCACTCCCTCATCTCTCTATCTCCTCCTTCGAATTTCACTGTCTCCATCCTGTCTCCTATTAAACTGTCTGTTATTGTGGTCTATCGCCCTCCTGGTCCTGTGGGATGTTTCTTTGATGAGCTCAACATTCTACTGAGTTCCATCCCACAAGATGCCACCCCACTGTTTCTTCTGGCAGATTTCATCAACCTTCATCTAGAAGCCTCCTATTCTACTATCTTCCTCCCTTTACTCAACTCTTTTGATCTCTCCCTGCTACACTCACCACCTACTCATGAAGCTGGAAACCACCTTGATTTGATTTTACTCAGAAACTGCTCTTCCTCTGAACCTACTGTTACCCATCTCCATCTGTCTGACCACCACTTCATCTCATTTCCCCTCTGTCTTCCTCTCCACCCCTCCTCCTCTGCCTCTTCCATCCCCACCGTTACAATCTGTAGAAACTTCTCCTCCTTCTCTTTCCTCTTCTGTCACTGCTTCCCTACCCTCACTCGAATCTTTCTGTAATCTTCCCACTGAAGCTGCAGCATCTTCGCTGATCTCCTCCCTTTCCTCATCGTTTAGCACTCTGTCTCCAGACGTGCCAGAAATACCCCTCCTAGCCCCTGGATGTCAGATTCACTTCGCTCCAGCAGAAGCAGACTGTGAACAGCAGAGAGGAAGTAGAGAAAATCCAGAGCCCCTTCCGACCTGTCCCTCTATCAGTCTCTCCTAGCCAAGTTCTCTCACTCAGAGCTGCCAAGGTGGACTTCTGTCACTCCAAGATTCACAACTCCATCTCACACTCCCACAGACTGTTTGTTTTCTGTGTTCTCTTCATTCCTCAACCCCCCACCACGTGTACCTACTACCTCAATCACTGCTGATGACTTTGCAGTCATCTTTGAGGAAAAGGCTGCAGCCATCTGACACTCCTTTCCCACCCCCACCTTCTCCACCCATCTCCTTCCTAGCTCCCCTGTTTCCTCTCCCGTTCTCTACTTTTTCCCATCTTTCCACTTCTGATGTCTCCCAGCTCCTCCCCTCTCACTGCCCTACCACCTGTGCCCTTGACCCTATCTCGTCGTCTCTCCTTCAAACCATCACTCCTGACATCCTCCCATTTATCACCTCCCTTGTCAACTCCTCGTTGTCCTCTGGATACTTTCCCTCTAGCTTCAAGCAGGCTCACATCAGCCCTGAAAATAACAGCTGAAAATAACCCACCCTAGACCCCTCTGTGATTCAAAACTACTGTCCAGTTTCTCTTCTCCCCTTTCTGTCAAACACTTGAACGTGCCGTTGCTAACCAAGTTTCCTCTTTTCTATCTGAAAATAATCTCCTGGATCCTTACCAGTCTAGTTTCCGACCTGGACGCTCAACTGAAACTGCACTTCTCTCTGTCAAGGAAGCACTTCATGCAGCAGGTACTGCCTCCCTCTCTTCTGTTCTTATCTCTTCTAGTCGGTCACCCCATCCTCCTGTCTTCCCTATCAGCTCTGGGGATATGTGGGACGGTCCTAGAGTGGTTCAAGTCTTATCTCTTTGCTCGCTCCTTCCAGGTTACTTGGTCTGGTTCAGCATCCGCAGCATACCCACTTACCACTGGCGTTCCTCAAGGTTCTGTCTTGGTCCACTTCTCTTCTCCCTCTACACCAAGTCTCTCGGCTTGGTTATCAGTGCTCATGGTCTTTCCTACCACTGCTTTGCTGATGACACTCAGGTGTTTCTCTCTTTTCCTCCATCTGACACACAAGATTCCTCTCGCATCTCTGCTTACCTGCATGACATCCAGAGCTGGATGGACAATCACGATCTGAAGCTCAACCCAGACAAGACGGAGATGATCTACATCCCTGCTCCTTCCTCTCCACACCTGGACCTCACCATCTCCCTGGGGAACCTCGCCTTGTCACCCTCACCCAGTGTTAAGGACCTAGGTGTGGTCTTCAATGACAAACTCTCCTGCTCAGCGAACATTGCTGCTGTGACCTGGACATGCAGATTTCTCCTTTACAACATTCGGCGGATCTGCCCCTTCCTTATCACCAACTCTACTCAGCTCCTGGTCCAAGCAATCCTCCTATCTTGTTTGGACTACTGCAACTCTCTCCTTGCTGGTCTTCCAGCATCTGCTATCAGACCCCTACAGCTCATCCAGAATGCTGCAGCCCGACTGGTCCACAACCATCCCCGCTCCACCCATGTTACCCCTCTTCTTGCTGACCTTCACTGGCTGCCTATTGCAGCTCACATCAAATTTAAGACATTGGTGCTAGCATACCAGGCAGTTAAGGGGTTAGGTCCAGCACATCTCCAGAGACTTGTCCGTCCATATTTGCTAGCCCGTTCCCTTCATTCTACTGCTTCTGGCCATTTGGCCCCTCTTCCTCTCTGCTCCTGTCCAGCCCGTTCAAGGCTCTGTTCTGGCTCCTCGTTGGTGGAATGATCTTCCCCATTGACGTCAGAACTGCCGACTCCCTGACTACCTTCAAATGCAAACCGAAGACCTACCTCTTCAGGCTGCACCTCTTCCCTGCCTACTTTGTAACCCCATTGTAACCCAGGCTTTGCTCTGTCTAGCCTGGTCATGATGTATTCAGGTTAGCTACTAGGGTCTTGTTCTCCTTTTAGTTAGATCTGTGGTATGTATTTACATCTGCGCTGATTTATCAAAAGCTTTGTTTTCACTGCTGTTAGCTGATTGGTACTTCTACAGAATACTACACTAGGTGTTATTCTGGCGCTTATTCACTTGGCACATGAACTTCCTTTGCCTAGAAATTCTATTATTCTTTACTTTTGCACTTGTATGTTGCTCTGGATAAGTGTCTGCTAAATGCCTGTAATGTAATGAAACAGTCAGAGAAAGTCATGCAAAGCTGGAAAAAAGATCATAAAGGACTAAAGTAAGGTCATCTATGATCTTGGAATGGGTCCAATTTTCAGCTTTTCCCATCATCTGGTCATGTAATTGTTAGACAGAGACCTGGAGAGGCCTATAAGCCACAGTGAAATTTGGTGAAGAATTGGTGATGATCAGGGGATGCTTCAGCAAGGCTAGAAAGGGGCAGATTTTTGTTTGTGAAGGATGCATGAATCAAGCCATGTACAAGGTTATCCTGGAGGGAAAACTTGTTTTCTTCTACTCTGGCAATGTCAACAACCTGATGATTGGGTTTTCCTGCAGGACAATGCTCCATGCCACACAGCCAGGTCAATCAAGGTGTGGATGAAGAACCACAACATGAAGACCTTGTCATGGGCAGCCCAATCTCCAGACCTGAACCCAAATGAAAACCTCTGGAATGTGATCAAGAAGATTGATGGCCACAAGCCATCAAATAAAGCTGAGCTGGTTAAATTTTTATACCACGAGAGGCATAAAGTCACCCAAGAGCAACATGAAAGACTGTTGGAGAGCATGCCAAGATACATGAAAACTGTGAATAAACTATTTTGACTCGTCATTTACGTCAATTAAATGCTCTAAGTGAAAATATTTTTATTTGAATTTTGGGGGAAATGTTGCAGTAGTTTGTTCAATGAAACAAAAATGTTCATGTTCCTCAATCACATATCTATAAATAATTAAATCAAAGAAACTTTGATAAATTTATAGCCATCTCTTATTTTTTCAGAGCTGTATATTACATTTTTAAAATATACTGGTGTAGGGGAAAAAATTACTGAATTTCATATAGAACTTACTGAAAGTTAATGAAAATCACTTACAGTTGTGTTCAAAATTATTCAACCCCCACGGAAATTGAGTGTTTTGGCCAGTTTGACATGGATTTTGATCATTTCAGTCATCTTGTTTACAATTAAATCAAAGAAGCACTTGTAAGTCAGACAAATATAACAACATTTATAATGAAATAACCACAAATGTCTTTTCTGTGCTCACATCATTATCA
>JAQLOM010000005.1:18423290-18436452 GCA_030068315.1 Chrysichthys thysi
AACAATTATTGCACACTTTCTGTAAATCCAATAAACTTCATTTCACTTCTCAAATATCACTGTGTGTCTCCTATATGGTATAATTAACTGAAGGTTTTATCATAACAACCAACGATTTATACAGGAAAATCATGAAGATTAACAAGGTTGTCCAAACTTTCGCACCCCACTGTATATATATATAAACATAAACTGACTTTGACCATGGTATGGTTGCTTTTATTATATATAGGAGTTATTTATTACTTTTTATAACTTGTTTTGCACACTCACTGCCCATTAGGAACACCTGTACACCTCCTAATCAAATATCCAATCATGTGGCAGCTGCCCAATGCCCAATCGTGCAGGTATATATTAAGAGTTTTGGGTAATGTTCAGGTTTTACATCAGATTGGGGAAAACGCAAGATCTCTGTGACTTTGACCATGGCTTAGTTGTTGATGCCAGATAAGTCTGAATGTTTCAAAAATAGTTGATCTGGGATTTTTACATACAACAGTCTCTAGAATTTACACACAGAATGGTACAAAAAAAAAACCATCCCACGTTTCTTTCTTTAAATTCATCTTACCCCAAAATTTTGTGCACATAATTTGAAATAATTCCATTTAAATGTAACCTGTAAGGTAAACTGGTAATAATGGTCTCCCCCCAACTTTAGTTTTTGAAAAGGCTTTCTCATACAAGCAGCAATTATTCAACTTCAGAAGATCATTCTATAATTATGATATAGATTATATTATCCTAACTCTCCAAGGTGGCCCTTTATTTTTATGGAACAGATATTATTAAATCATACACCACAGTCCAGAATCACAATCAAAGCACAAGGCCCAATGTCAGTAAACTTTTTTTTAATGAAGAAAAAATGTGAACTGTAAAAATGTTAACAACATAAAATGTGACCACTGTAGCATTCTTGCCTTTCCCAGTTAGTGTGGATTCACTGTATGGTGCATTAACAATGACTGGTAGTCACAAAAAGGTACAGAAAAACATTAGCTATCATCACATGGTGAGGTTACACCAATGAATTTCAAACTACTGTAGTCATTCCTAGTGGGGGTGATTTAGTATCATTAATCAGAATAGCATTGCTGCTACTAAGCAAAATCATGAACTCGGATCTTATTACACTTTCTTGTCTTCCATACTTCCTGAGCTTCACACATTAAAATTTTTGAGTTCAGCTGTTCGCAGACAACACTGCATTTTGTGAATTTATAACATTAAACACACTTGCTCAAAGGTTCAAGCCTTTAGACACATAAATCTCCTATATCAAAATACATCTGGATGAAGTTTGTACAAGAGGAAAGGAAAAAAATAGCAGAAATCTGCATATTCAAGATTTTTTTTAATATCATTGTGTATTTTTCTGCCTTAGAAATATCACTATTTCCTTTAATGATGACAAAATGTCCACTAGAGTAGTACTGATCATTTGCTTTTGCCCCATTAATCACTGAATTACAATATTATACATATAATACAAAGCAGATTTTAATCTGAAACAATATTAAAATAAATGCTCAATAGATACAAAGTTTTTTAATCATTTCATTTCTCCATGTTACACCAGTCTGTGAGTCCTTGCACACAAAATGTAAAGCCATTCTCTTCTAATAAACTATTAAGTGCAAACAATTTTCGTTAAGAAGGAAAAAAAACCACTTTGATTGCAGCATCCAGCTATTCAGATTCAAATTTCAAGCCAGAGGATAATAAAGCCAAGTGCATCAAGGCCATCCCCAGATCTTTTTTTTGTCTTTTTAGCTTTTATAATAGTTACAAAAAAAAAGAAAAATCAAAATAAAATCAGTGCAAAGTTCTTAAAGTTGTGGGAGTGACTCCATATGAAAGAAAATAAAGGAAAAGAATTTGGATGGAAGCAAGTCCTTAGATTCTCTTTAGCCCGTGGTTACCAACTGATTTCCTTACTACAGTCAAACTTGCGTAAAGGAGAAGTGAAACTTTTGTATGAGAAAGACCATAACCAAAAATAAATACTTTCCTTTGAAAAGAGAAAAAGGGAAAGGGCACTATTCCATCATGGCCACAGTCCATTACTGCACTACACTGTTTCTATTTGTGCACAGCATTACCATGTCCAAAGTGCAGGTAGACCATGTGAGGCAACCACTGACAGATTAAAGAAATTGGGGTGAAAAATACACAACAGACATAAGGAAGAGAGAGGCAAATAAAAACACAATGCTCCAAATTGAGAAGAGCAGCAGAGGGCCTTCTATGTTGACAGCTTGATGTGATGTAGGGTTCTTAGCAGCAGAAATATTGTGGCTATACTACTGTTCCACTGGGTGAGTTGGCTTGATTTTGGGATGACAGTAAACCCTGAAAAGGAAAACATATTTATGTAAGAGCATATCCAAACTTTTGTGATATATAAAAAACATTGATTAATTTTGTTCAAATTCACAGAGATGCAAATTAAAATTATACCCTAGGATTCATTTAGACAATTCATAATTAAAAAAACTATAACAGGGACGGTCATAATAATAGATCACTTAGAGATACGAGGAGATATAAGGCTCTCAATATGATACAGCAGCAGTTACATTCAACAGTATTACTCAGCAATACATTCAACAGACAAACAATAAACTATTCATTATATTATTCATCATATTCATTTTTACCTCGAATCTGGTCAGAGGACAGGAGTTAAGGAAACAAAACAAAACAAAACAAAAAAACCCAAAACCTTTTATTCATTTGTTCATAAAGCCCATGACCCTATTTTCAAGCACTTTCAGAGCACTTTTCTCAAGCACTTATTGTTGCTAGGTTACACTCTTCTAGTACTTAAGTATTGTTAGAGACTTGATGTTTACAACTACTTTATTTAGAAAGGTTATTAAAACAATGGTATCCCTCTTTAATGTTAGAACATAAATAACTGGGTTGACAGCAATAGCCAGGTTCAGTTTCTCTTCTGCCATTGTTGACCATGTTGATTTAGCGAGAAGCGACACTGAAGAGCTTTGAAGCATGTTTAATTCTTTCAGGGGATACACAACATACACTGAGGGTGATTTTGCACCAAAGATGCTGAGCACCGTCAACACTGAATGAAAATGGATGCCACAAGGGCAAAAACTGCATTTGGCAGACACAGGCTGAATGCACGGAGAGTGCTCCATGTTGTCCTGGTAGTGTTGACAAGAACATACAACGTTCACAGCCCGCCTTTCATATGGTCAACTATTTGGTCACTCATTGCAGCACAACAGTTCCTTTTAGCGATACAATAAATTATGTTCACTAATATTTATATACTGTTCACTGAACTAAAATGGGTCATCAAATTATAATCCTGCTTGCCCAAGTAAAGTGCACGGTTGAACCCAAATTCGCAGTATGCACCATTTATTTATTCCATTTCAAGGCTGTCGGCATTCTGAATTGCCAGACTTCCACTACCATTTGTATAATTTTAACAAACCTGCAATATTACTGAAAAGTGTGATAATTCTGGTCACTATAACCATAATACAGTGGACCCTCGGCTTGTGAATGCATCGGATGGTAAACAAATCAACGTGCGAATTAAATTCCAGAACAGATTTTGTACTGACTGATGTTCGTCAGTCAAGGATTTGTTCAAGAAGCCAACTCATGCTTCGCGCCACAAACCTTAAGTTCCGATCAAGCACTCATTGCGTGAATGTGTTCTGTGTTTTTTTTTTTCCTCCACCGTGTTTCTCTGCATTTTTGCACTGAAGCCTTCTGTCATGGATCTGCCCGCGTGTGTGCAGCGCACCCGTTTTCAGGCACTCCTGAGATAGACCATATGCTGTGTTTTTAATAGCAGAAAACCAATTACAGTAGACTGCTACTATGCACAAGTTTGAAATGCTTGCTGTATAGTGTAAACATTTCAATTTAAATTTGGTGGGGGTAATGCTGGATACAGCGGATTTACAAAATTACAAATTACCAGAGTACTCATGGTCATATCTTAAGTCCATGTGCCAGATTTTTTTTAAATGAAAAAAGGTCATCATTTCAAACTTTTGCTCTGTTTACTGCACACACTTAATCACTGCCTACAAAAATTCACTTTACAACCCGAGAAAGCATGTTGTAAATGTTTCATGTATATAAACATATGTTTAATTCAAGATAAACATTTTAAACAAAGTTGCTTTTTAAAGGTTTTCTGTCTCACTTAAAGCAGTGTTGCTGTTGTGCAGTTATAAAGCTAGAGGTGCGTAACTGGGATTTTAAGATAAATTGGTTGTTTAATTTACTTTTTATTTCCTGAGGAAGTGGCATCTACAAGCAATTCCACAGTCTCCCTGATGCAAACGTGCAAGAACACACACCACCAGAGCTCTGTCAGAGCACTGCAACGCTGTTTGGCGGGGCGAATTGTGGGGTGTTAAAAAATTAAAACCACAATGGCTGTCCATTTGTTGATGCAACTGTGTTTCTATCGTAATTTTTATAGGCTTTGTAGCGTATCTCGGAAGCGTATTGAACAGGCTCTACAAGCAAGTCAGTGGTTTCAGAATGCTATTTTATCATCATTAGGTTGTGCAATAATGCAGAAATGTCACTAAGACAAAACATTAAACAGAAAATTATAAAAACAAATGTTAAACACTGATTAAACATCAAGCTTGTACTGGAGCAATATTTGACCATGAGTATATACTGTATACTTTGACTCAAGTAATAGAGTTGTGTACTTTGTCCACCTCTGCCAATAATAAAATGCGTAACATTGCGGATGTCATACATTACAAATACAACCTATGGATAACTAACAATATAGTATTGAGACTCATTAGCTTCCGACTATCATGCCAGAAGATTCTGGAGTGTGTCTATAGGACTTTGTGCCCAATCACTCAAAAGAGCACGTGTGAGGCCAGCCACTGTTTGTAGACAAACAGCCTTGTCTTGCAATTGACATTCTAGTTCATCCCAGAGGTGTTCTGTGGAGCTGAGGTTATGCTTCAGTGCAGACTACTGGAGTTCCATCACACCAAACATTAACCTATGTCCTTATGGATCTCACATTGTGCACAGGGGTAGAAATCATGCAGGAACAGGAATGGGTCCTCTCCAAAAAACTGTTGCCACAAACCTGAAAGCACACAATTGTCTAAAATGTCTTTGTATGTTGTAGCATTTACATTACCCTTCATTGGAACTAAGGGCCCCAAACCATGATAAATATCCAAGACCATTATCTTTCATCATCACTAGACTTTGCTGTTGTTCTCACACTAATGTTGTTTCTAAAGACAATGTGGTGTCTTTGTTGCAGTGAGTGACACAACAGAGGATATATCACTTTGCGCACTTCAGCATTTACAGGCCTTGCTCAGAGTTTTTGTGTAGTCAACCACTGTTGTTGCGCCTAGATGCTTCACAATGATAACACTTACAATTGACCAGGGCAGATCTAGTAGGGCAGAAACTTCATAAAATGGCTTGTGGCACAATATGACAGTGGCAGATTCGAAGTCACTGAGCTATTCTACGGTCAGTGTTTGTCTCTGGAGATTGCATGGCTATGTGCTTGACTTTATGCACCTGTTAGGGATGCAAATTATCGATTAATTCATTAATCATTAGTTGACTGACCTTGTCGATCGATTAACGATTAATTGATAAGCGGTGATTTTTCCCTGAATTTCCGTTTCAATAGGGTCTATAAGAATATAAGATAAATTTAGTTCAAATACTGAATTCAAAAAAATGTTATATTCCTTACTCAAGGATTTATTGTACCATTAGGAACACAGTGCAGACAAATGCATGTTGTATTATAAAAATTCTTTATAAGAAAATTGGCTACTTTAACATGAAAATAAATTGTGGACTGCCTCATCTCTTTGCATTTGAAACATTAGAAACAAGAGAAGAAACAGAATAAATTCTGAATACAGAGCCAAACAGAATATTATTTAGCGATAGCCTATACAATATAAATAAAGTGTTAACGTAGTAGGCTGCTAATTAGGAAAACTTGAAACATTATCAGCATCTCCCTTAATCTGAGAAGGGTTACAGTAAAATTACTCGGAGTGGAAACTTGGCTTTGGGAAAACCGACTTGGGAAATTCGAGCACGGGGCAATGCTACTGGCTGTCCTTGAATACGTCATCAACATGAATACCAGAAAAACCAGTAAGTTTCACTGGGGGGTGCGAATGCGCAACTAGTAAAGTCTGAAACAGAGTTGGGTTGGGGGGGGGCAGATTAGCCACTGCGATTAGCATAAATAAGCACATAACGTATATCTTCCAATGGTAGCCCGGGCGTTTATTCAAAAAATTATTTGGATGGCCCCGCCTTTAAAAGAGACCAGCTCTTAAAGGAGACTGGCTCTTATGGTCACGGATCCGCGCGCACGCGCCTCTGCCTCGAGGACTCCCGCTTTGTTCTACGGCGCTGCGCGTGCATGCGCAAGGCGTCTCCCAACTGTGAGCTCACACCTGATCATCCTCAAGTGTCTCGCATCTGCCGTAAATCAGTCACGGACCAGTCTCTGACACGAGCGCATGGACGTGATGCATTGCCTAACAGCCCTTGTGTGTGTGTGTGTGTGTGTGAGAGAGAGAGAGAGTGCGCACGCACGCACGCGTGTGTGTGTGTGTGTGTGTGTGTGTGTGTGCCCCTCGGTTATCTTGCCTGATTACTGACTACGATTCTGGCGATTTGGAGATGGCCGTTTACTGCAGCCCGGCGTCTACTTGTCGTGACATGTTTTTAACCCGCCGTTTATTGGAAACGGGCGGCAATAAGAGACAGGCCATTATTAGAAGATATACGGTACCTACCTCCGGATAGCAACAATCCATTTCAGCCTAGTTTCCACATCAGAGGGAAATGTGTGAAAGCTAAGTACTTTGTTGTACTTACTGGATGCCTGACACAAAGGCACACAACAGTGTTCAGCTGTTGTACTACCAGTTCACTGAAATGTAAATGTTTTCTTAAGAGACATGGTGCTGATAACGCTGAAAAATACAAGCTAAACGCAGTAAACAAAAGGGGACCGGAAATGACTGAGCCAAAATTATCAGAACTACGTCAGCACCCCTCTATTAAGTAACAGTTTAATTTATTCGACCAACTTATTAGACAATTAATCAATAGTCAATTAATTGTTTGCATCCCTAGCACCTGTTAGCAATGGTTATAGCTAAGACACCTAAACTCAAAAATTAGGAGGGATGTTCAAATACTGTTAAGAGTCACATCACTTCCAAATGGTGGTTAATCAATCAGGAAAGGCTTTCTGTATCGAGTTCTAATCATTATGAGATTTGCCTTGGGTGTATGCACAAACACCAAAGACGAAAAAAATCTATGTATTATCTACCAGGAGCGCATAAAAACAATCAAGAATAAATCACAAAATGTCATTTTTGCTATACAGTCCAGAAGGCCTTTGAAATTTTCTGATTTTTTACCTTGCAAAAACATATCGATCTTTTTTGTCCCTACTGAAGTGAATCTCTCTTAACTGGACATTTTTAAATTGCTGCATAATTCATTGGGGCATTAACAGGCTTAGGAAAACACATTTGTTTCATTTGATTTTAGGGCCAATAACCTTCAGATGATTGACAATTATATCAAGAATTGCAAACAAAATTTATCTATTGTTATAGCTACTGAGTAGCACAATTTAAAAAGGTCTGTCAAATGTGCTGCCTACAGTTTAAAATCAGCCAAAATAAACAGTGCTGTCTCTTAATGTATGAATCTTTTAACCCATTTTGTGGTGCTCTATGAATCTTGGCCTCTGCCATAACAGGGACTTAATTGAAGAAAATTCAATGCTTTTTTTTCTCAGGTTAACTTGCTGTACAAGAATGTAACAAATATTTCCACTGCCATTCATAGCTTATATTATTTGGTTTTAATTTTACAAATGGACTTAATCACAGAAATCTAATTAGGTTTATTTACAAAAGGTGAATCAAAAGAAAACCGGTAACTGGTTTTACTTGAGGGCTTGGGGCACAAAGGTATAAAAGAAAAAAGGTCTTTACTTAAAAACATTCATAAACATACTTGCTCACTATTGCTGGGAAGAATAAGGGAGAATAACCATTTCTAAATTTTAAATGCAATTTTGATTTACATCGAACTTACCACTTTCCCGGGCCTGGCCCACGTGCAAATAAATCCCTCCTGACACGCAGTGACTATGCAGTCCTCAAGAAAGATAAGTACAGTGAGCCTCTCATGTGCTAATTTCTTGCAAACAAGTGGCTCAAGCAGCGGTACATCCTCCATTCGTGGACAGAGTGGTGTGCCCAGCGTCTTGGCTGTGTCCGCCCTGCTTGTCTTAGTGAGCAGATGCAGTTTATCACTGCTCTTACTGCTGATGTGGCCCATGCTGTGGTTGCGCTTGTGCTCCTTGTCATGGTGTCGCTCCTTTCGTTCATGCAGTGCCAATGTAGCAAACTTGCTTACACTTGAGGGAACTGTGTTGGTGCTGTCCATCGTTCCACTTTTATTGTTGCCACTGCCACTAGAGGCAGCAGAGTGCGGAAGGCTGTTGGAGCGTGGCAGTGGTGCAGGCACAGAGTTGCCTGGCGTATTGGAGCCACTGTTACTGCTGCTGCTGCTGCTTCCTCCATTGGCACTTGGGTTGTTGATACTTGTGATTATTGTTCCACCTCCTCCTGCACTTCCCGAGACTGGGAGACTTGTGGCATTCATCACATTAGTATGGGTTCTGGTTCGGGATAATGGTAGATGTGGAAATAAAATGTCTTCTGTCAAGTCCCATAGGCACAACTGAGTGTCCTGTCCCACAGATCCAAAACGATAGGTAACGCTGAGTGGACGTCCATCTGTGGAGTTTCGTTTTGAGAGGCGTGAGTGTGTGCTGTTGGCACGCTCACGGCCTGTGAGCGCTTGCTCCTGCAGGTCATCATCACTGCCACTGAACTCATTGGGTTCAGTCTCCTCTACGCTGGTGGTGTAGTGGTCAAAGGCCACCACACTTACCCAGGACTTGTGACCATGGCCTCGAGCAACCACACGCCGCTCACTGAATGACCACACAGTCACCAGATCATCCTCACCACCAGCTACAACATAGCGACCATCAGGGCTCCAACACACACAAAGCAGTCCACCAAAATAGCTGCGCATAGTTCCATGCAGCTCAGCACCATCAAAGTGGAACACACGCAGAAAGCCATCCTGGCTTGCACATGCCACAAACTTGCCATCAGGTGAGAAAGCAAACTCATTCAATGCACCCTCACCTACTGTCCACTTCAGTAATGGGTTGCGTGTTGACTTGCTCTTGCATGTGTGCACAGTGAAATTCTCGCCTTGCTTGAGCAGCTGGTAATGGGGTGCAGCAGTACCACAGGCATGTTCCACATTGTACAGGTACATGCTCCCACTGGAATGGGCTACAAGGAAGAGGCTCTCAGAGCCGGGCACCCATTTCACACACGTCACTCTTGATTTGTCTATTAGTCTCTGAGAGTGGTTATTGGCAATTGTAATTAGAGTGAGAGTGGGTGATGGGGAGGAAAAGAAAAAAAAAAAGTTTTGTTAGGTCAACATCCATAAACATCAACATAAAAGTTTCAAAGCATTCTAATAACTCACCTGAATGTAGGTAATGAAATAATAGACAGCAAATAAAAATGAAATGCTGTTAAGTTACATTTGAAATAGAACTGAGGTTTCTTTGTCTAAATTACTAAGTTACACTGGCTTGAAATCGGCAGGTCTGTCAACATAACTATTCTTATTAGAAGATATTTCAGAAATAATTGTGATCAATGTTATTTTAAAACCACTTTAAACCACTCATAATAATATATTAGCACAAAGCTAATATAAAAAGCTAGCAGAAAACTAGATGGGTTTTTATGATTAAGATGAGCTTTTAAGATAGTTGTATTGCCACTTTTCATTGTCGTTATTTTTAAATAAAGCCGACATACCAGCTGACTCACATTATTAGGTCCCCTCCTTCCTCATTCAGCTAAAAGCCAAAATGGTCCCCACACCACAGCTATGGAAAGGAGCTTTGAAATCAAGTACATTTGGATTGCTTCCAAGTTGGTTCCAACACGCAAACTCCACAAAGAAAGGCAACAATGTCAAACCCGGGGCTCGAACCCAGGACCTTCTTGCTGTGAGGCGACAGTGCTAACCACTTAGCCACCGTGCTGCCAAAATCCCATCAAGACCAATAGATTTTAAAAGCATGATATACAGGGAACTTTGTGTGCAGAGTAAAAAAAAAAAAAAAGGTCATGGCATTAAAGCACGTTTCCAACAGACTCGACAGTTTTGGGGTTTTTTTTTGCAAATAGATTGAAATCCTAGTGCAATCTTTCAGACACTTACTTCTTCATTGAAGAGCTTACTCGTCTCTTTCTTGATAGGATCAATAAGCTGCACCTGTCCAGCTGAGAAGCCCACAAGCAGCGACACACTCTCAGCAGTGGCAGTAAGGTGGTTAAAGTCATGGCAGGTGGGCTGTGTTCCCTTGTATATTCTCTTGTCTATTGGCTTACTGAGGTCAGCAGCCTGTAATGAAAAAACACAAGACTGATATGATCTTGAGAAGAATGAAAGTTTGTTAAATAGCAACTACAGTGGCCTTTTTTCTGTGGTGACACCCCACATGTTCCAACACCATTTTGCTATTTACTCAAATATTCAACAGTCAAACAGAAGCAATTCTTTAATTTTTTTTCATTTAAACTTTACAAAAATGTATTTGGTACCCTTCAGAAACCTGCAAGGTGAGAGTGCTGCAAAGAAAAAAGTTAAAAGCTCATCAGAACATTATAACTGGCTCCATAATAATAAGCAGTCATTTCAAACCTGGTGTGCAGAAAGTGGCTTCACATACATTTAATCAGGCTGATGAACTTTACTTGAGTGCAAAACGTTATGATGTGACGGTCCAATACAGGCCATGTGCATAATATACACTAGCTATAGCATTAAAACTACAGACAGGTGAAGTGAGCACTGGCATGACAACTGCATGACAGCTATTACTGTATTAATATATAATGCAATTTATTTGTTTGCATTATTTGCTATACATAGTGCGGTCACCATTTTTGTACAACTTAAAGACCCCCCCCCAGTTTTTTTGACAGAGTACATTTGTGGCCACTTGTATTCTTTTCAAATCAGAGTTCCTTCTTCCTCATTTATGGAATGAGGTAAAATCATCATGGCTGTACAAAAAAAGTACAACTTTTTTACCTTTAAATGAATTATACTGTATATACAAGTACAGTGAACCCCCGCAATACCGCGGTTCACCTCTCGCAGGTTCAGTGCATCGCAGATTTTCAAATTTTGATTCACTGAATTTTTTGGCTTTCACGGGACTCTGGAATAGAAAATATCATTTAAAAAAAATGTTCATTCAAACATTTAAAGAACATTTAAATCGAAAAAAAAACAGTATGCACTGTATTTCATCAGTGGATGAAAAGTGACTAAGCCACTTCCGCTTCAACTCTTGAGCAGGAAGTGACCTCACCGGCGGTAAGTACACATGTAAAATTTTATATGTTGTTAAAATTACATATGTTTAAGAGTGTAGAAAGTGTTTAATAGCATAGGATGTGTTTATAAGTGTGTGGGAAAAGTTAATAAGAGAGTGGAAATGGTTTATAAATCCTTAACATATATATAAATAATAAAAATTAATGTGACTTCACTTTATCGTGGTTTCACCTTTTGGGGGGGAGGGGGGTAACCCCTGTGGTAGGCGGGGGTTCACTGTATTAGATTTTGAGCAAACAACATACAGACATATGTGTACTATTATTATACTGACTATTAAGTTCACTGTTTGAGGAACAAAATATAGATTACTCATTCATGCTACATGCCTAGCTTGTTGCTAACAAAATGACAACTTTTGTCAAATGTGCCAAGATGGAAAATGACAATTCACCCTGGCAAGCTCCCACTTAGAATGTAATATATTACATTTACTTACACATGTTCACCTGTCTTTTCAAACCTGTACCAATTCCATATCTCTGAAGTGACATTTGAATCATTCCTTCCTTAGCTCAGTCTTCAGTCAAGTGATGCCCGTTTATTTTAACAGGTATTTTTTAATCTAAGCATGCAGTGTGTGGGAGAAGCCCAGAGTGTAGGAGGCTGTTTTTCATGTAAAGGTGTGATTATTTTGTACTGGTTTAAAACTTTTAAATAACATTTAAAAAAATTCAACCATGCATCAGTATTATATATACACATACATTCTCAATGAAATAATTTTGAAAATTGTGCTAATTTGAATTAACCAGTCTGTACGTTATAGTCCAAATCCACACAAGTTGAAAATTCAAATTGTGGAAGGTGCAAATTCACACCAATGTACTTTTTTATGCCATTTATACAAAACCGCTAGTACCCACCAATAGTCACAACCGGTGAACAGGCAACAGGGTCATGGGCAACCAAGGCTCATTGATACATGTGGAGAGTGAAGGCTTACCTGTCTGGTATAATCTCATAGAAGAGCTACCGTAGCACAAACTGCTGAAAAAGTTAATGCTGGCTATGATTAAAACATGCATAAAGGCTGCATAACCAAAGACCAAGCAAAGTGCCCATGCAGATCCCTGAACACCACTGAAAGTGCCTAAAATAGGTATGTGACGCCTGGTGCTTACCTTAGGAAAGGATGGCACCAGAATGCACTATGGGAAGAAAACAAGCTAGCAGAGGCAGTGTGATGCTCTGGCCAGTGTTCTGCTAGGACTTTGGGTCCAGGCATACATATGAACGTTCCTTTGTGTCACCTACCCAGAAATTGCAGCAGACCAAGTACACCCCTTCATCACAACGCTATGCCCTAATGGCAATGGCCTCCTTCAGCAGCATAACGTGCACTGCTACACTGCAAACATTGTTCAGGAATAGTTTGAGGAACATGAGTTTAAATTCCCCAGATCTCAATCCAAACAAGCATCTCTGGGATGTTTAAGGCAAACAAGTCTGATCCACGGAGGGCCCACCTTGCAACTTACAGGACTGAAAGGATCTGCCACTAGAGTCTTGGTGCCAGCTACAGTTGTGTTCAAAATTATTCAACCCCCACTGAAATTGAGTGTTTTGGCCAGTTTGACATGGATTTTGATCATTT
>JAQLOM010000005.1:18458064-18473580 GCA_030068315.1 Chrysichthys thysi
TATCACTCTGTATTTATATACCTACTCATGTATATGATATGCCTACTCATGTACATTATATATCTACTCATGTTCATTCTCTGTATACCACTGTTGCTTGGGAAGCTTGCACACAAGAATTTCACTCACATATGCTGTACCTGTGTACCAGTAACGTAAGGGGTCAATAAAAGTGATTTGATTTGAAATACGCACGCACCTACTTACTGGATGCCTGACACAAAGGCACACAACAGTGTTCAGCTGTGGTGCTATCGGGTTGCTGAAATTTAAATGTTTTCTTAAGAGACATGGTGGTGGTAAAAATACTGGAAAATATAAGCTAAACGCAGTAAACAAAATGGTACCGGAAATGACTGTCAGCACCCCTCTGTGCATATAGCTGATTAACTGACAATTTAATTTATTCGACCAACAATCTTAGACAATTAATCGATAGTTGATTAATTGTTTGCATCCCTAGTTTCCATAACAAAGAAAAAAACTCATACTGATGTTTCTGCTTTGCATTTCATTTCAGTCAAATGTTTTTGGGGTTTTTTGGAAGTGATGCAGAACAGTGCGTTTCATAAGGCACTTCAACAACTAATTCAATTAATTCATTACTTTTATTAGCAATTTTTATTGATATTGCTGATTAGCTGTTGCAGCCCTTATACATTTTAAAAATAGTAATCCTGGCATTTATGGCATTTGGCAGATGCCCTTATCCAGAGTGACCTTTATCTTATCTATACAACTGAGCAGTTTAGGGTTAATGGCCTTGCTCAAGGGTCCAGCAGCAGGAGCGTGGTATTGCTGGGATTTTAACTCACAACTTTCCGAACAGTAATGCCACATCCTAACCACCGAGATACATGCAAAATCATTCCAAGTATTTCAAAGTTTCTAGGCCACCCTCTTGCTACCATGTGAATATTTCTCTAAATCAGGGGTTCTTAAAGCCATTTTTGGGTCGCGAGGCCATGGCTAAATAAAAATTTTAGTCATGAGAAAAAACGTCTGAGCAACAAAAGCAGCCAGCGACCAGGTCCCCAACCTTTTTTGCGCCACGGACCAGTTTAATATCAGACAATATTTTCATGGACCGGGGGGGTTTGAATGCTGCGATGGAGGAGAGCGCGTGCGCGCGAATGGGTAAAATGTTGCGATGGACGAGAACGCATGCGTGCGGATGGGTAAAATGTTGCGATGGAGGAGAGAGCGTGCACGCGGATGGGTAGAATGTTGCGATGGAGGGGAGCATGTGCGCGCAGATGGGTAGAATGCTGCGATGGACGAGAGCGCATTTGCGCGGGGGGCGTCAAAATGATGAAATGGAAGAGAGAGGCACGGCCCGGTACCAAAAGACCCATGGACCGGTACTGGTCCGGTGGTCCGGTGGTCGGGGACCCCTTGAATTTGTCCAGAAATATTTGTAAATGTAACCCCATACCCAACCACCTAGCAGTGGGTATTTTGGTACCGGTCACAATCATGCTTGAGATTTGTAACTATAGCAGCTATCCCCCCCCCCCCCACCACCACCATTGTACCGGGGGGGTTGGGTAGTGACATAGCGACAGGACCTAAATTTGGGTCGTGCCCAAAAAAGTTTAAGAACCACTGCTCTAAATCCACCCTTGCTCAATGATTGACAATAAACAGTGAACTGTAAGCCAGTGTTACCAATTAATAGGCCAATTACCATAATGAACAGTGTCTTACCTGGAACAAGTCTTTGGTGATGAGGGACAGGCGCTGCATGTGGTCACTCACATTCTTCAAGTTGGAGTTCTCATACAGTACAGTATGGTAGATGTCCAGGAAGAACTGGAGGGAGTACTGATAAAGGAAGTGCATCTGCAAAAAGGAAACAATCATTAATTTTGCATGAATTTTTAACCCAAACATGACCATAACTATTAAGTCATGCTACGAACATCCTGGAAAATGTCACCCACAAGTATGCTGGACCACCTGATCAATGAAGACTCCTTTACTATCCACAAATCACTTGTGATCAATAGCATTCCATTAAAGCTAGAGGAAAGCTTTCAGTGATAAACATTAATTTATACTCAATCTAAAACAGCACTATCCATCAAATCTTGTCTGGCTACTGCACTACACAACTTGTCAAGCAGATATCTGTAGTCAGACCTGGTTGAGAGACTCCATGGTGAAGTAGATGCTGCTGCAAGCAGAGGATAGGGACAGATACTGCTGTGACACAGTTTCCACTTCCTGCATCACTATGTCTGTCTCTTCCACTTTTCTGGTCACCTCTGCTGCCTCCTTCTTCAGGTTCTCCAGTGTAGTGATGATGGTGTCATCATCCAGTATTCGTCCTTTGACTTCGTTTAGTGCTTGCAGGAGTGACTTCTCCAACTGACGCAAACGCAGCTGGAACTCACCTGAATACAAGCAGATTAAAATGTTGAAATTGCCTCTTAAAATGTCTAAACATTTTTACACTAATTAGATTCAGCTCAACAGTTAGGCATATACACAAAATACAATATAAGCTATGACTATATCTGAATAATCAGTGTGCATCCATCCTGCCAATCTGATTGTTCAAGAAGGATTTCCCTCCACCATTATTAGCAACATTTCAATTCTATTATTTCTGCTTGTAAAACCTTGATTAGAAAGGTAGTCTTTTGATTAGGAATGGGGAAACAATTCATTCTACCATAAATGATTTGCAGTGATGCATTAAGAAACAAACAAAGTGGAGAATTTTGACATACTACCTTTAATATTTGCATTTAGGGGTTTGCAATATTGGCAAAAATATATAATTTCAATATTTTCTGGTACTTTAATCTGACAGTATTTTACCTCTTTTAAAAACGTGTTTGTAAAAGTCTTATTAATCTAGCTCGGTCAAAAAACCCAAAAATTATTGATGAATGGTACATTCTTTTTCTCATAACTGCACTTTTTTTTATTTTAGTATTACATTACATTACTGTCATTTGGCAGATGCCCTTTGGCTGAGTGACTTTTCTACAACTGAGCAGTTGAGAGTTAAGGGCCTTGCTCAAGGGCCCAGCAGTGGCAGCTTGGTGGTGCTTGGATTGGATCCAGTTCCACTGAGTATTTTAACCATACGTCATGAGTTACATAAATTCAGAAGTACAGTCTAAGAAACTTAAATGAGATATTTGTAAAAGAGCACTGATCAAAATTAGAGAA
Organism: Chrysichthys thysi; assembly: GCA_030068315.1. Taxonomy (NCBI): domain Eukaryota; kingdom Metazoa; phylum Chordata; class Actinopteri; order Siluriformes; family Claroteidae; genus Chrysichthys; species Chrysichthys thysi. The sequence continues at coordinate 18,461,248 of JAQLOM010000005.1, forward strand.
CACTTTCAGATAACTCCCAGTTACTGGTGTTAATCTGGCAGCTGGCGCCAATTTCCTTAAACATCTGACAAACCCTATTTAACTGGCAGCCTAACTTTCCAATTATCAATGACTTTGCAAGATGTTGAGCCACTCTAAACTGACTGAAACCCTCCGACTGCAGGTTGTCCAGATAAAGGCCAAGGAGATGACCCTATCAGCCATAGCAAGAGAAATTGGTCGTTTCAAATCTGTGATTTCTAGAATATTGCACCTTTTACAATGTCAAACTCATTCAAGTCCCCCAAGAAGGCTGGTCGTCCATGAAAAGACAAATTCAAGAGATTACAGATGTGCTGAAGTCAATCAAAGTACACTTCCCATTCATTTTTGACTGCTGAAAATTTGACTTCAGAAAATTTAGCTGTGATCTTTCTTCATGCTACAGTCATTGTTTTTCTCTAATTTCAATCATTGCTCTTTTTCAAATATCTCATTTAAGTTCCTTAAACTGTGCTTCTGAATTTACGCAACTCATGACATATGGTTCAAATGTTGCTCTTTTACTCCTGTTGGGATAACTTCCAAATAGGACTACGTACTGACCTCAACATTTAGGAAATTGTAGGTTGTTCACTAATTTTGATCTCCACTGTAGATTGAAGCCCCCATCTGACATACTAAATTATACTGGGTTTGCAAACAAAATCCTTTATTTTGGCATCCTTAATTAAGGGCAGAACTGTGAGGTGCCAAGGGTGCCCTTGTCATACGTCTTACCTTGCAGTTTAAGAAGGTCAGAGCGCTTCTCATCCACATCTGGTCGCTCAGCCTTTAGCACCTCATTGAGGCACTGACTTTGGAGACTGCTTCTGGTCACCGTGAAGTTTACAAATGTAACACGTGAGCAAAGGTCTGGTGGGAACTCAACCTATTAAATATATTAGAAATCAATACATGAGCTGTACAGAAAGGTTCCTACACATATAGAAGTGATATTAGTGACTGTCACACGTGAAACACATCATAGCATGACACAGTGAAATTACTTCACAGCATAGCATGACACAGTGAGCTGCAGAACTTCTCTGCATTTAACCCATTCCCCTAGTGAAGCAGGGGGCAGCCGAACAGCGCAGCGCCTGGGGAGCAGTGCTTGGGGACAGTACATTGCTCAGGTTACCTCAGTGTACCTTGAACCCACAACCCTCTGATTGAAGGGCCAATGCTCTGACCATTAGGCTACCACTGCCTATAACGATATAATGTGCACTGTAGAGATAACGTGGAGTAAGGGAGGAAAAAAACACTTGCCGTTGGATCTCGAGTGGAAAGGAAGATGACAAAGGAAGGAGATAAGTCAATATCCTGGTCTCCTAGGGTGATAAGGACTCTTCCCCCAGTTCTGCGGACCTCTCTGTTGAGCACAGGGTTAAGGATGGGGTCGTAGCTCTCCACATCCTGACAGATAGGGAGAAAAGTGGAGCCATCAAGATCTTTCAACAGCTGAAAGGCATCTTGTACGGTGTTTCCCCACACATGACACTTTGGTGCTGCACCCGGGAATACTGAACCCAAGTAGATTTCATTCAGTTATAATAAATAACAAAACATTAACTATAAAAAATAAACATTACATATTTGCTGTATTTAAAAGTTATACATCTAGGAAATGCATGGACCATTATGTTTAATTTTCATGAAACTGAAGAACAGTGATTTAAACAGAGTTACAGGACATAGGCATAACATACAGTGGATTCAGAAAGAATTCAGACTCCTTTACTTGTTGCACTATGCTGTAGATTTGATTTCAAATGGATATCATTTTTACCCATCAAGTTGCACTGAATCATCCATAATAAAGTGAAAACATTTCAAAGATTAATTAAAAAAAAAAAAAAAAAATCAAAAACTGAACATTTAAAAGAGTATTCAGACACTTTGTATGGCACTCCAAATTGTGGTCAGGTCCATCCTGTTTACTTCAACTATCCTATCTAGATCTGTCTATACTGGAGTCCACCTGTTGCAAACAATTACAATTGATTTGATACAGTTTGGCCAGGCACACACTAAGGTCTATAAGGACCCACAATTTACACTACGCTGTCAGGACACAATCCAAGCCATGAAGCTCAAGGAACTGACAACCACCTCTGTAGCACTCTATAAATCAGGCCTTCATGGCAGAGTGGCAAGACATAAGTTACTGTTGAGTAAAAATGCCTGGAGTTTGCTAAACTTGTAGAAAGAGATTCACTAGTCTAATGAAAAAAAATTTAAGTCTTCGGGCTGAACAACATGCACTGTGTATGCTGAAAAAGAGGTACTGCACATCATTTGGCTAATACCATGCCTACAGTGAAACATGCTGGTGGGAGCATCATGCTGGAAGTGCTTCTCAGCAGCAGGGACAGGGAGAATGGCAACAAGTGACAAACATATGCAACAGTTCACTTTTAAACACAACAATGGCTAAGCAAACTGCTTAAACAATGGAGTGGCTTCAGGGCAAGTCTACAAATTTTCATCTAGTAGCATCTGTCAAGACATGAAAATGGCAGAGCACAGATGCTCACCATCCAATCAGATGGACCTTGTGAAGACCATGAATTAACCATTTACTATGAATAGTACTTTCTATGCAAAGTTCTTAATAAAGGGTTTGAGAACTTTTGTGAGATTTTAACTTTTAAGAATCATTAAAAACATACTTTCACCTGGTCATTATGGGCAATTACATGTAAATTGATTAAAAACGGTAACTGTACCCATGCAAAAATCAAATCCGCAAAATCTAGAACTAAAAAAAAATGTGCAACAAGTAAATAGGTTTTGAATGTGTTTCTGAATCCACTGTAAATATTAAATGTGTGAAACTGCAGTCAAGAAATGTAAATGAAGACATTAAGAGGCATTATGAAGTACAGTGAACCCCCGCAATACGATGGTTCACCTCTCGCGGATTCACTGCATCGCAGACATTCAAAATTTGATTTGCGGAATTTTTGGGCTTTCGCGGGACTCTGGAATAGAAAATATAATTTAAAAAAAAAGTTCAAACATTAAAAGAACATTTACATCGAAATTAAACAGTATGCATTGTATTTCATCAGCGGATGAAAAGTGAAAGTTGCTGTGTAAACCACTTCCGCTTCAACTCATGAACAGGAAGTGACCTCAATGGCAGTAAGTATGCATGCAGAAGTTTATATGTTGTTAAAATTACATATGTTTAGGAGTGCATAAAGTGTTCAAGAGCATAGGATGTGTTTATAAACGAGTGGAAATGGTTTATAACGCCTTAATATCCAGACCAATCCATTTTGCGAGAGAATTTGTAAGTTTGTCCGATGTTGACTTACTAATTTTGCTCCAGTCATTTCATCAAGTTTGGCTGCCGACAGCTTTTGTTGGTACTCGAACTGGGACTGCTAGCGCTAAAAGCTCCCACAGTTTCTGTCCTCACGTTTTGCATTTAGATGGTACCGTAAGGTTGAGGTGCTTCGGTGGTATGCAAACTCCTTTTTGCAGTTTGCACAAAACCATGCTTTTATCAAGGCTTCCGTCGGGCAGTCTTTTGAAATGAAATTTGCCTCCGACCAGTCCTAGTAATGTGCTTTCTTCCGATACTTTTATTTTGTAGCTCTGATGTGTGCATCAGTGTAATCGGTGTACTAGGAAATCGTGCATTGACAAAAGTTCCCCTTTGCTTGGAATGCAAAGTGTGATTAAAATGCGTTATTTTTTTTTTACGCGTTATTTTTTTCAAATTAATTAATCATAATTAACGCGTCAAATTCCCACCCCTATATATAAAAATAAAATCAGTCAGACCAGTCAGGTGATTGCGAGGGAGCATTAGGATTGGTTTCTGCAGTTGTAAACAAGTGACCTCACCAGCGCTTTTCACTTCAGTCCAGTCCAGTAGCTTCGTGTCCTGTGAGTCTCTCTCCTCAGCACTCTGGTACCGTGAGTTTTGCACCTCTTACCTGTATGTTTTCCCCGTCCCCATTTCCGCTGATTAAACCCTCCGTCTCCCGGTTGTTTTCCGCTTTCTATTGACAACATGTGAGCTAGTTTGCTCACATGAGATTGTACACGACACACTATTGGATGGGAGGCGACCAACCAGAGAGCGCTGTGTTGTGTATCCTGGGCGCTGATTGGCTCAGTGACCGTTCATCTCATCTGGTCATTGCCCTTATATAATTTTATATGTTGTTAAAATGACATAGGTTTAAGAGTGTATAAAGTGTTTAAGAGCATGAGAAGTGTTTATAAGACTGTGGAAAAGGTTAATAAGAGCGTGGAAATGATTTATAAAGCCTTAAAATATATATAATTAATAAAATCAGGCAGAAAAGTCAGGTGATCGTGAGGGAGCGCTAGGATTGACTAGGACGGCTGTAAATAGGAAGTGACCTCATCGGCAGTATGTACGCACGTGAAGTTTTATATGTTGTTAAAATGACGTATGTTTAAGAGCGTAGAAAGTGTTTAAGAGCATAGGATGTGTTTATAAGAGTGTGGAAAAGGTTAATAAGAGTGTGGAAATGGTTTATAAAACCTTAAAATATATATAAATAATACAAATTAATGTGACTTCGCAGTATCGCGGTTTCATCTTTCGCAAGGGGCCGGCGGAACGTAACCCCTGCGATAGGCAGGGGTTCACTGTACTAGGGTCCTCATGTACAAACCCTTGAGTAGAATTCATACCGAAAGGCAGTGTACACATGAACCCCTAGGGGCACAGGATTCCATACATATTTTCTCAGTTTATCCCAATCAGCAAAAATCAAATGCACATACACAAGCACCGCGAAAAGTGGGATAGTTTGGCGGTGGATGTCTGCTTGGTTCAAAACACGGTAAGAATGTGTGTTACTGGCAATTTAACTACAAACACACCTGCACAAGTAGAGGGTTACCAAATCTCAGGGCACTCTCCAAATTCTTCCTGAAGGCATCATCCAAGAAGCTAGTGCGTGTGATCTTGCGGTCCTTATACTCATTCATTATGAACTCTGTGGCCTGGCCTGATGGATCGATAATCAATGGATACCTAGAAAAGATATAGTAAAAAGTTTTCCTTTCTTAGTTTTCCTTAGTTGCCTATGTATAGAGCGCACATGGCCTGAATTTCCTGCCACTTGCCTGTTGAACCTCTTTAGCATGATAGCATTTTCAGTGCACAGATCATCAGCAGGCAGAGAGTTGGCCTGCCAGCGCAGCCTCTCGTCAGCATTTGACAAATATTCTGTCCTGGCTATGTCTGTGCGGAACTGGTATTTATGAAAAAAAAAGAAATACATTTACACACACTTTGAAGGTTTTCAATGACAAACAATTTAATCTAAAACTGAGGGCTGTGTACCTGAATATTGGCCTGTTGGAGGTGGTGAGACCAAGTGGTGAACAGATTTTGCCTCATCTGCTGGTCAAAGTAGCCAGCATAGGCAATGAAGGCAGCTGAGAGCAGACAATCACCAGCAATGGTGGACATCTGGTTCTTGAAAGTCTCGCTAGTCTTCTCCCAGCGCTCCCGCTCAGCAGACAAGCTCTTCAGTAGTGCTGTGCTACGATTCACCTGCATTTACCAAAAAGGTATAGAATTCCCCCCCCCCATAAATGGACAGAATGATAATGGAATGCCAGCTCCTGGAATTTTTTTATTATTTGTTTTTTTTTTATTAACTTTCTTTACAACTCCAATTTCCAGAAGAGTTGGGACATTCTTTAAATTTGAATAAAATGAAAACTAAAAGACATTTCTAGATAAATGATGATAAATGTAGATAAATGTTTGAACTGAGAAATGTTTACAATTTTATGCACAAAATGAGCTCATTTCAAATTTGATGCTTGCTACAGGCCTCAAAATAGTTGGGACAGGGGCATGTTTATCATGGTGTAGCATCTCTTCTTTTCAAAGCAGTTTGATGACATCTGAGCATCAAGGTTATGAATTTCTCCAGTTTTGGTGTTGAAATTTGGACCCATTCTTGTTTGATCTAGCTGCATTCTTGGTCGTCTAAGACGTATTTTTAATTCAATGATGCGCCAAATGTTCTCTATAGGTGAAAGAGAACTGCATTATCCTGCTGAAATACATAAGGCCTTCCCTGAAATGGACATCATCTGGAGGGGAGCATATGTTGCTCTAAAACCTTTATATACCTTTCAGCATTCATAGTTCCTTCCAAAACAGGCAAGCTGCCCATACCGTGTGCACTTATGCACCCCCATACCATCAGAGATGCTGGCTTCTAAACTGAACGCTCATAACGCACTGGAAGGCCTCCCTCCTCTTTAGCCCGGAAGACATGGCGTCGATGATTATCAACAAAAATGTCAAATTTGGATTCGTTTGACCATAGAAAACTTTCCCACTTTGAAACAGTCCATTTGGAAGGAGTCTTGGCCCACAGGACATGACCGCGCTTCTGGAGCATGCTCAAATATGGCTTCTTTTTGGCATGACAGAGCTTTAGTTGGCATCTGCAGATGGCATGGCAGATTGTGTTTACTGACAGTGGTTTCAACAGTAATGCAATTGATGCAATCATGCCGATGAGTACTACAGTGTCGTCCGAGGGCCCGAAGACGGGCATCCAATAAAGGTCTTCGACCTTGTCCCTTACGCACAGAGATGTCTCCAGTTTCTCTGAATCTTTTGATGATATTATACACTGAAGATGAGATTTGCAAAGCCTTTGAAATTTGACGTTGAGGAATATTGTTTTTAAAGTATTACACAATCGACTGGAGAGCTTCTGCCCATCTTTACTTCCCTTTTATAGCTAATTATGTTACAGACCTGATATCAGTTAACTTAATTAGTTGCTAGATGTTCACCCAGCTGAAACTTTTTAAACTTTCTTGCTTTTTCAGCCATTTGTTGCCCTCGTGCCAACTTTTTTGGGACATGTAGCAGGCGTCAAATTTGAAATGTGCTCATTTAGAATAAAATACTGGCCACTGTAATCTGAAAGTCTTTTAGCTTTCATTTTATTCAAGTTTAAAATGCGTCCCAACTTTTCTGGAACTCTGGTTGTATTTATAAAAGAACAATTGCCAGTTTAAAAAAAAAAAGTGCCTCACCTTGGCCTCCACTGCTGCCAGGTCAGCTTTGATGGCCTGAGCCTCAGAGATGAGCACAGCATACTCCTCTTTATAGCGTGCAATGCTGGCCTCCAGGTCCCGGATCATCTGCTCTACTTCTTCTGCTTTGGTCTTATTGTCCTTGGCATCATCCTCAAGCTTTTGCAGTTCATTCCTTAGCGGCTCAACCCGTTTCAACATGTCTGCATAATTCAACTACACACAGGCAAGTAGAGCTTCTTAATACCACTGCAGTTTTACTACAAACTAATTCATCCATTTATGTAATTCAGTTAGTGTCCTACAAGCCAGATCAAATTAATTTTTTTAATGAACTACTTTGATTAATGACAACCTAAATGACTATGTATTTGATCAAGTTATCATTTAAAGTATGGGTACATTTTCATTACAGGAGCCATTTAGATTTTTATTTAAAGTGATCCTTAACCCTTGTCCATAAGTTGTTCCATTAGTCTATATAATTTTTAATTCCCAGGTCTGTTAAAGCAACCCCCCCCCACACACACACACAAACACCCCATAAGCAAAACAAATGTACATTAGACACCAAAATGAAACTAAGTTGTAATTTTCAAGGTTTCGTCAGTTTTCAAAGTTCCCTTCCAAATTACAAAAGACATGACATGAAAAAATATTACATCTATTAATTTTGATTAGATATCAAGACATATTGGTCCAATAAATCTGGCTTGCACTGACCTGTGCAATAGCCCATTTGACCATAGGCCCACATGCCAGTGAAGCCCTGTTGACCTGCTCATAGTTGTAACTGGGGTTTGAGATGTAGTTCTTTTTCATCTTCTCACGGATAGCATCACTGTATCCCAAAACATAGACAATTCATTATAAGTCAGGTATCAATCTTGCCTGAATTACTGGCAAACCATAGGAGTGAGATATTAAGGGATGTAAGTAGGGAAAGAATGATGAGGATGAGTTCACAGGGACAAAAAAGCTACAGTACCACCATTTGATGTTTGTAAGTAACCATACTTTAAATCTGATTCGAAAAGATTTATTGGTCTCTGGAATCATCTGTCATTCAAAAAGATCAACAAATTAATGCAAATAACCAACCAGAGATAGCACTGTTATGAGTACTTGGCTGTTGAGACTTGTTTGGGACATTATTGTTTAAGGCCCAAAATAATTAAACACTTAATAATGTAATAGCTTACACCAGGCAAAAGTACATAGGAATGGAAACAATACCTCATGTCCTCAGAGACAAAGTTGACTATGCTTGAGATGAAATTGTCTCTGATAATAACTTGTCTGATCTTTTTCCAGTCATTAGTCTCCTCCCCCAGCAGGAGGCAAATAGATTCTAGTGCCAGTTTTACAGCAGCAGGTGGGTTGGCCATGGCACGGACTTCAACAAGATGCTGCTTCTTTATAGAGCTGACAGCTGGGGAGGTAGGGGAGGGTGGAATGGGGGAAGGGACAAGAAGGGAGAGGGGAATGGAGAAAGGGCAGGCAGGTTTTAAAACCATGCAGGACTGATGGCGAGTGGGGGGGTGCAGGAGCCAAACAGCTGTAGTGTAAGAGAAAGTAGACTGTGTTCATTTCAGTCACATTACGTGCTTAGAGATACTAAGGCCAAAATTGGGATCACTAAATAAACCCAATTAGGACCATGAAGGCCCCTTCATTTAAACTGATGTTGGATCTGTGCACAAATGTAAATGTGACAAGTTCCTCTCTCTCATACACAGGCCAGCTGTGGCTCCATGCCACACACAACAGTCACCTGATCTCTTCAGCAGAAAAGTTAACGATAGTAGGGATGAAGTTCTCGCGCATTATGATGGAGCGGATCTGCTTCCAATCAGTGGTGCTCTCGCCCAGCAGCAGGCAGATGGACTCCAAAGCCAGTTTGACCGCTGCTGGCGGGTTGGCCATGGACCTCACTTCCACCAAATGCTGCTTCTTAATGGACTTAACAGCTAAAAACCAATCAAGCAAGGAAGGGGAATATTGGAGCAACAGGGTGCAGAAAAATAAAAAAGGAATTAAAAGAGGAAGACTGCGAGTGTTAGCATAGATAGAGAATCTTAATCATTAGAACAAAGTAGCAGGAGATGCTGAAAAGCTAACAGAAAATTTGCAAAGTGCTAAAACAAGACCAAGTTCCACAGCATATGCAGAAGGCAGAAGAGAATAATTGCAAGGCACAGAAACTTTTCACTTATTCAATATCTAATTGATCTTCAGTCTAAAAGAATAAGTAATTAACATTACACAGTAGACACATAGATAAACTAAGCAGAAAGTAAAGGCCAGTCATACCATTCTGAGCTTCAATGACAGCAGGTTCCACCTGGTCCAAGTCTTGCTTCACTCTTAACTGTTTGTCCTTGATAACTTCTTGCTGTTTGTAGACTGCTTCTTGGATCTCCTGACTCATAACCTGCCAGTGAAAATATCCACTTGTGTTACAGGACCATCATCAACTCAAAAACAAACTAACAATATGTTAAGTGAGCAATCTTGTCTTGCCTTCTTCTTTTCAGCCTCTTGCTGGTCTTTAACCATCTTCTTTAATTTGTCATTGGCAGCAGCATTCTTTACCTCCAGTTCCTGGCTCTTAATCCTCAGATCCCGACGCAGCTCCTCAACCTGGCAAACAGTCCCAACATTAAGTCATCATGGGTTCAAAAAGTATTAGCTGATCATATTAAAAAAAGCTGGGAATAATGACAGTTCTATCTTGTGTTGATGAAACAATGTAATGATTAACACTGACATGTCAACAGCAGTTCAACATGAAAGTTACAGCAGTGACCATATCCATAATACATATAGCACGACGGGAGTAGATGACGACGTTAAATTTAACAATTCTACACAGTTCAACTGATTCAGCCAAACGTTAGTTGGATATTATGTTAAATCACAAGCACTGCAAGCTGTTAGAAGTAAATGAATCAGAAAATCAGCCACTGGAAAATTCCTTTTCTGTCAGCACATTAAGAGTAGGACATGCTGGGTTACCTGATCCACAGTCTCCTTGATTTTGCGCAGGCCAACATTAAGATGCATTTGCTGCTCTTCAAGCTCACTGCGTTTCTCATTGAAGAGGTTGGCATAATGGTTGATGAAGTCCAGGTAGTGACGTGGAGTGATGGCCATCGTGCGGCCACCTCGCTTTGCCAGGCGATTATTGGCCTTATTACATAGATGAGAAAAAGGTAAATTAAAGTACTGCACAAAATTAAATACATAGAATGATGCATGTAACAAAATTTTACATGGAGAATGCTTACAACTTTTTTACTTAATATAGACGCTTACTTGTAATTAGAGCTTAAGAACAAAACGAGATGTCTCCCTATGTGTCAAAGTGTGTCTGACAAGATAGCCATAGCTCACAGAATATATTCTGTGAAAATGTTTTGGGCTGTGAGGATATCCAGCTGTCCAAACAAGCTGGGTGACCGATATTGCCTTTTTCTGATGATAAACTGCTTAGTAAGTAAAACTACAAACCCTGAACACCTCCTACTGGACAAGGCTGAACTAAGAACCAGTTAGAAAGTGTTCACATGCAACACATGTAAGCATACAAAAAGAGGCAGCCAGAAAGAGGAAGCACTGCTGTCCCCCACACACCAGCTGTGTGTGCGAGTGTAGACAGTTTGTTTTCATTGAGCACCATGAATACTACCAAAAACTCAGTTTACAATCTTTTCAAGAACAAGGACTTGTGTTCTTGCATTTCTTCCACCACATACACAAAAATTTTGTCAAATCAAACCTGGTGCAGGGTCTGGTGAACAAACACACAGCCATTGACAATGGCCTCACGATGGGTGGGAGGTTGGGGCAGCTTGTCATACACAATGGGCATGTAGTCAGGCACTTTGTAATTGGGCTTTTCCAGGTCCATCTTGCTGGTGAATTCTTTGCCGACCTGGTAGAGCGCCTCAGTGGACCAGTCGCCAAACCAGTTCAGCACACACCTATATAAAAAGGAAGCAAAATCGCAAAGTGAACAAACCGTTGCATTGATTATAATGCAAAATACTACTACTACTACTACTACTACTACTACTACTAATTCGGGTTTCCCCGGACAGACATGACTAGTTGTCGGCACATCCTTCTGTCTGCAATAATGTTTTTAAGTTTGTCCCTTGGAAGGCCGGTATCCTTTTCAAGCTGGTCCAAGTAGATAAGCACAGGTCTACCACATTTTCGCTTTCCATATCTTGGTTCCCAGAAAAGTACTTGGTTTGCCACCTTACATCCTCTCCTCCATATGACCAATAAACATAAGTCGCCTTTCCCTTAATACTGAAGTTATGCTCCTTAAATGCCCATAAAGTTCTTTGCTATTTATGTGATCTCTCCACGTGTAGCCCAGGACTGTTCGTAACATTTTTCTTTATGTGCCATCTAGCCTGTCACTCATGGGACTTGTGAGAGTCCAACCCTCTGTACCATATAATAGAACACTCAACAGTTACCTTGAAGAACTGGCGTTTCAGAGAACGATGCATATTGGATTTCCACAGCTTGTCCATCTTGTTTAACGCATTCCAAGCTAGCCCTATTCTTGTTTCTAGGTCCCTTTTACTAGAGTCTATCCATGAGCCAAGATACTTAAAGTCATCAACTCTCAGTTTCTTTCCTTCAAGTGTCACCAAGTCAGCATCCAATTGATTGTACAACATATCGGTCTTTTTATAGTTAAGGTGTAAACCAATTTCCTCCCCTGCAGTCTCTAGCCTTCATAAGAGAAGTTGGGCCTGCTCTAAAGCAATTTGAAAATAAGGCAAGACAGTCAGCGAAGTCTGTTTCAGTGATGTATACTGCAGGATGTTGTGAGCTTTGACGTTTTTCTAACAAGAATCCTGTCTTTGGATCTCTTGTAGCTTCACAGAGTGTATAGTCAAGTGCAATTATAAATAAAAATGGTGCAAGGGTATCCCCTTGGAGTACACCAGCAACTACACCAAAGAATTCTGTATCTCCATCAGGTGTCAACACTTGTGCAATGGTATCTTTTCAGAGTATGTTGATAGCTTCTATTTTGGTTGGTACTCCACAGGCTAACAGGATTACTATTAACTTTTCTCTGTGTATTGAATCAAAGGCCTTGCTGAAGTCCACAAACATGATGATGGCTTGCAACTGCTTAGACCAGAGGTCACTAACAGGCGGCCCGCGGTCCGGATGCGGACCGCGAAGCCGCTCCATACGGACCCGGACCTAGGC
>JAQLOM010000005.1:18630541-18640782 GCA_030068315.1 Chrysichthys thysi
GAACACGTTCACACCACGAGTGCTTGAGCGGAACTGAATGTTTGTGGCGTGAAGTGTGGGTCGGCTGTCTGTACGTCAGGCGAGGATTTGTTCGTCGCTTGGTCCAAAATGTGTTCAGGAATTTAGTTCATACATCGATTTGTTCGCCATCCGACGCGTTCACGACCCGAGGATCCGCTATAAAAGGTTAAATCTGCTGTAGACTAGCTTGTGTAATGCTGTTTCTGCTCGTGTAGGCTTCATTTCTGACCGTAGGATATAAGTGTACAGCTTAAACAACTGTTAAATTCTGGATTCTTATTGGTCAGGAGGTGTTAACAAATCCTCAATATCAGGTTTGTGTTCATGCGCTCATTATGATAACACGATAAGACACTTTAGGACATGCTCTTATTGGAAGATCGATAACTTTGGTGAGGTGACAGTAACTGGGCTTCATCACCCCACCACGCTGTTGATTATTTTCCTTTTACAGCGTTTCACAGAGCGGTCTGTTCTATTCCTCACACTCCAGGCTCCAGCTCCTCTGTCCTGTATCAGTGCGCCTAAAGTAGGCCCTCCTTATTCCAATGGTCAGATGCCACTGGCGTGTTTTTAAAAGCATCAGATTTGACGTAAATGAACTCTGAATGTTTCTGAGCTGGAGCTACATCATGCGTGGAGTTAGTTTTTCCCCTCAGCGCTGCCAGGAAGCCGGAGAAACCCAGACAAAGAGACAGAACTGAGAAAAAGTAAGAGGTGAGCAGCGGAGAACTGAAGGTCTTTGTGGACCAAAACAGATCTTTTATCCATTTAACGGATGGCGGAAAACAGATTGCGCCACAGATCTTTGATAAAGAGGAGGAAGTTTGCTCAGAACATCAGAGGAAGAGGATACGGACCTGCTCGGGTAACGAGCCGATCCAGACGCATCTTTAACCGGACGTCACGTAATTCGGATCTGGTGTTAACTCAGCATTGGTTTTCAACTCGACTAGAATAAATTTAAAAAACAAAACACACAAAGAAACGTTCAGCTTCAGAGACGACGCCCTGTTGCAGAACGATACAAGCGGAGTCCGGTGTATTCGGGTGTATTCTTTTCTGTCAGTTACGCAGGCGGTGTGACGACTTTGGGAAGTGGAAGTGGAAGGGCATATCTGGTTCGGTTCAGCGGCATAAAGTGGCGCGTGGACTACAGAGGAGACGAGAGAGATGACAGAGCGGGGTTTATGACACGGCTTTGTGTGGGTATGAGGCTCTAGCTGAGACAGTTAATAAGTCTCCCAGAGGGAAAGCAGTCAAGGGTCTATCATTCATTAGGCAGCCTCCATCATCACACACCTTCTAGACACTTAATCACTAGGACAGAAAAAAACGTGAAGGTCACACAGGGAAGAGAAGACATGGTGTGGGATGAGAGACAGAGAGGGGGAGAGAGAGAGAGAGAGAGAGAGACGACGCGTGACCTCGTTTTGATCGAAAACGTGAAGCTTTGCGGTCAACATGCGTGGGAAAAAGAGGGGGAAAAGATTCAGGCACAACGTCGAACGGGAACATTTCAGTCATCTCGCATTGCCAATCTCTGTGATGTGACTTGAAACGCGAGAGCGCTGCGAGTAGAAACGAAAAGCGACATCCATATTTACAAGCATTTCACTCGTGTGTTTTCGACCTCGCTGATTTGCTTTGGTGTTTAATGTATCTAAGGGGGAGGCGCGCCCGGGTCGCCGACGAGCCGTCGAATGCTCTTAGAAGATCTCGAGCAGACAAAAGTTCCTCACTTCACTGCGCCAAAATAAAGAGAGCTTCTGACCTCCTGCTCATCCGCTTTTCACCTCCGAACTGTGACAGACGTCTGCATAATTCCCGCTCGGGCCACTGGGAGAAAAACCCCGAACGGGACGCCTGCTACGATGCAAATGCGTCCCGGGGTCTGAGCGGTGGAGCCTAAAGCCGCATTAGAGCCCTGAAAAGAGCTCGCGATTGTGCACGGACGCGCTCGGGGCTCGCGCCGGGGCTGAGCAGACTGCGCTGACAACCATATCGAGAAATATAATAGGCACTTTCTACACGGGAATTTGTATGACATTTGAATGTGAAAGAAGTTTGGGGCGCAGGCGTAGGTTGGAGCTGGGGCTCGACATGCGAGATGCGGGCTTTGTTCATGAGCTGTGATGACAATAAGCAGAACTCCAGCTGGAGAAAAAACATCATGGTATCGGATTTCAAAAAAAAAAAACCAAAACAAAAAAAAACCCATGCAAGAGTAACGGAGGAGCGAGATCCAGAACTGAGTCGTCCACGGCGGTTTCGAGAGAAAACAAGTGGCTGACACATTTCCTGCCAGCAGAGCCCTTCCTCCGATAACACAACCCTCCCGTCAACAGGAAGTCCTCTCAGCGACCGCCTCTCGACACTCTACACAACTTCAGCCCCCCTCTCCCTCGCCTTGGCGTTCAGGGGCAACCCGAAGAGACAGAGTGGTAAAGACAAGAACGTGTGTGTGTGTGTGTGTGTGTGTGTGTGTGAGTGAGCTTGAGACCTTCAGATGCTCTTGTTCTGACACACAGGCTTTAAAAAAGCTTTGCACAATGCTCCAGAAATCAATTAACGCGTCGTATCAGCGTCACACCGCGTCCCATTACTTCAGCACACAGGAATAACCTCCAACAGAACATTAGCGTGGTCTCGGCACATGCACCCCACACACACACACACACACACACACACACACACACACAGTCATTTGGCAAATGTCGCTGCCTTAAGTCATGATAAAAACATTCGTCCACAAAAACCCCCTCGTTACTTTAAACATTTGAACACACACACACACAAGCAGCCAAAAAAGTTGTCCAAACTCATGTTAAGTGCTCAGAACATTTGAGTCTGACCTTCGTGATGCAGAAGCTGCTCTGTTTAAACAGCTGCTAATGGGAGAACTGGCAGAGAGAGAGAGAGAGAGAGAGAGAGAGAGAGAGAGAGAGCAGGCGCTTTCTGCAGGCTTCTGTGATGACATGCAGGCACTTTTTTTTTTAGTACGAGGGGCTTATCTTTGTCTCTATGGTAACTGTGTCTCTGGGTTGTTATTAGAAACCCTGAACTTCCTGTGCTTCTGCAGAATCAGCCAATCAGACGCTGCGCTCTGATAGGCGGGGAGAGCTCGCGCTATAGGCAGCTGAGAGCGGCCACATGAGGGGGCCATAGAAACAGAGGGTCAGGGGGAAGAAAAAACTTACTCCCGGGAGAAAGGAGATAACACACATACACGCGCACACACACACACACACACACACACACACACAAAGCAAACGCTCTTCCTAAACAGCACGGCACAAAGACGAGGCCTGGAGCACAACTGTCCATAATGGAACTTTCCAAAGAGAATAAAAGTCCAGACCTATTTATAGCAAAAGGATTATGCACGCCAAAAACACGGTCCCGCTTTTTCCAGAAGGACATTACTGGGCTTTTTTTTTCTCTTCTTCTTCTCCCCCCCCCAAACTTGATGGAAAATACAAGGTCAGCATGTTGGACTCCAAGAAAGATGTGGTTTGGAGACACGCAGACAGACGACCACAGAGACAGAGACAGTGAGACACAGAGAGAGAGAGACAGAGACAGAGAGAGAGCGATTAAGAGAGAAGAGAGTCCAGCCCTGACGGCTTTAAAGCCCCGACGCTCGGTGCTGTCGTGTATTCACACATTCCTGCACTCGAGTTAAGAGGCAAACACTGGCAGGCTTAGGCTGAGCACGCCGCTTAACGCTGCTGAATGCTAACAAGCGACAGAGCCAGCTCAGGATTAGCAGAGCACAGAGAAGAGAGAGAGAGCGAGAGAGAGAGAGAGAGAGCATGCAAACAACAGATTTTTGATCTGAGAAGAATAAATAAATAAATAAATAAATAGACAGACAGATGGAAAGCGGAACTCTTGAACAGGAACGGAGCGAGCTGACCACGGCTGCCCGAGTGAGACGGCAGAAATGAAAGAAGAACCGAGATGCTGATGAAAAGCTCAGGAGAAACGTGTGTTTAAAACAAACAAACAAACAAACAAACAAACACTTCTGCTCTACATGTGAGCGTCCTCCCGTACGCAACGCGGTGACGTTCCGCAGCGCCGACTTTGCTAGCAGGAACGTATTGGCACTCACTTTCAGACTTCCCTCACTTCTCTCCTCTGGAGATGCGTTCGCGTTTGCACACGTCCAAACTTTTGTCCGTGCCGCCTTCTGGTGTCGCCACTCGGAGCAAAGTTCTGCACTCTAAAACCCCCGAGCGCTGACCTTGAGCGTGTTCGAGCCGACCCAAGCTGCGCTGGCAAAGGCACAAAAGCAGGAGAAGGTCTGAGGAGCGAGACGTGCAGAGAGAGAGACAGGAGAGGGAAGCGGGTTCACATGCGCGGCCAGCTTGGACCTCACGCTGTTTACACATGCGACGCCTGTTATCTCCTCAGTAGCCTTCCACGGTGAGAAGCAGCACGGCCCCCTCACATGCAAACGTCCCACACACACACACACACACACACACACACACGCACACACACACATGCACACTCCGGACGAACCCAGGAGCCCAAAGAAGCGACAATCAACAATCAACAATAGAGACCTTTGAATCCTGATCTTCTCCTGATTGGACGCCTCCTCATGAGCTTCAGCTCCAAAACGTTTAAATCCCACGGGTTAATCCGGCCATTCCACAGATTCAGGATTGTAGCAGGGAGCACAGTGGGCTTGAACATTCACTCCTCTTCTCTCTCTCTGGCTCTGTCCTTCTCTTTTTTCTCTCTCTGTGTCTCTCAGTCTTTCCCCCTCCTTCTCTCTCTGCACTCTGTTCTCCTGTCTCGCTCAGCTCTGGAACTGGAGGAGCCTGAAGAGGAGGGCAGAAGCAGCGGCGGTGGCAGAGGCAGCAACAGATCGCTGGGTCCTACTGCCTCACGGCTTCAGTGAAAGGACGGCATTGTTCCTGTTCCGCGTGTGACCCTCGGCTACGCTCCGCGCCTCACTGAGGACGGTGGTACGGAGCCGGCAGCGCTTTAGCCGGGCGCTGGAATGTTGCGAACGCGCACGATTTCTTTCCGTTTCCTTTCCAGTGTGCTTAAAGGTGTGCTCTTTGGTAGGATTTTTTTTCCCCAATTTACAGTCAAATTACACTCTCGTTATTTTCAGTTTTCAAATGCAAACCCGTCTGGATCTGGTGACCTTTGACACTCAGACTTGGCTCAAAAAAAGAAAAGAAATAAAATACAGTTAAAAAAAAAACCACACAATTAAAAACGTCACCCAAGAGCACAACTAGACAACTGGGTGTGGCTTCTTTGCCTTTGTAACGCAGCACGTGATATTCAAAATGGCGGAAATGAGCATTTCACTATCGGTGTAGTATTGCGCTGATATTAATATTATACAGCTAGGCCTCAGGTCACGATGGAGATGCATTCCAATATCCCCATCATAAGTGGAAAATATCGTATGTCGAACCACTGCTTAGCCTAGCCTAGCCTACCCAGGAGTCTTTTCCTGTAGGAGACATGCTGGGCGTTTAGAAGACATGTTTTTGGATTAAAATTAGCTCTTGAAGCACACAAAAAATCAGGCGGTAATGCACTGTAATGCACCGATACACAAGGGAACTCCGTGAGTCGCGGGAGAGAGCGAGGCATCACGCTAGGCGAGTGACGCGTACATCCGAAGCGTCGTCCGAACGTATCTTACGTCATACGCTGTTACGCCGGCCTGCCAATGACGCCTGCCCGTGAATCTTAAATATTTTCCAAATATTTTACAATTTTTAGTGTATCGCAATCATCATCGTAACTTTGAAAAATCGTAAGTCGGACCGTCGGAACTTGGCGAGCACCCGCATCGGGTGAGGTTTCTCCTCGTGTGCTGTCAGATTCATGAAAACGTGTTTAGAGGAGAAACACGTACACACAATTATAAAACTGAAACGTTTTGTTGGTTTTAATTTTGTTTTTTGTTGTCTTTTTTTTTTGGTGTTTTTGGTTTTATTAAAGCAGCAGTTTATAATGTTTAGAGGCCTCTGCTGGCTGTGAGGGGAAGTGCAACTGAAATGAAAACACTGACCAGACTTCCTGTTGGCCCCAGTTGACCTGTCCACCCATTCTGTAACATCATTTGCTTCATTTTTAGGAAAAAAGGAGGAGCTGAGTGATTTTTTCCCCCTCCTTGGATGAGTAGGCGGAGCTCGTTCCAGAGCCAAGACACTAATTTTCTTTAAGGCAGAAATGAAGGAAGTCCACTTCATGTTTTTCGAAGGAATCTTTGTAATTATGCAATTATTAAAGGTCTATAAACACTCTGAAAAATAAAAGCACACAAAAGACACTTTTAAACTTCTGAGACTAAAAAAAACAAAAAAAACAAAAAAATACGAACAATGTTGTGCAGCTAAGATAAAAATAGTGAAGGAGTAGCATGTTGGTAAGAAAACAAAATATTATTTGATCATTAAGAGCGTCCGTAATGAAATTTTAAGAGGAATCCTGCTACATTTTCATGGTCTTTGCCTTCGAACACATAAATCAGGAGGGTAATTTAGTGTCATAACACTGCCACTATTACGGACTGCTCCAGAATGCTAAATGTGCTAAATGTGTACACTGCATGTCTTAGTAAAGCTTTTATTATTTGGAGTCCTGTAATAAAAAAAAAAATCCTGGAAGCTAATTGTGCCCGGGAAAGAAAAAAAAAATCCTATTTTAGAACATTAGCTTGTTAGAATGATTGTATTTCCCGCCTGTAGTAAAGGGTTTGGTACTAGAAGCAGGGGCGAGCGGATCATTATTAGTGATGAAGCCATTAGGGAGCGTGCCGCTACTGCAGGCGAGTCTATAAATACCACGGGCAACAGAAAAGCTCAGGTGGAGAAAAAAATTCTGTCCGGGGGCTACGATTGGCTCGGGAGGCTCGGCGCACCTCGGCGTCCCTCCTCACGTCAGCGAGGTGCACTTTCACACCTTTACCCAACTATAACTGGTTTTCACAAGAGATCTGCATCCAAAACACATGAATTGATGCTGCGGGAGGAAACCCGATGACGCCCGAATAACGACTGAGAAAGAACGATATGCGATGGCAAACCCAACCTCAGACCGCGAGAGCTTTCGAGATCCGTATATTTTCCGATTAGGCAGATAATAACGTTCAATAACAGGCCGAAAACCTGCACCCCTCTCCCTTCATCCAGATGCACAGCGGTCGCCCTGGATCCTGCCTGACTTCTGCATCACAAGGAATAAATCGCTGAGATTTCTGTCTGCTCCTAACACTCAGCTCAAATAACAGCACAATTTGGAAGCACTTTTTCTAACAACGTGTCTCGCACTTTGACGGAAAAGAGAGCGCGCGCACGAGAGAGAGAGAGAGAGCGAGAGCGAAATTCTAGCACAAAATCAATACTCCTCGTTGAAATTCATAAGTAATGCAACGGTAGCTCAGCTACGACACGGGCACTGTGGGTGAATGAAGCAATCGAAAATCAGTAGCTGTCCCTGGACATAAGAAACATGGCCAATTCATTACCCTGGTGACCTGCCAGGGGTGGCGCATGGCACTCCGGAGGTGGGTCTGCTTGGTGGCCTTCCTTTCACCATCCAGTGACGCGTCTCACACCTCCCTCTCAGGGGCAGAACTCACGGGGCCCTATCTCACACCGAGTGTCTGTGCTTGTTTCAGACCGATGCAGGCGTCATTTTCCCATCCAGCGTCCACGTCGTTTACGTAGCAAACGCACTTGCGCCTATCTGAGCCCCCAGGGGCATGTGGGTCTTAAACTGAGGTGTGGTCAGGCGCATTGTTGTGGAAAGTAACTGACCAACAAAAACCTAGTGTGAAGTCAATGGCGCAGTATTTCACACTCTCACTCACTAATCTTCTGCCACTTAATCCTGTTCAGGGTCAGAAGGTGGGGGGTGGAGCCAATCCCAGATGATTTTGGATGAGAGAGAGGCGGGGTTACACCCTGGGCAGGTCACCAATCCAGCGCAGGGCGACACACAGAGACAGGCAACCGTTCACACTCACATTCACACCTACGGCCAATTTAGAGTCGCCAATCAGCCTAATCCCCTCTGTACATGTCTTTGGACTGTGGGAGGAAACTGGAGTACCTGGAGGAAACCCACATGGACACGGGGACAACATGCAAACTCCACACAGAAAGAAAGGCACCCAGGTCGACCCCGGGGATCGAACCAAGGACCTTCTTGCTGTGAGGCCACGACGCTAACCAGCACACCAGTGTTCCACCCTGAATTATTTTGTACACCTACTGCTTATTACACGTGAAAGATTATTATTTTATTACTAGTGGAATCCTGCTTTAGACATAGACGGTCCAAGCAGATCTCTTCACACTCCCTGGCAAACTCACCTGGCTCTTAAAGAGAACGAGAGATGACACTCTGACTGGTTTACTGCACGTTACACCCAAAACACACCCATGTTTAATTAAGAAAAAACGAACAACCCTTCTGAACCGGACGCCTGGCGCCTTGACAAGCAAAAGTGGATTCAGCCACACCCTAAATGCACTTGCGCCAAGCCTCATGTTTATCCTTATAAATATACCATCACTCTAATACAAACTACTCCTTATGCAAAATATGTCCGAATATTATCTGGGAAATCTTTAGGTTTTAAAAGAAAGAGTTTACACATAAAACCTTCAGAGGACGCATGTTTAACTAGTCTTGTGCGCCGGCTTGCAAATAAAGGCTCTTCAGATAGTTTAGAGCTGTGTAGAAATGTGTTCTGAATGTATTCACAAAGATGCTTAACCCTTTATAGGGCACTAATTACATACGTAGATATTAAAAATATAATCCTCAAGAGATGTTGGCGGATATTACAAGACTTTGTGCTACAACACAGGGGGTCCTCAGGTTACGACACAGTTCTGTTGCTACAACAGTGACGTAACCCGAATTCTGGTGTAAGTGGAAACACACTCTAGCCTAAGTCACATCCGTACAATCATCATCTAGAACATAAAAACACAACTAAGACAGACAGAGAGACAGATTGTTGTGGCTGTTTCTCCCTTTTCTGATCTCTTTACAATGTCTAATTTCACTTCCATTGTGATGGTCTTCCTCCTCGTCGCAGCGCCACCATCTGAAGACTCGGACTTTCGTTTAGGAGCCATACAAACAACACAAACGGAAAACACTTGCGTTTTTTTTCACGGTCAACTTCGCTGACTTCCTCACTTGTACGCCGCGTTCCTGCGTACTCTTCCGCCGAGTGCAACCAAACTAGTTCGCCCACGTAGTCCGTAAGTATGACGCCAATGCCATAACCCCAAACACTCATGTCTCGATGTTTTAAAATTTTTATGGGAGCAAGCATCGTAAACTCGAAACATCACATGTCGAGACTGTTGTAACTCGAGGACCTCCTGTAATTGTTTTTCATTTTTATGTTATAAATAAAGGACAATAAAGTTACCATGTATGTCATATATATATATATATACACGTAAATTAACAAATAAACTTAAAGGAACTTTTATTTAGGATGGAAGATGGCAGAAATCCATGTGCTTCTACGACCTCATAGAGAGACATTGGGGTGGGGGGCAGATATGGTTCTTTGCCCAATAAAGGGTTAATGCTTACAAGAGATGTTTTTATGTTTGATTGTCCCTGTAATCTAAACCAAGACGACGGTATGTTATAGGTCAATGTGCACCTTTCGACTGCATGTATTTAACTAACTAACTAAGGAATGAACTAATGTTCTGTGAAAAGATGTTTATTTATCATTTACGGGAGGAGTCTCTAGTGTCAGAGCTTTGTAAAAGTCAGAGATAAAGCTGTAACGTAAAGTTTTCGGACATCCTTGCGACAGAGGAGTTTGGTTTTTGTTACGCTTCTTTGCGATTCCGGGTAACACGATAAGTGGGATTGTTTTTTTAACTTCATGAGCGAGAAAAAAAAGAGCGGTTGGTGAGGTAACGGATGCTTATAGGTGTTATAACGTAAGTGAGAACAGGAGCTAACTTGCATCACGGACGTTTCACCGCATTAACCCTGCTCTGGTCCCATGGGGTCTATGTGACCCCCCCAGCCCTCTTTAGACCATGTTTTTCTTTGGAAACTATCCCGATTAGTGACCTTGCCTGTAATGTATTTTCTCGTAAGGCCTTCCTAAGTATGTGACCCATGTTCAATAGTTTCAAAGTCTTTCCGCTTATTTTTTATTTAGGTTTATTTTCACTTCGCCATAGTAC
>JAQLOM010000005.1:18645592-18655809 GCA_030068315.1 Chrysichthys thysi
CTGAATGTTTGTGGCGTGAAGCGTGGGTCGGCTGTCTGTACGTCAGGCGAGGATTTGTTTGTCGGTCGGGACAAAATGTGTTCGGGAATTTAGTCTGTACGCCGTTTTGCTCACTCGGAGGATCCGCCATACTTGCAATATTCACAATATCATGATACAATAATTTAGCGATATATCACCCAAACCTACTTGTGGTTACATATAAACTGATGTATTATCGTGCTTGGTTTATGCTTTTAATTCGATTCTGCTTAGTTTAAGAAGCATAACTATAGGCCTAGCCTAAACCCTTACTGATCGCTGTCAGAGCCGGGATTTTATGCTGTTAAGGGAAAATAATCAACCAGCAAACCCATAGTGACATCACGACCACATCGGTCCGATCACACATATTCCTCACGTACTAATATACACTACACGAGCGATGTCTTTAACACGACAGGAGAGAAACGTCTCACAAAAGTCACCCGATCCCCCAAGAAAAGAAGAACGAAAAAAAAGGTTCAGGCACTGACTGCACACCAACAGAGCTGTCTCCATGGCAACCAAACTCTTTCTCCTCCGCCGTTACACGTCTGAATGTTTACTGTCAGTATAATCTGTGCGGTGTGTCAGCAACAAATTATCATATTAACATGCTCTAAACACTAAGAGAAGAAATATGCGCTGATTTAGCACTGGCCGGGCGTGCGCCGGCGTCATCGTGGCTTCCCTCATCGATTTCCTGCAAATCATACTGAGAGGCGGCATCATTGGGGCCGTAGCCTGTGCGCCGTTGCTGCCGCGCGTGTCGATTTTCATGGCCCTGGAGTTAAACAGATAGATTTTCATCACATTTTCCCATCTACGAAGCCTGGCCACATGCCAACGGTGACCCGATCGTCGTGATAAGTAGGCTTTCGTGGGCTGGCTCGTCCATTTTCGAACCTATTACGCTATTTTCATCGTTTTCGCTCGGAGCCACGTCTTCCCTGTTTCTCATCACTGCCTGCATGCGAGGCATTTAAAACAGGACACGACTCTTCCGCTTCTTTAACTCCTTTGAATGTTTGATTCATTTGCGCCTGGGGCAAAGCGCTTCCTTTTAAAAGTGGGCCAAAAGCAGGAGGCCAAGCGTGCTACTGCTGTCCAACTAGAGCAGGATTAGCAACGTAATACTTTATCCTCCATGCTTCTCAACCCTCGCGTGAGTCTGTAGATGAGTCGGCGCAAAGCATGGATCCCCTCTTATTGATTAGCATTATATGCCATTCACGCCTTCGTGCCGATGCTCGCTTGCCACTGGCCTTCCTGCACACTGTGCCATGATGAGAGGCAGGGCTGGTTCATCTCAGCTCTGAAACCACGTGAGACTCAGCTCCAAAGGGTACCTTGCGTCGGACTGCTCCTGCTCTACATCCATAATTCATTCATTTCATTTTGTTTTTACACATTTTGTTCTCATTATTCTGTCCAAGCCCATCCGGTTGCCAAATCTCCTCTCTCACACTCTCAAACTCCAGTAGCGGATTCACGACTTTGGTTTTTAGCAGAGAACCTGATTACGGATTTGAATTAGGGTTCTAGAAAAAAGGACAAAACATAGGAAGCTTTATGTTGCTAGATGGAGTGTACCAACTCACAGAGGACAGTAACCCGTAACGGAACATGAGGGAGAATCAAAAACTGAAGGCAATTTTAAAATTATGCAGTGATAACCTGGAGAGCAAAACACAAAGCATGGAGTGGAGACACCCATCCTCTCCAGCGGAGAACAAATTCAAAAGTCCGTCCTCCCTCAAGAAAATCATCTTAACGTTCTTTTGGGACGTAAAGGTTCCTGTTCTGGGCCATTTCCAAGCACAGGGACAAACACTGAACAGTGTAAATTCCTGTACATTGCTGCGAAATGAACTTCAACTTGCAATTCGCAGCAAAAGAAGAGGAACACTGTCCAAAACAGTCTCACTGCACCATGACAATGCACTTCCGACGTCTTCCACGTCCTCCTTACAGTCCGGATCTGGTGCCGACCCATTATCACATCTTCAGTCCCCTGAAGGAGGCGCTGCGCGGTCGCAGATTCACCCCTGATGATGAAGTAAAGGAAGCGGGGCTCACCTGGCTTCGGGAGCAGAAGAAAAACTTCTTCTCTGGAGGAATCCAGGAGCTCGATGAACCATACGACAAATGTGTCGTCACGCATGGGGACTACGTGGAACAGTCATGCGTTCAGGTTCACAAAGGTACTTCTGTTAAGGTCGTTACATGGAGTTTGCCTTTACTTTTTGATTCCCCCACGTATCTTTTGCGCACGTCCCAGCACAAGATACTGTTCGTAAATAATCATAAAATAATCCATGACGCAGTGGTGAGTTATGATCCCGACGTCCTGAAGTATACAACACAGATTGAATGGTTGACTGGTTACAATTTGTCATTTATGAACGGATAGTTTTTAACAATTTATAGGGACATTTTATCGATCTGGAATCGAAGCCGAGCCGTTACAACAGCAAAAATCTTTAGTTTTAGTATTATGAATTGTGTTACAGCTGGCACTACTGTCAAAGCCCCGCTGTTGAATCATTAATCAACACCTTTTCACTTGAGAATTTAACACCGCTGTGCCATGAGGACAAACCCGCTCAGTGTTGATTCTCTTGTCTCTGTGGCGCCTCGGGGGAAAAAAAGAAAGAAAAGGACAAGCCATGTAGACCAATAACATTCACCCAATCAGGACGCAGCATTCAGACATTGTCGGTATTTCAGAGGCACGGATTTGGAAAGAATACCGAAAGGGAGGGCCTGCATTAATGCGAAATCGCTGACTGAACCTTAATAATAAAAGTGCTGCATATTGCACTTTATCTTGAATGTTGTTTTTTTTTTTTGCTGCGTCGTTGTGCTGAGTCAAATACACTACACAAACACAGTCACGGGTTGAGTTCCTTTTATTAACCTCTAATCATTCCTGTTTTTCTCTGGGACAATGCTCGCTAATTATACTTCCCTCACTCTAGCTAGGTCCGTGGAGCGCCATAAAATCAATGTGCATGCAAATGACCTGACAACACTCCTCTTTTGATCAGGGTTCATTTTTTTTTTTTTTTTTTAAAGTAGGCGATTCTTATTATGTCTCGCTTTGCTCGTTCATTAAAAGCCTTTCAACTCCCACCAGACAGCGCTCGTATTTATTCGGGTAGGAGGTCTGCGGTGGCAGCGGCGGCTGTTTCTTTTTGTGGTCCTGGGACTCGGATAAACGGGCCTGTCTCCGCGGCCTCCGGGCAGTTTGTCCATTTGTCTGTGTCACACTTTTTGTCAACTGCAGTAAAGAGGAGTAGGCTGGTTAATCTTCCAGACCAGCTGGAACATGGACACTGGTAATTAGTGGGCTCCTGCACCATGAATCACTAACCGGTAGACAGACCGCGGAGCGGACGGACATGCCGAATCAATCTGCGCTGGTGTCCCGTTCGTAGGGCCATGTAGTGGAATTAATATAATTGACCTTTGGTGGAAAACTGACAACATGCTAAAGTGTTGAGTAGCGACCGAGGTGCACATCATTAGGGCTGACTGGAGCGTCGGCGATGCCCTGTTTATCTCCGTGACATTACATTGTAGGGAAACTGTTCTCACTGCCAGATCTGCGCTCATCTAATATTCACGGCTCACTATTTAAAGTGTGGTTTGGCCATTTTTTTTTTTTGAGTGGTCTAAAATTGTTGAGATGAGGCATGATATGATAACTGTGTCTTATTCCAGGGAGTGAGAGTTCCAATGGGGTCCGTGCACAGGCGGACGAGGTCGATCGAGGCAAACCATGAGTGAACAGGCATCAGCAGGAGTGATGAGAGTGAACCGGACACGCAAAGGACAGGGTGCAGATACGAAACAGCAAACCAATGACAGGACGGGGTGGAGTCGGGTCTGCAACTGCAAAGCAAAACATAAGAACGTGGTACTTATTGCTGTGACTCAAGAAGGTTGGCCTCTTTGTCTTGAAGCAGCCAGTGGTGAAATATATAGCAAGTTACAATGGAGATGCGTTCTGCAACACCCATCATAAGTTAAAAATATCATATTTCGAACCATTGTGTTGAACCACTTAGCCTAGCTTAGCCTAGCCTACCCAGGAGTCTTTCCCTGTAGAAGACATGCTTTTGAATTAAAATTAGCTCTTGAAGCACACAAAACAACCCGAGGTAACGCACTGTACAGTACACCGATACGCAAGGTAACTCTGTGAGCTGTGGGAAAAAGTGAGGCATCACACAAGGCGAGTGATCTGGGCATTATCCGTGTATTTCCAGGTGTCGTCCACTTACTTCCGGGTGTCCTCGGCATACTTCCGTGCATCGTCCGAACGTCCGTGTATGTCATACGCTGTTACGCTGGCCTGCCTGCGAATTTTAAATATCTTCTAAATATTTTACAATTTTTAGTGCATCGCAAATGTCACTGTAACTTCGAAAAATCATAAGTCGGGCCATCGGAACTCGGGGAGCCCCTGTACCAGAATTTAGCCAAGGCCTGATGTCTAGATTAGCCTGGATTCCGCTTGCCTCAACTTGACCATTTCCTCTGTGTTGACCCTGCTAAAACCTTTATAAAGCATTTTTTTTAAAGGAAAAGCACAGAGGCGGCACTAAATTCCAGACCAAACAGAAAAGCCACCCGAAGCGCACCCAACCCCGTGTCGCAATATTTCAAATCACAGTAACGTTTCTTTCTGTATCTTACAACATCCAGCATTACACACTGCACCTTTAAATCCCAAAGCTCTCCAGAGTGAAGCATGCACATGGGGAGAGCTATTTCTGCCCTGCAGAGTAAATACGAGGTCTGGAAATAGTAACGTGTTCGCTAGGCAAAAAAACCCAACAACCAAAAAAACCCCAAAAAGTCAGAACAACTCCACGATGAATATGTTTCATACGGTTTTCTGAACGGGCATAAAGCGAGTGCACGGGAAACAGGAACGGCGTGTCCTTGAGCCGGCATGAATTGAACGCGCTCGCTGTGTGAATGAATACGCGGCGTGAAGTAATGAATGAGCTGTATGAATCTGATGAATGAAAGACCTTCACCTTTGCTGAGGAAATTACTCTTCTCCCTCTCTAAACATGCAGAAAGGCGGCTAAATAGAAATGTCTTAACCAGCCTTTTTATTCCCCCTCCTCTCCACGTACCTGTAATTACGTATTGCGCCTTGAAAGAAGCAGGCAGCGCCTTTTAATACGCTGGAGTATTACAGGCCGATAAGAGGCTCTTTAAGAGGCTGCCAGTGCCATTTACCCAGACGAACTGTATTACTGTAATATGGATATCAACAGGTCATGCTCTGTTTGCACATATAATTAGAGCTGTGAGTGCACTGAGAGTCATGACAAAGCAGAAGGAAGTGTGTGTGTGTGTGTATGTGTGTGTGTGTGTGTATGGGGGGGACTGCCTTGGTGCTACTGCCTTTGTCCTGAATTCTCACCTGCAGAGGACACGGTGTCCCCTCGTTACGCCGTGTAGCCGCATTATAAAGAGGGTTCGAGGCGGCACCTCATTAACAGCGACTTCAAAGAGTAATTGGCTCATTAATGCAACTTCAAAGACTAATCAGCGGTAAATTCTTAATTGACTGATGATATGCAAGCCTTTTACCTCGCGCACGCATCAGACGGATTAATTAATCATCGAGTTCGATAACGATCGATCCATCGCGACGCGCTGGCACTAGGTCGACTCCACGCGCAGTGCATTAACGCGCGCGCTAACGAAGCGATCGTGGTCTGATTACTCGTTTACTTGATAAACAATAAACAATCAGGTGTTGGAAGGTGCGGATTCGTTTTCTATAGCGGCGGCCCTCGCAGTCGTGAACGCGCGCACGCTAATACGGCAGATTTAAAGAAAACAAAAACAAAAACAGCTCATTGTTGATATGGTGAAGCTTATGGAAGGAGTCTCCAGTTTCAGTGATTTGTATCAGTTAGGAGTAAAGCTGAGACTTTACAGTGGAGTTTATGCTTTGTGGTTTCTGTAGGGTTTTTTGTTTGTTTGTTTTTTAACCCTTTCGGTGCAGGAGTCGACTAAAGTGGACATGTAGGGGTTTGGTGCTACGGCCATGCATACACGTCGACAAAATTAAATAGTTCAATTGTAGTCGCTAGGCGGCGACACTCGAGGTAATCTTTAGTAATATACTGTTCCTGTTGTGAGTCAGAGTACCATCTGGAGCACGTTGTTGACAAGCTGTATTACAATATGCAGTAAAAATGCTGCGGAAAGGAAAGTTTAGCAAGGAGGAGGTTCTGAAATTAGCGCTGGATGAGATATCTGAGCTGTCTAACGATGATTTTGATGATGCGGAGATGAATAGCGAGAGTGAACCCGAAACTGCCAGGGCTTCTAGCGATCTTGAAACTGCAGGGCCGTCTACAAGGGGAAAAACTCGTCAAGCTTCCACTCGTTCTGCCGCATCATGTATAGATAACACCACCTCAACAGTTTCTACTGGTGCAAAGTCAAAGCGACGGCACAAATTTACACACAAAATATTCAGCACTAGGGGCAAAGTAAATTTTTCTTTTCAGCACCGAAAGGGTTAAAAAAGAAAAGAGAGAGATTCTGGTTAGGGAGCGACTGTTTACAGCTGCTATAATGTAAGTGAGAACAGGAACTTACCTGTTTCGTAAAGCTTTGTACGTTTAAAAAAAAAAAAAAAAAGTAGTCTGGTACAACTTTCTCCAGAAATCTGACCAAGCAAGCATATTTCTTACTGTACCTAAAGACCATACAGTAACTCCTTCAAGGTTTTAAACCAATATTTTGAACCAATTTTTTTCCAATACAACGGCTGTGGAAAATTATTAACACACATAAATATTCACTGATATGACATCTCCATCCTGTCATGAAGGTTATTCCATGAAAACTACATATAAAGGGAGAAATGCAGTTCCACAACGGCATGAAGAATAACCTTCACGCGCAATATTAGCGCTTCTCATGCTGCGGTTGCGGTCCGGGAGGTCCATCTGATTTGAAACTGGAAATGACGATGGATATTGTTTCATTATTTATTTTAACGTCTTTAGACCATGAAATGAAAATTTAAAAGAAAAGGTCGGATCGTTTCTACTCTTGCCTCAGGTGCTGAGAACTTCATGAGACGACGGATTTTTTCGTCCGTCCGGCGGCGGGTGAATAAATAAATCCGCCGCTGTTCCCCTGGAATCTTTTCCGTCACGTCGGGGGCTCTTGTGCGGCTAAAATTCAGCTTAAGGCTGTACGGAGGAGAAACGTATCTATAAATCATGTTTAATAAGCTCCCTGCAGGAAGATCGATATGCCCGTTGCACCTCAGAACCTCACCGTCGCAGTTAACATTTGTCAGTGACGACTGCTCCCTGAGTAACATTTGCTCAGAAGGGATATTTTTATCCAGCAGGGTGAAAAGGGAGCGCGCCCGTTCATCGGTCATCGCTAAACCCTTCTTTAGGCGTCTTTATCTGATAGGTTTTCCTAAATGCTGAATCCCAAGACTTTTAAATTCATTCTGTTCAAATCCTAACAATCTGCACGAGTAAATTTGGATGAAAAGTGATAAAGGTTTAAAAGTTCAAGGTTCGCTTTCATAGCCTGCAAATTATGAATAAAAATCCAAGCACATTGACCTCAAGTATAGAACAAGATCAGGTTTGAAAGAATAGCATTCAGAGGCGGGGAAATAAGAGTTCGGGACAAGTAGATTAGGGTGATTTCTTTATGTTTCTGGTACGTCGGCCATCTTATTTATTCATTTATTTTTCTGATCTAATTAAAGAAAAATCCTGGACCTGAGTGGCTTTTACTGCCAAACGACTGTTTGGGATTTTTGGTTCATATATACAGCATACAGCATTTCCAGTTGGAATGACTCAACTTGAAAACAATCTGGAAAAAAAAACAAAAACTGATTTTTACATTTGTTTTTTTTTTTTGTTTTTAATTCATTTCATTGATCAATTCTTCAGAATCAACTTTGTTGGGTTTTCTCCCCCCATAGATTTATTATGCACTATAAACGCAATCGGTGTGTCCAACGAGCTATTTGTAAATTCCATTAGGTTTCATTTTTACACCAGAGTGCTCTTGGATTCTCAAATCTGATTGGCCAGGAGGTTTTTTGGGTTTTTAAGGCACATATGTTTATGCTGCGGATGCTGCTAGGTCCCAAAAAAATATATTTTTTTAAAATCCTTCATTGTGAACGTCACGTCTCGCGTCCTGGTATTGGCAGCAGCTCTCGACATGATACACCTTGGAAAAGAAGAATCTGACAACATGAGATGAAGTGTGCTAGATAGCAGACGGTGTTAATATCGTAAGTCCCGCCCCCTTCTGGATTTTGATTGATTGGTCGGTGAGAGAGACGTGACATTGACGAGCTCGGTGGTGTTCCAAAAGTCGAAATGTTTTTACCTGAAAGTGCCCTGAGTGCAGAAAAAAAAGTTGTAGTTGACCTTGAGTGCTTTCAGTACTTAACTTCATAGGATTTGTATAGAAAACAGATGCAGTTAGTTTACACAGGCCCTGAACTTGTTTCATGGACGTTCCACAGCATGAAGCGTAAAAGTGGATAAGAAGTACAATGTGCCGTTCTTTAATCAATACAAAATCGAATACTTGGCAAATTGCTGTGGTACAACATGAGCCAAACTATACATAACCCAAACCCCCTATTCCACTTCATCACAAACACCCATCTCTGACATGACTGTTTTATTGCTTACCTAGCCTGCTAACATAACATTAATGTGTTAACAATGGTTAAGTTCTAGTTTATATTAACTGCAATCACGCCTGGGAGATATGACAGAAATAATAACTCAGGATACTTCTGTAGGATACAGGATATGTATCTCATCTTCTGGTGCTTAATCCTGTTCAGGGTCACATTCAGGGGGAAGCTGGAGCCAATCCCAGCTGACTTCGGGTGGGTGAGAGGCGGGGTTACACCCTGGGCGGATCACGAATTCAGCGCAGGGCGACACACAGAGACAGGCAACCGTTCACACTCACATCCACACCTACGACCAATTTAGAGTCGCCAATTAGTCGTCTAATCCCCTCTGTGCATGTCTTTGGACTGTGGGAGGAAACCGGAGTACCTGGAGGAAACCCACATGGACACGGGGAGAACATGCAAACTGCACACAGAAAGAAAGACGTCCAGGTCAACTCCGGGGAACGAATCCAGGACTTTCTTACTGTGAGGCCACTGTGCTAACCGCCACACCACCGTGCCGCCCATGATGTGTTATTTAGCTCAAACAATAATGGTAAAAAATTTCAGAACTGCATTTTTAAACTTCCATTCGTTTTTATTTGGTTTGTATTTATTAAGAAATGTATTTAAAAAAAACATCTCATAACAACATCATGCGTTGTGAAATAATGTTACGATATCACAATATCCATATTATCGACATCGGCATATCGCCCCGCCCCAACTAACTGAAAAACAAAACACAGGAGGGGATGATGATCGCTCATGGTTCTTGTATCTCTTTGCTTGGGTATCTGTTATCCTTGAGGTGTCAGGAGGCGTATTTCCTGTTATTAGCGTCTCCAATTAATGCTCCCTTACGAAACAAAGTGCTGTGTACATTTCCTGTCGTCTTTTTTCACCATATTCCTCTCCTGGTCATCTCCGTCCCTGAGCATTTGGACCTGATTACTCAGTTAGCTGGACACGTGTCTAACTTTTCCCTTCATGGAGCCACTTCAAACATCTGACAGAGAACATAGAGGAGTGTCTCTCGCTCACTCTCTCTCTCTGTTTCTCTCTCGCTCAGTGTTTCGGCGAGCAGGTAGAGCAGAGGACCAAGGTCCCTCATTTGTATCTGTCAGGGCTGATTAATGATATTTCATCCTCTCTGTGTCCTCTTTTTTCTTTCCCATCGCTTCCCCCTCTCTCTCTCTTTTTGTTTTTCATACACCTGCTTAACGTGAGAGCTGGTTTGGAGAGGGAGTGTGACTTCTTCATGTAGTAGGACATGTCGTGTTTGTGCACGAACAGGGCGTCTCGGCGCTCGAACATCTTTGCCTTACATGCGCTTTAGAGTATAGGACGCACATATATAGCATGTAATCATTTCAAGGGTGTGATGCTGATTCATCAACCTTTTCCTCATCACTCACACACACACACACACACACACACACACACAAACACACACACACACAGACACACACAC
>JAQLOM010000005.1:18753810-18764935 GCA_030068315.1 Chrysichthys thysi
AAAAGCCAAACTCCACCCCCTTCAGCAGAAACAACCAAGTTCCACCCATATCAGTAGAAAAAGCCAAACTCCACCCCCTTCTGTAGAAACAGCCAACCCCCCCACCTCCATCAGCAGAAAAAGCCAAATTCCACCTCCATCAGCATACATAGCCAAATCCCACCTCCTTCAGCAGAGATGGCCAGACTCCACCCCCTTCATCAGAAACAGCCAAACCCCACCCCCTTCAGCAGAAATAACCAAATTCCACCCACATCAGTAGAAAAAGCCAAACTCTTCCCCCTTCAGCAGAAACGGCCAGACTCCTCCCCCTTCAGCAGAAACAACCAGACCCCACCACCTTCATCAGAAACAACCAGACTCCACCCCCTTCAGCAGAAACAGCCAGACTCCACCCCCTTCAGCAGAAACAGCCTGAGTCCACCTCCTTCAGCAGAAACAGCCAGACTCCACCCCCTTCAGCAGAAACATCCAAACTCCACCCCCTTCAGCAGAACCTCCCTTTTCAGGTACTCATGTTTGAGATGTCCTGATGCATATTCTGTGTCAGAGGTTTGTGGAGAGGTTTGTTTTGTGTTACACTCCTCCATGCTTGTTTTCTTTACAGCACACCACCAGCAGCTGCCCACTTTAAACTTAGAGATGCAAATCTGCTACCTAAAAGTTGGCTTTTGTAACACCAGCGATATAGACGATTAAAAAAATATCTATCCCCAGACATTTTTCTTTCATCTAGCGATACGTAGCACTATATCGCACAGCCCTACCCCACCTTCCAGTCAGTCCAATCAGCAAAAAAAGCAAACCCTTCTCTCCTCATTATTACCCAGACCTCCAGTTGATGAGGACCATGGAATTGTCTACATGACTCTGTAGGGCATCATTAATTAACACATAAAACAGCTAATGAAAGGTCCCCAGTCGTATCTCTGTCTTATTAACATCCGGAGTCTGTTTAATCTCTCACGAGGATCGAAAAACCATCAACTCCACTAAATCTGATCATTATCAGGCTTGAACAAGCAAAATAAATCAGTCAGCCAAAAAGATGAACCATTAGGTGTGTCAGAATCAACTGCTCGATACTTTGTTCCGCGACAAAAATGCATCGGAGGGAAAAACACGCTGTGGGAGTGCAGAAGACGCCGCAGTGGATCATCAACAATATCATGTACGGTGAACAGAGATGGTAGCGGAGATAAACAGGACGTGAGATCACCCGTGCAGGAGTCGCCTGTCTGCATAGATGCATCTAAAATGCTAAATGTCACATTGTGCTACAGCTTTATTTACAGATTATTGTAGTTGGTAAGTAAGTCTATGATTCATTCTTGTCTTACATCAAGCGTCCTTTCCCAGACACTTGACATTTCTGAGATAATACAGCGGACATCAGGGGTCACACTGAGAAAGAGAAATGCTCTTATGTAAACAACGCAACCCCACATTAAAAACATCATGACATTAAATGCAAAACAATTCACCGACACTTTGTTTGACTCTGTTTTGTGCTCTTTCATTGTCGTAGTTTTTTTTTTTTTAGTGAACTGAAATACCAGCAAGCATGGGTCACATCAAGTTTGATTTAAAGGTGCGATCAGTGATTTTTTATTTATTTATTTTTTTTAAACTGCCAAAACTTTTTAGACAAGTATGTTTTTTATGTTTTTTCTCCCCTCAAGATAATACATGTTGTACAAACAAGTACAGAGCAACATCCAGGCAGAGTAACATTACAGATTAAACAGATTAAATCACAGGATTATATTAACAGGTTCATTCTAATGCATTATTGTTTCTATAGGGAATTTGTTTTGTTGTTTTTTTGCAATGAAAAACAACAGATATGGTGAAGTGTTCTGTAAGGAAAAATATGTTTGTGTAACATTTTATGGAAGTTCGCTCCAGTGCTTTCCTGCAGTCAGGGGTAAAGCTATAACTCAGGACAGATGAATTTATTCTTGCCAGTTTCTCTGTAATATGGCAAGGTGAATTATTTTATTGTGATTATATTATTATTATTTTAATAACTTCAAAAGAAAGTGATGGCGGGACTGTTTATAGCTGCTATAACATAAGTGACAATGTAGCTATAAATAGATTCAAATAAAGCATCATGCAATTTGTTAAAAGACACAATAATAATAACAAATTTTCATTTTTGGCAAACTGCCGTCATGTAGGATGAAAGAAAACAGTGGGATGTGCTGTTATAGGAAACCACAACTTCTACATGGTTACAGTAAAACCATTGATTATTATTTTCCTAAAACCGCATTGATTGTTAAATTGTAATTTCTCATAGGTAAAAGTTTTCTGCTTGTATGGTTACCATGACAGAACTAGGCATGTGTTTTGAACGAGCACGAAAGGCAGAGTTGCATTTATGCAGATTTTACATTTCAAAACTTACACCGAAACCACTGACTGTACCTTTAATAGACGCTGACATCCTGACATGGAGCTGCGCTGAACCTCACACTAGAGAATCTCTTACTAGAGAACACAATGCATAATAAAAATGAATGAATAACTAAATAAACAAATAAATGCATCTTTGCAATTAACCAGTGATTAGTCACTGATCCTCTGTTTTATCTGACTAAGGAGATGGACTATCCATGTGATCATTTGATTACTAAATGCACAGCGTTACTCTTTTTACCCGACACCTTCTAGGAATTAAAAAGGAAATCATTACTAATTGTACCACACTATTACACTGTTACTACACACACTACTAGGCAAAAAAATAAATAAAAGAACATATAGAAAACTCACATAAACTTTACAATCAAATAATCACCTGAGAAACCTACTTTGCGTTTTGCACCTCATTTGTTCATATGTTTTCAGGTTAATTTTCTCGATTCATTAGTTTTCACGTGTATTAAAAGTATTTATTTTTGCCTGGCATACAATTTTCTCATGATTTATTTTAAGCTACAATAAATGCATGCTTACAGGTGAAAACCACATATAAACAATGCTCATGTTTAAAAAAAAAAAAAAAAAAGGTAACTAGATTCAGGTTAATTTGAGGTCTCAGAGGACAGCGCTATCTACCCTCTTCCACATACACAAGCTCAAACACACCCATGATTCGCCAGTGTCCCATGACAGACAGCGAATATAAGAGTACGCCCCTTTCTCCTTAACCCTGGGAAACCCAGACCACCTTATCATAACAGGAAAAATATCTCCATGGGCTTTCCTACTACATGTCATGAAATGGTCATGTTGAGTCCTCCTGAGATGTCCGCTAACATCCACCAACCAATCAGTGGCTTTAATATTAGAGTGAAATAAAATTTAGGGTTAGATATGGCCCAACACTATATAACTTAATGTAAACTGTCCATATAATTATGCTAATTCGTTTAATTAAGCATTTTAATTCATCTGTTAGGTTAATTAATATGTTAAATATAGTAAAGTCAACTTTAGCCATATACCCCCCCCCCAATAATGTTTGTTACGTGGTGGTGCACTTTGTTGTTAGCAAGCTAATTCTTTTTACCAAATTAACCCTTTTCTGTTAATCCTCAGACCAAATTATACTATTCAGAAGATTTAAAACGTCATAAAAATATAACAAAGCTTCATAAATGTTATTTCCTGAGGTAAAATGTGAGCAAAAAACGTATTTTTCCCCCACCTACAGCTGATTTTATTTTACCTCAGCTGTGGGGTTCCCCCTGTCTGCGCATGCGCAGGAGAAAATTCCAGAAAAACTTACCTCGACGCAGCGACCACGTGCCTGTTCTCTTTCAGGTACGCGTCCCCAACCCAGGCCATCATCAACACCGTTTCCAAACCCCGCATCCAGCAGGAGTGTAGTCCCAAAATAAAGAAAGAAAGAAAGAAAGAAAAGAAACCACCTGGGATGTCCGTCCTAATGAGTTAATACCCCAGTGAGTTTTACGGAGCTGGGATTGTTTTTACGCCCCGCTCGCGCAGTAATTGGCGTTGTTTAGGAAAGCGGACCGTTCCATTGCAGTGGTCCGTGGGGGGGGGGGGATGCGACACCTCGCGCAAAGCCCTGATAACATTTTCAGGAGCGAAATTGAATTGAGAAATAGTTTGAAATTGCTCAGGGTATAAATCTGTGAAATCACTTTGTGTTGTTATTATTTGCTTAAAAATGTCCACAAGTTTGGTGACACCTGATCAGCAAAGTTGGAGAGTTATTAAGGAACGTCCCGCCCCCATCATCATCATCATCATCATCATTATTTATCTCTCTCTCTCTCTCTCTCTCTCTCTCTCTTGGTGCGCGCGCGTGCCTGTGTGCCATCATAAAAACTTGTCCTCGCCAACATCAAATAAGATTTAAAGCTTTAAAACCCCTTCTCTAAGGCTCAGTGGAGATACACAACGATTTGAGGACTGTTGGGGTCTTTTTGTTGTTATTTTGTCTGAAATGATGGGTTTGCCTGTGTGATTTATTTATTTGTTTGTTTGTTTGTTTATTGATTTATGTGTTCATTTTACACCATTAAAGTCTAAGAGGGATCATCAGCCTACAGTGCATGACATCTGTGTAAGGACGCCTCTTCTGTGGAGCTGAAAAAACGTTTTCTTTTCCTCTTCTTCTGTGGTTTATCGTGTTGCCTGTGAGCACACGCACGGACTGTGTGTGTGTGTGTGAGAGAGAGAGGAAAACGCACGCGCGACTGGATTTCCTGTCTCTTAAAACGCACGTCACTTGGACAGAAGAGCGCGCGCGGATGGAGGCGTGCAGGCGACTCTACAGATAGTGGAGGATTTTTATTCTGTGAATATATTTACAATAGCTATATATGTATATGTATATATTTTCCTGTGCGTTTAAACACGTTTATGGAGAAGTGAGACGTTCTTCTGTGGCTTTGTATTCTTCTTTTTCTTTCTTTTTTTTTTTTTTTTATAAAATGCATGAGATTGAAGCCTGAGGAGAAACAGTGTCGACTTTGGGGCGCGAGCCGACTGCGTTTTCCTCTCCAGAAGCACGTGCGTGTGGTGCTGGGGCTCGCGGCTCTGCGTGAAGACCCTGAGAACGCGGTTTTATGGAGGGGGGAGGTGAATGGGGGGGGGTACAATTTATTCATTTCTTTTTTCTTTTTTTCTTTTTTTTTTTTTTTGAAAACATACACCCCAGCCTTGATGTCCCGAGGAAGCGTTTAGATACCAGACCAGCACCTTATTGCACTTTTTAATCCTGTGAAATTCATTTTTCATTATTATTATTATTATTATTATTATTATTAAAAAAGAAGCCAAAAGCAGCCAGGATGCACTGACATAAAGGATGACTGGGGACACACGAGGTATCCTGCGCTTATCTTTCTTCCTTTATCGTTTTCTGAACTGCATGTGAATGTCAGTAACGCGCGCGTGATGCTCAGTGCGGGATCAGGGAGGGTTTTTTGGTGCCGTGGCGCACGGCGCGCGCGTCATGCCTGAGGAGGACGCGGAACTTTCCGGTGCGTGTTGCGCGCGTTTGGGTGGGAACTCTGGAGCTTTCTCCCCTGTCGCCTCATCATCATCATCACACACTTTTCTTGGGCAACAGACGCACGGCGATGTGGGAGCAGGAGCTCTGGGGTGTTTGCGCACGGACCCGGGGACAGTCTAAGATGCGGATCCGTGTTCTTCTGTCCTCGGGGGGAACATGATGGCATGCCGAGGCTCGTGCTGCTGTCTGGGTCTGGGCTCTGCGAGCGAGGACACGGCGCGCTTCGCCATGCTGGCGCTCCTCATCCTGGTGTACCTGGTGTGCGGCGCCGCCGTGTTCTCCGCGCTGGAGCGGCCGGAAGAGGAGCAGGCCAAGGGCCGCTGGGCGCGCAGCTTCGACCTCTTCAGCCGCAAGCACAACGTCAGTCGCAGGGACCTCGAGGGCTTCCTCAGGGCTTACGAGGAGGCCACCGGGGCGGGCATCCGTGTGGACAGACCCAGGGCTCGCTGGGACTTCCAGGGAGCTTTCTACTTCGTGGGCACTGTTGTGTCCACTATCGGTAAGAAGCATCCCCAGATCCCCCCCCATGAGTTCACAATGTGCACAGGGATCCACAGCACAGCACACATCCAAAAGGTACTAAAGGGCCTAATCCCTGTCGCTCTCGAGCTACCATCAAGGATACACATTCTGTACCTTCTTGTACTTGTTTATTGTATTTTATTGCCTATTTATTTATTTATTTGTTTATTTATTTATTTAACCTAGGGAGTTCCATAGAGAATGAAGGCCCACCTTAAATCATTAAAGGTACAGTGTAAGATAAAAACACTGCTCGAAATGTTTACAGTAAATTTTTATTTATTTACAGTAAAATCTACAGTAAAAAGATGGTAAAAAAAAACAACATATTTAGACTACTGTAAAACCTTAATTGTACAGGCTTAAAGTTACTGCATTTGACTGATGCTGGATACAGTTGAGTTGAAGGTCCAGGGTCGGACCCAACCATGCTGTTTCTGGGACTTAAAAATGCAAGCTTTTGAGCCAAACTCGACACCTTAGCCACTGAGCCACCGAAACAGCACTGCAACTCGCTTGCACCGATTCAGGACTCCTAACACTGAATTAATGCCACCGGGAGATTGCATTGAATCGTTTGAATGTTCCGGTCTCAGCACCGCCAGCCTACGCTGATTAGGTCTTTAAGCAAAACTCTTATGGCTCACTTGGTTCAAGCAAATCCAAGGTGGTTTTTTTTCACCTGCATAACGCGTAACAGTACTTTTCTGTAAATATGTTGTACAGGCTTTTACTGTGAATGTAGCATTTTACAGTCGTTTACGGTAAGTTTACAGTATTGTACGGGAGATCCAAGCTGCCAGAAAGTGACTGTAAAACTTGCCAGCAATTTGTTAGACTCTACACGAAGGTACTCTCTCTCTCCCTCTCTCTCATATATATATATATATATATAATATATATTTATATATATATATATAAAATTCAAGGTACATAAGAGTACCACCCAAGCTACAAGAGGAGCCCCAGATTGGTACCCTTTTTTGTCAGAGTGTGTGGATCTGAACTCATAAACAGCGTGGGAGTTAAATGAACACTGGGTATTTTTGCTCACTTTTCAGTTCAGTGGATTATTTAGCCTATAATTATCGAAAATAACGCATGTGGTAAAACACAGGGCACTTTAGTCCTGTTTAAACGTCATCCTTGGGGCTTTCCTGCTGATCTTTGCTGTAATATGAGCTATTACCCTCTATGTGTACTAACTTTATTAAAAGTATAATTCATGGTCCTGACTTTATTATGGCATTGTTGTTGTTGGGTTTTTTTTTATATCCCAAAAAAGTAACTTATAAGCATGATATTTGAGCAAGACCTGATTATGACCGATCCACAGAATTCCAATGAATTGTAATGTCCCATGTTTTTGTGGTTGTTGTTGTTGTTTTTCTATAGGTGCTTTGGTACCTTTATATATTTTATGAAGGTAAAAAGTGATCATTTTACTGTCCAAAGCAGCAGAATGATCATGACATTAAAGCTGATACAGATTTCCTCCATGTGTTCTTCTATGGCACCAAATAGTGCAGCACATCTATAACTAAGTGCTCTCTCCTTCTTGCTCTGTTGTGCTCAGGGTTCGGGATGACCACGCCGGCTACGGTGGGTGGCAAAATCTTCCTGATTTTTTACGGACTAATCGGCTGTGCAGCCACCATCCTGTTTTTCAACCTGTTTCTGGAGAGAATTATAACCGTGCTTGCGTTCGTGCTGAAGTCGTGCTACGAAGCCCAACATCGGAGAAAAGGCGTCCTACCTCACAACAGCAGGCACGAGGCAGGCCACGCGAGGCAGCGTGGTGAAGACAGCCTGGCGGGATGGAAGCCGTCGGTGTACTGCGTGATGCTCATTCTCTGTGTGGCGGCCATCATTATATCGTGCTGCGCCTCTGCCATGTACTCCTCCATGGAAGGCTGGGGTTATGTGGACTCTCTGTACTTCTGCTTTGTAGCGTTCAGCACTATCGGCTTCGGGGACATGGTGAGCGGGCAGCGCGCCGCGTACACCAACCAGACTCTCTACAGCCTGGGCAATTTTTTCTTCATCCTCATGGGTGCTTGTTGTATCTACTCTCTCTTCAACGTCATATCCATAGTCATCAAGCAGGTTCTCAACTGGCTTCTGAAGAAGCTCGAGATACCTTGCCGGCGCTGCCCAGGAAGGAACCTGCGTCCAGGAAGGAACGCCATAATGCCCGGCCACTTCCGTACCCGAGTGCGGAACATCTCCATAGACACCGACGCTGTAAACGAGAGCGAAACGGACGGCCGCAGGATGTCAGGGGAGATGATCTCCATGAGGGACTTTCTGGCTGCTAATAAGGTCAACCTGGCCATCATGCAGAAACAGCTGTCCGAGACGGCCAACGGGTATCCGCGGCCGCCCAACTCCGTAAACCGACACGATGAATTCTCCGGAGGAGTCGGAGCCCTGGGAATCATGAACAACAGACTAGCTGAGACAAGCGTAGACAGATAAATGTCCCCGATGACCAAAAGAAACCCAACAAGAACTCTTAAGGCCATCCCGTACTCGTTTATTCGGCTCTCTAGCTACAAGTATACTGCTGCTTATATCTTGCTCTTGATGTCTGGAAAAGCGGTACATAAGCTCAGGTGTGGTTTAGAAGATCTGTAAACTCTATGAACTCTCGGCTGCGTCGGAAACGTGTTTAGATCTACAATCCTGTCTTCTGTGTAAAGTAGGCTACGCGATGATTGCAATCGAGTTCAGCTTATTTATCCAAACCAAGCCTCTTTTTAAAAAAAAATTTCATAACGGAGTGCATGCTTTGCTGAAAGCTTTATCTCGACTGGTGTCTACTGCATACGCCACGTCTGACTCGTGTGTGTGCAGTGACATCCTGTGCTGCTGATACCAAAATGTTGTTAAAAATGAATTGTGCAAAGTTGGATGTGTTTTTACACTTGCTAAGGATGTCAAAGGAACAGGCAGAGCCGAAGTCCGGTTTCGTTTCTGCTGTAAGACCAAGAAGCAGTAAAGATCAATAAAGTGTGCATGCGGTTAAGGAGTGAAACCTTTAAACCAGGTGTAACGTGTATGAACTTGTGTCGCGTGTGTTATAGGAACATGATCAGGGTCAATAGCGTGGGTTAACGCACCAGGGAGAGGGGATAAACACGGATTATCCAGGTCACATTCATAACCAGGAAGTACTCCAGAAACTCCTAAACAAGTCTTTGTTCTCGTTGGAAAGTCATCAACCGACGTATCGTCACATTTTGGGAGCTCTTGAGTATCGGAAAGTAAATTTGGCGTTAAAAGACGACGTCTGGTGAGAACACGCCGACTTAACACGTGAATCATGCTAAGGATTTACAAAAAAAACAAAAAGAAAGAAAGAAAAACCGGCATAGACGGTGTAATCAAGATGAAAGCAACACGAAACAGGTGAGCACAGTCAGGTAACAAACCACTCACAGGACACGGACAGAAAAACCCAAACATACCGAGCATTTTAGACCCTAGTGTACAGCGTACATTTTGTATTCGGGATGCAGCTTTACAACTGCTGTATTTTACATCCGGACGCCGCAATTATTCCCGCTGACTTATCAGGATCGAGTAGCGGTAATGAGTAGCCGTAGAGTCGCCGTCGAGACTGATTAGTCCTCGGATATTTCTCCAATATTCCATCACAGGACACGTTAATGACAGTTAGAGAAGCTGAAAGATCTTAAGACGTCACGCTGAAGACTTTAGAGTTAGCAAGAAATGCTACAGAAAAATATACTACATTTATACCACCATGAATTAACCAGCGCTGATTTATAACATGAATCTGAATTAGTATACAGTAGCATAATTAGTTACTGAATTAGTTGTGAGATACACTGTCGGGGGGGGGGGGGGTACTAAGGGGTACTTTTCCTTGTTGCTAGGGTTATCAGTACCTTTATGTTTAGTAGTTGTGCAAATGGAAATGTGTGCGTAGTGTAGCTTTAAAATGATTTCCGGTGCTTTTTAGATTTTTACAAGGTACACTTTATATTTAAAATACACCTATAGAGGCAACACATGCAGAAATACAGGTACCAAACAGAGCTTGTTGTGAAGGTGCCCCTTCTGTACCTTCAGGGTATCTTACACCTGGGAAGGTGCACACAGTGATACCTTGGTATTCAACACTAATTGGTTCCAGAGGTGACATCGAATACCAATTTCATCGAATACCAAGTAATGCTTCCTCATAAGAAATAATATACATGAAAATAATTGCTTCCCTGCCTCACAAAATTCACAATATTGGACCCTATTTTTTGGACATTTCCCTCATAAGTGACAATCCTATTAAACATAAACATTAACTAACCCTATTAAACATTGTTCTGAATAAAAGTCGAAATCGTAGATCTGGGAATTTGATATTCTTCGGCGAGATCAGTCACACACACCACTTGAATATTTCGTCCCGTTTTCTTTTTGGCCCTCGGTGGTTGTTCTCAGGGTGTTTCTCTCGGCCCCAGAGCTGCCTGAACTCCCTTTCTTGCTAGACAGGGTTACCGTATTTAACCATGAAACACTAAACAAAACACGCCTGGGGTTATGGAGCGGTCACTCACAGATGATGCGTATACTACGGATGCGATGCTCGGTCTGATTCGGCTTTGTTCACACCGGGCGTATGGAATATGAAATGGTGGCGTGAGAGAAAAAAAAAGAAGGAGGTCCTATAAAGTCATTTTTAACAGTAAAAAAAGACTAAAATACTCTACAAAACTGAGCCTTTTTGGGAGAAAATCACTTTTAATTAACATTTGGTTCGAATTTTCTTCAGAATACTGATATTTGTTGAAATCCGTGGAAATCATGAGAACGTTTGGCGAGCCGAACACCGCGCCGACATCGATTTCCGAGGGGAAAAAAAAGAAATAATAATAATAATAATATCAAGGACTTCGGATACCAAGGTAGCGCTGCACTGTACGAAGTACCTGCTTTTAGAATAAAGCTAAAAAAAACGGCTAAAAGTCGCCTTTAAGTGGATCCCAAAGATTCAAAGACGTACCTGTGGTGGAAATAATGAATAAAGTCACTCGCTAAGTGTCAAAAGAAGTGATGTTTATTAAAGAGATAGAAAAGTTT
>JAQLOM010000005.1:18781903-18794518 GCA_030068315.1 Chrysichthys thysi
ATAAAATCAATATTGCATTCGATTTGCGAAATCACGTTAACGACTTGAACCCTGCGTTCAGACTAACGAGGGACGAAGTGCGATTTTAATCGGGATTTTCTCCATTACGTGCAAACGCCGCTTACTGACTGAACGATCCGCTAGACTGATACGCTAGTACGGTTAGCTAGATGGCTAATCTTCTGGCGCGCACGTAGTGTATAACTCGAACACTGATTAGCGTGTTATTTTCTAGCTGTACACAGCTGCTGATGTTACTCAACACTGGAACGTCCAGGCGTCACGATGGAATCGTCGTGCATCGGTGTGAACGCAGGGTAAGGATTAAAATGCAATGGTATAACCCATCTTTCTGGTCTGCTCCCATGTGCAAGAACGTTCATTATTCGTGCCCAAGCGTGTGCATCTCTGACTGCGGAACGATGCAAGACGTTTAATACTTTAACCTCTCTAGGAATGACTTTCGTTCCACTTATTCGCTTGTACGCAAATGAATAAAGTGTAGCCCTTAGGCACTGTCAGGAACCGGTCTGCCCATTTATCTTTCTACACGGCGTCTTCGCCGCTAAATTCAAAGCTCCTCATGGAAGACTGAACTTTTCTGATCACTAAAATGATCACGCTTCTGTCAGTAACAGGCGTTTCTGACATTTTCATCCGACGGTCACGTGCCATTCTTAACCGGAGGTTTATCCTCATGAATTCCAGTGCAACGTTAAAACCTTTTCTCCCAGATAAACCGATCCGTTCACGTAAATCACTCAAGCTCTACATG
Source organism: Chrysichthys thysi (assembly GCA_030068315.1). Lineage (NCBI taxonomy): Eukaryota > Metazoa > Chordata > Actinopteri > Siluriformes > Claroteidae > Chrysichthys > Chrysichthys thysi. The sequence continues at coordinate 18,782,679 of JAQLOM010000005.1, forward strand.
CTACGTGCTCTGAGGTATGTAGTGGCCTTCCCCCCCATATGAGCTACAGACTTTTCTCCTAACACAATTCCGTCTTTTTTCTTGCTCTCCCACATGCAATTAAATACCGCACATCGCCTTAAAAATGCAACTTCCTGTCTTGAGGCCTATTCACACTAAACAGGACACACCACGGAAGTGTAAAAGAGCTGGAAATTATTTATTCCTAACACAAATCACAGGGAGCCGATCCTGATCCCTAGCAGCGTTCACTCGCACGTTTACTTGTAGAGTTCGATTTATTTAAATGTACATCTGATCTATTAGATAGATTAGACATTCTCCCGAAGCGACATTGGAGCTAAAAGAATGCCGTAACTTTGCACTTGCTTTTCCAACTAAAAGAGCTGATGTGTTTTATTCTAAAAATAAACATCATACAGCTCTAACACGAGCCGCCAACTTTTCAGTCCGACGCCGATGAGACGGCATGACGTGAGCCGCCAGAGATCATCCAAAAGCCACAGAAATTAAGCTTTAAACAGCGCAACAGTACGGGAAAAGTAATAAGAGCCTCAGCACATCACGCATAAAATTCGTGTTCGGTGTGAACAGGCCTTCAAAATAGCGAACCTAGAATTTTAGATTTTATCATTTTGTCGCATCTTCTGATGCAGAACCTGCTTTCTCACACATCAGGCACAACCGTCATCTCTGACCAATCCCTGAGATCAGACCACGCACTGACAGAAGGCTTTCTCGTTTGTGTTAAAGAGGAATAAGTGATGAACTTAAAAAAACAAACCAAAAAAAAAAAAACCTGAATCACAAAGGCACATTTGGGATTCACAGCACAGATTATTGACTAAGAGGGGGGGGGGGGGGGGGTTTAGAATCATGCATAATCACGTAAAACACGAGTCCACAAAAGGACTTGAGAGAATCGGGGCAGGATAACCTCAAACCGTTTGACCCTAGAAAACAGGGTTCCTTGTTATGTTCGAGTTCCGACTCGCACGCTTTATTCAGTGTTGGGATGCGACTCGTCACGTGAGTGGGTAAGCTGGTGTAGAGGCGAGAACGAGGGAACGCCGCAGCTCCTCTGCGTAGAACCGATCACCAGGGATCCCAGCACGAGTGCATGAATTTGATTCTGTCCCCGTACAAGAAAAAAACGGCGTTTAGTTGCTCCAGGATTTGCGGTTCTCCGCTTTCTGAACGGTCAGGCCCGAACCCGCCTTAACCTGCAGGAACTCCCCGCTACGCCGGTTCTCCCCGTGCCGTCTGGACGCGTCACGCCGGCTCACTCGGTCCGCCCGCACGAGCACTCCGTAACCGGGGTTACAGCGGAAATACTGACGGCCTGCTACAGAGCCGTCGTTTTTACCTGCCGGGGGGAGAAAAGGTCTTCATTAGGAAGCGGAGAGATCAGGGCACAAGGTTTACCTTTAAAATGCGCCAGTTTATACACAACTACGGAGGATTCTGTTTTAGCACAAAGATTATGAAAATAAATAAAAGTTAGACAGATTCTAAAAATACTTGAGAAATCTGTAACCCTAACCCTACTCCACTAGCACTGAGGGATATTATGATGGATAATATCGATATCTTGATAAATTATGTCACTGTATGGTTTCGAGACATTGTTGATATTGTATAACTAAAAAATAAATGAATAATTTAATTAAAACTGACTGAAGCAGCTGATGAAGGTAAATATTTTTGTCCTTAATCATTAATAAAATTTGTTTTTTTTAAAACAATTGTCATTTTCAGAATTTTTAAATATTTAAATATTTTTTTAAATATAAATTATAATAATAATAATAAAATACATGCATTTTTATTTTATAACAACAAAAGTATATATTAATATAAAAATAATTTATTATTACTTCTTATAGTTATCATCGAACTGTTATGTAAACCCCACACTGCTGTTGGTAGTTCACCGATACAACGTTAAGCACATCGTGTACTGTGAAAATACCTGCGGGTGTGTCGAGCTCCACTCCAACCCAGATGCCCTCTGAGAAGTCTGTGTTCCCGACATAGCGCACCGTGCCACACTTGCTGTTGGCCACCAGGACGCTTTCTCCAACTCTGAGCCAGCGAGGGAGTTCGGCGTCTTTACTCGTTCCGTCGGAGGTGCCCTCCGCCTCACCTCCTTCTCTTTTCTCCTTCTCATGCTCAGGCAGGATGGGGCTGAACGACTTCAGGTTGGACGGTGTGACCTTCTGGAGGGAGAACGCGTAATCTGTAGCAGCTTTAGGTACTAAAGGAGGGACGGTTACTAGTTTAACTTCCGAGTGAGAAAAGGGGACGCCGTTCCGAGGCGTGGGCTGTAGATCTTTAGGGTCGGGGTTCTGCTGAGGTTCCTCGACACGTTTTAGCCCATATTCTGCAGAAGGAATGGAGGCGTCCTCGCACTCATCTGCCCCACGCCGGGACGCATCGAAGGTGTTGGGGCTCGGGGTAAGGTCCCCAGATGCTGCGGAGACGTCAGACAGGGTTGCGATGGAGACACTGGTGGAGAAATAGCCACTGGAAGCTTCACTCATGGGGCTGAGGGGCAGCTCATGAGAGTCCTGAATGGAGGAAGTGGACGTGTTCGGGCTGTCTGAGGTTTTCTCAGAGCCGGGGCTCCTCCCGATCACCGGTACCTGACACAAGGCACGAATAACGCCACAGAATAACTCAACACTGCAGCTCACACATGCGATTCCCATCTAGGATTGAGGAACTTACCGGTTCTGCTCGAACTCTGCTTTCATCTGGGCTGCTGCTAGTTTGCATCATGATACGTGGCACGTGCTGGAAGAATGGGCGAAAAATTATGTTTTTTTCTGGTTGTTGTCGTGGAATAACTAGAGTTTGCATATGTACAAAAGTGATTTATTCTGTTGCTTTTGGGACATCAGAGGCACCAACACGGTTAAACAAGAAAATCCTAGCAGACAGGTAAGAAAAAGAAAATACCACAAACATTGGATTGCTTTTCTAATGTAAGAATTTTACTTGTGTTCATCAGCTAGGAAAACATGCGTGCAGAATTTCAAAAGTGTCCGTCATAGCAGGGGGGTCAAAAATAATAAATGCTACAGAGAAACAAAAGACGTGGGCACGTCTAGGACTATACACATCATCACATCCTCTCTATGTTAAAACATTCCTGATATGTTGACTGGTTTGTCCGAGAGAGAAAATCACTGGAATCGCCCTGATGACAAAATCTTGACTTCCCGACGTGCCATAATTTTTTTAATTCATGATACAAGCATACAGATAGCCTCCATTGTAAAATGTTCAGAGTACTTAAATACCTGTTGTGATTGTGGAGAGGGACGCAGGTCCTTCTTGTCTTCACGAGCGGGGAAAAGGGACTTGAGAAGCTTGGGCATCTGAGGGACAAGGGCCTTGACTGGGGAGAGATAAGAAGCAGCAAGCCCTGAAAACCCTGAGGGGAGGTCAGGGAAGAGACGGAGGAAGAGGAGAAGGAGAAGGAGGACAAGGAGGAGGAGGGATACAGACAAGGAAGGGATGCAGACGGTGACAGGGAAACAAGGACGGGCGTGATGGAGGCAGACAGAAGAGGGCGAGAAGTTGAAGGCCACGTTGAGATGTAGTGTAACACGGAAAAAATATCAGAAACGGGAAGCCGTACAGTGAGAAACCAACTGTACGGCGACAGAACATGCTCATGTGTGTCCCATATTCATAAACGTTCACTTTTGTAATGTCAATAAAAGTCTGACAAACATTCCTCATCCCCGAACCGACTTTACTGCCTCGACTTGATTGAATAAGTCTGTTTCATTTTTATTATTATTTTTTCCTTCCCCAATTGTCGGCAAATTTCAGGGACTTAAGTAACTATACAGATCATGAGCATGAAAACCTGCACAGCAAATCAAAGTTTTTAAGGTTTTCTTAAAAATATAACAGTCACAATATTATAAGACTGGAAATGTTTTTTTTTTGTTCGTTCTTTTGAAAAATCTCAGTCGGCAAATATAAAGATCATGAATATAAACAAACAAGTACGTTTTACTTCAGCGCCAAAGTATGGATTTTTCCTCAGTGCATGTCTAGAAAAGTTTAAAGCATGATTAGACTATCTTTTTTTGCAGATTTTTTTAATCATTCTTTTTTGTAGCAGTTAAAAGTTACAGGCAATTAAAAACAAGTACTTTAAAATTCTCATCACAGTGGTACTCAAACTCGATCTGAATCTCAGAAGTTGAACTGTGGACTTAAGATAACTTGTACGTTTCATGAATCTGCCTGCGCCGGGCCTCCTTTTAACCCACCCATTTTAAGTATCCACGATAGCGGTGCAGTCTGGAGGACACGCGGTACTCCAAGAACACTCTGCTGCAGCGCCACTGACGCAAGCGCTAGCATGCCTGAGCGTCACGTGGGATACTATAGGTGTTACGCATTTGGTAACCAATAACACAGACTTTAAATAGACTCACGCAGTAATACCAAGGTGCGAAGCTTTAGACTGCATTCCCCACGCTATTGCCAATCCTTGATAATTGTCCGTTTATGCTCCCTGGTTTTGACCCTTTTCTTATCCATAGCGGGAGGGGGGGTCCCTGCGGCACTCAGCTGTCTCTCAGCGGAAACAAAGGGTAATGCTTCAGTCTCAGCCTCACGTTCGCTGTGATACCGCATCGTTTGTTGGTGATGGTGCTTTTTTTTTATTGAAAATATCAAATACACTGTTCTTTATCATTTTAGTTGCCATTGCACACCAAAAAGTTACGCAATAGTTGTACAAATGTTACAACCTAAAAGTTGCGATTTACAAACAAATGAATGAATACAGAGTAATAATAAAAATATACACTTTACAAATGATTATTTTGATAAATTTTGTGTATTTTGTGAAAAATGCTTTAAAAAACAAAAAAAAACAACAAAAAACCCCCCCACATATTTAGGTGTAATTTTTTGAGGCCAGGAACCAATTAATTGGTTTTCCATTTCTTCTTATGGGAAAAATTCCATCAGAACTCGAACTTTTTAGGATTCGAACCCGAGCTCGGAACAGATTTAAGTTCGAGTTCTGAGGTACCGCTGTATTCAGACACATTGCTCTTAAATACTGCGCCGTATACATGCAGCAGGAACAAACAACAGAGCATAGAGCCAATCTAATACAGCACCGTATATTAGATTAAGAGAAAGCAGAAGCTGTAAAGTAGAGGAAGAGTGTATGGTGGAGACGGAGAAAGGCATGACCGGGTTACCTTGCTCTGGATCCTGGGTTTGGGGTGGGCTCTGGCCCGGTGGTGGCGGCGTGGGTTCTCTGGTGGGCCGAGGCAGCGTGCGGCTGAACTGCGGAGCCGTCAGGAAGATGTCCTGCTGACTTTCCCATCGATTCTTCACAAAAAACAAATAAAAACAGGTTTTTAAACTTTTGGAATTATGTGCAGTAATGGACAGGAAAACAGAATGTACAGTTTGCTCACCTTGTTGTCCTCCAGGCTTGAGTTTAGAGACAGATCCTGTCTGCTCCCAGACAGCTATTGGAAAAAAGATTATCCAAAGATCACACCAACTCTAGTGAGAACTTGGACTGTCCTTGCTGTAAGCCAGTGTGTACTTACCCTGTGAACGCTGGGCGAGCTGAGACTCCGTCTGCTTCCCTTCCCTTTACCGGCCAAGTGCTCCTTCACAGCCACTTCCTGAAAACACAAAACCATCACCACACATTCAACAAATCAGATCCGTTCTCACGTTTGCTTAAGCGCTATACATCATCCAATTCAACTCGACTCCGAATCATTTATCTAAACCCAGCTGGTGACACGTAACGGACCTGTCTGAGGCGATCCAGCGTGAGGATGTTTTCCACAGCCAGGACACTGCGCAGGTATTTCTCTATGGCCGCCTCGTTGTCTGACGATTTGGGGTTCTCCGTGTTGGCGGCCATGCGGGCGAGCATCTCCCTGTCCTCGGAGCTCTGAGCATCCTGAATATGAACGCAGTTGCGCATGCAAGTTCACAGTGCAGTAATCCAGAGGTTGCAGCATTTTTCTCTCTCGTTTATTTGCATTTATTAGTGCGCGCTCACTTACCCCTGGGATGTTGGACACAACCTCAAAGGTCACCCCGCATCCAGGCACAGTGCTCCGCGTGGACATTCTCTTGAGGAAGTTCTGGGCAAAACCCTGCAGATGCACAGATAAACACGTACGGCGCAAACAGTGTTAGATTTCCGCACTTTTCTGGGTCTGAGCTTCGGAATCGTAAAAGGTTATTGGTTCTATGACGTGGTCTCTGGATTGGAAAACGGTCATGGGGTTATCTTTAATGCCTCATAAGATTATATTAGCAAATATACAGCGACATTTAAATTTTAAACAAGCAAGCATGCAAGCAATAAATAAATACATAAACAAACTACCCGCCTGATTAAACTATGCTTTATTCACATCACATCCAAAGAATTAAACGAGAAGAAAATTAAGAGCGAGTGCGAACCTGTCGTCCGGTGAGATTGACGCAGATGCGTTTCCGGAGGACGAGCTGCATCTCTGCCGGGTGGCTCAGCTGCACCATGGTGCGTACGGTCAGGTAGACCCTCTGGTCTGGAGCGCCACCTCGACTCAGCTGAGGACACTCATGAACTGTGGAGTCCCAGGAGGCCTCAGCTTTTACCTGCAGTAAAACAGCAGCAGTCAGGGTTAGCTCTGGTGAGACCAGAGTCAAGTTGTGTCAGATCAGCATCAGAGCCTGGGAAGAGATAGGTGTTCAACGACTGGCCGTTTAATCGAGCAGGCTTAAAAAATATATATATAAAAAAATAAATTCTCAGAAAATTGCTCATTATTATTATTAAACCATTACTGTTCAAACTCAAAGTTATAAACTTTTACACTTTCACACAGTTGCTGCCTCGCTGCTTTAACTCACAGCTGTCTCATAAGGCAGGACTTTCGACATAGGGCATCTTCTAAGGGTGCTTGTTTTTAAGATAACGACTTTTTAAGCCAGCATGTGTGACGTTACATCTTGGCTAAGAGATGCCTCCCAAATCATACCAAACAAACGTTTTTGGTTACAGTTATGGGGTTTTAAGGTAGTATAATATTTATTTCTTGCGGACTTTTCAAAAAACCTAAGCAAAAAATGCAAACTTTCATACAAAATCCATATTTATGAAGAAATTCATTTTCTGTGAAGCTTGGTCTGCCATCTTTTGCATATTTTCCAATGCTCGTGGGAGCTGTAGTACAGATTCATGGGTAATAGGCAACACTTAGGCTACAATATGTGATGCCTTGAACTGGGGGCAGTTTAAAGGCATCTTAGAAGATCGGAAAGAAGAGTTCGATCAGTTTCAGTCAGTCTTTGTTGCCTCACTGTCTTGTTAGAAAGTTTTTTATGCCGTTTCGCATGCACCCTTAGTGTGTACCTGGGATAATTCCCAGCATTCTACTTTGTATTTTTACTAATCACTCCTGGGTGCTCTCGTTAATTCACACTAGACCGCTGTAAACACGGATACGGATCCTATTTTTAACCACAATATTTGATTAGCTCCCCCTGCTGGTAATACAAAATAATGCCTTTCACACTAGAAAAGACCACATGAGTGGTGACCACCAGCCTGCACCATTTCTTCAACATCGCCTAGAGTCCTAAACGCACATCCCTTACCTCTCCATCGTAGTGCTTGACGATCTGCAGATCAAAGAAGTCGTCTTCATCCTCTCCGCCCAGCGTGGCATCCCAGCCACCGGCTTCGGGGCTCTCCAGGTTTTCTTGGGAGCTAAAATCATCAGCTAAAATAGAGACAAAAAATTCTGGGTTTTTAAACAGCGACCAAAACTGGAGTTCTGGCATTTCTTAAGCGTTTGAGTCAACATACCACTCAGGTCAAGGAAGAGGACTGGAATGTGAGTTTCCATCCCAGGCACCGGTACCCTGCCAAGACAAAAATATCAACATGGCGTATCCAAAACACTTCATTTTAAACCATGATGAATTACTGAACCTTTTGAACCACCAAGAAATTGTTAATGGTGTAAGAATCTCACTCAGTCGTATACATTTTATGTCTATGAATTTATGGGTTTTTTTGCTTGTCATGTCCCGAGACATTTATTTCTACATTTTATCAGCAAACAGATTGAAGAATGGATAAAAGAAAATTATTAAGTGGCATTATTAATATTAGCAATAATAACAGAACATATTAAGCATTAAAAACTGTAGATGGAAGCCTCACCACTCTGCAGGAGCTCCCGGGATGCCGCTGCCAGCAGAGGGCACCATCACCGCATTTCTCTCCTCAGTGAGAGTCAGACGGCACTCCAGCAGCTGAGCCTCACGCTCCATATCGTCCTCAGACTTATCTGATCACACACAGGAATCATGTTTCACCAGATGAACCTCTTGGCGTGCAGGCGAATATCCCAGGGTTTCTAGGTTCTGAATTTTGCAATGCTTTCTGCAATACTGCCTTTTTATCAACATAAATCCGGGTGATTCATCCAAACTATTTCCAGAATCTATCTTTACCCGCTCTTTTTCACGATTCTTACTGGGCACTTCCCATCGATGGAAGGCTGTTCCATAAATTTCCAAGCAGCATGGGAGCTATGAGGAGGTTTTTTTCCTTTAAGAGAACAGGGTGTTCGACATATACATTTAAAAAAAGTTCACAGAAACAGTCCCATCAAATTGGAAAAACAGTTCCTACTGCACATGGCATTTTTTCCCAAGCTACTTCTTCCCCTTTAGGGAGCTGAAGATTTCTCTTGTGCATTGAAATTCTTCTCATGCTTAGCACCCAGACACAAACTTGATAATAAAGCTGATTACATTACTTTTATCAATGACACAAACTGTGAAGCTAAAAATCAAATGCATGTTCATTATATTTTGCCTCCAAAAACATTAATAAAATTCTTTATTATTGATGTATTTTTGCCTGAAATGACAAACGTGTTTCTCCGGACTCCAGAGGTTCTTATTTTTATTTTATTTCTGTCAGCAAACAAGCCTGCAGACTCAGCAAAATATTTTCATAGGACAGGACTTCAAAGGTTCATCCCTAAAAACCCAGTCTGGCTCAGATTCCCAGCTTTAACATGTTGAGATTGTTGAGAAATGTTTGCCTCTGAACTGAGACGGGGCAGGAGAGTGCAGCAGATGGGACAACTCTACCTGTTTTGCTGATCAGACCCTGGAGATGCTTGTCCAGGTACTGCTGTCTCTTCGTGAGAGCGGCCAGCCACTGGTGTCTCAGCCGCTCCAGGTCTCGCTCCTGTAATCAAACGGTTAATTAGTACCCTCACCAGAGAAAGCAGACAATAAAAGTTTAATAGTTTAATACCACTGTACCTGATAGCTGTCCATTTCATCCCCTTCCGCCTACAGAACAAGAAAGCGACCCATTAAGTCATGGTAAACGACTTGGCAGCCGTTTGGAATGAAAGCCTCTGATGAATGAGTAACTGGAATTTTCCTGGGAAGTAAATAAGGTTTTGTATTGCACCTGTTGCGAATCGCTGCCTTTAACGGGGCGAGCCTGTCTGATCTCCACACACCCGACGGACACGCCCAGAATGATCTCTGCTATCAGTGGCATAGTGCCAGAGTCCTGCACCGAACGCACCTCCACCTGCACACGCCGAGACTGGCCCTGCAACACACACGCACACCAAATAGAACACACTTTTACACAGAATGGCAAGAAAGATCCAAGATGTTCCACCACTCACTAAGTGTCAAAAGTCTAGATTTCTGGTTTTATCAAGTATGCAAATTGTATGCATATTTAATTAGATGAACCAACAATTGGGCAAATAAATGTCATTTTACAGCCTCAGTCTAAAAACAGATTCAAGATTCAAGATTCAAAGAACTTTATTTATCCCAGAGGGAAATTGCTCAAATACAAGAATATTAACCGGAAAAGACACTTAAGATTAAGTCAAGTTTCTAAAATCGATACATACGAGTTCACATTGTGAGGTCACAAAATAAGCTTGAATAACTTGCAAATTATTATTAAAGGATGACATGGAACATCCAGAACGATTAAGCCCAGAACTGAGGCTCTTATGGCAACATTACAGCTTTACAAGTGTGGCTTCTTTTTAAAAAGAAACAAAAAAAGGCTCACTTTTGAGCACAACATTCAGCAGGTGGCTATTTGCATAATTCTGCATATTCATAAATCTGGACGGCTCCTTCATGGATGATGAATATGCACACATCTTTCTTGGGCATTTTCAAAGTTTTAAATGACATGTTCGTCATCACCTGTCGCAGCTGAAAGATGCCCCCTGTGCGGACATCTCCGGCTGCCACCACCTCCACGGGCATGTACTCTCCGTTCTCATTCAGCTCTAGGATCTGCACCCACATCTCCAACTTTCGCGTCACCTCGCTCCACCTGGGCCGAGTGTGATAGGAGAGCATGAAACACACACACACTTTGAGGCACTTGAGTGGATTAATAAGGATGTACTGTGTTGCATTGTGTGGTGTACTGATGTATTGTACTGGTTTATTGTGTGGCAGGCACAAAAAAAAGAAACCATGGCACTAAGCCAGAGGGACTAGAGAACGCCACAAAATATGAATCACTGGAGTGTAAATTTATCCACGGCTCCTCTCATCTGTTTTGTGTGGGTGGTTTGTGTTCCGCATGTTTTATAGCCGAGGAAGTGGTTTTCTTTGTGTCTCACCTGTCACGCAGCGTGCGAGTCTTGGCCTGAATAATGCTAAGGTCCCACAGGGCCAGGTTCCTGCCTGGATCAGCTTGCCTGTGGCCATACACTTCAATAGCTAGTGCTCCCTCGGTTAGATACTCGATGAAATCCTCCGTTACTGCAACGGCCAGCTCCTAACACGCGCACACACACATAAGAAATGATATACAAAGATGCAGCTACATAGATGTTATACAGCCTTTTGATGAACTATAGGGCTCCAGAATTATCTAGGATGAAAGTTCAGGAAAAAAAAGGAGTATAGTTAAGTCAGCAAACAGCATTAAAGAGTAGAGCAGCGTGATAAAATGGCTACGGCTCTCTGCTGTCTTACTTTACTGGTTAATTTTCCATAAGAGCAGCTCTGAAATTAATACATCTGTGAATCACAGGTTTATATTAAGGCGCTTGTTTTTGCAAACGCAGTCTAGTTTGACTCACTACACTACAAGAGGACATTTGACCAACGGACGCTTTTCAGGAAACCCAAAAAAATTCCCATTCACCTGAAAGTACCTACTCTGATTTTAGGAACTACGGCCGAGGAACTTAAACTCAGCTTGGTTCCTGGTTCCTTTATCCGGAGGAAAAGCAGGCCAAATTTCCTGAAAATGTTCCTCCGTGGAATGCACCTTAACTGCTTTCTGTGTGCTGATGTCTGACCATGAGAATTAATAATTATACACAATTACAAGAGATCATTGCTTCAATTGTGCGTCCATTCACTTTTGTGCTTTTGAAGCTTCCACTGTAATGTTTTTTTCCACCATGTTGCATCATAAATCCAGCATCAAGTTCTAACATGATTCTTATTATCATCCACCCACAAGGGATCTCCTTTTTCAAGCCAGACCAGATGGGGATATTTTTGACGAGAAGGAGCAGGCTAAACAATTCGCACCTTACAGCTGTCGAACACCACCATGCAGTGAGGGTCTTTCATGCTGGGAGACGAGGCAGACGGGTCCACCTCTGGAGCCACGATGATGGGCTCGGCCTGGTCCCAGAACAAGTACTGACAGAAGACAAAGTTGGACAGGTACTGGGGCAGGCCTGTAGCCTGCAGGATCTTAATCTGTAAACAGAAACAGGAATGGGGGGGGGGGGGGGGCAAATTAG
>JAQLOM010000005.1:18794528-18805075 GCA_030068315.1 Chrysichthys thysi
CCCCCCAAAATTAGACAGATAAATAGAGAATACTTAAAGCCACTCAGGTAAAGAGCAGGACAACATCTTGATTTCAGGACATGGCCAGTTACCTTAGACATTCAAGGAGCAGTCTGGGCAAAAAAAATTAAATGCATACCATTATCAGTTTTCGAGTACATTTCCAGTAAAACTCACCACTGGATTATAAACTATGGCCAATTCTGATTTGATTTGTATCAACGTGAGTATGTTGATGAACACCCATCAGTCATAAATGACAAAAAAAAAACCCCACAAAGAACCAGAGAGCTGAAAATCCCTAAAAGACGACAGAGAGCCTCTGAAGTTAGGCATGTGCTAAACCTACCATAATGCAGCTCAGCCATTCCAGCGTATCAGCTACCACAGGTACACAAATGAAGGCTTCCCTCCTGTCGCAGGGTGCCATTACTTTTGTCTGAACATAATGGGTAGTTTTATTCGTCTCAGGTGGTTTGGGATTGCCTTCTTTACAATAGTCATTAATAAAATAATAACGCTCCTTTACAGTCATTCATATGGAACCACTGAGTTTCAAAAAATGTTCACTAATTAAAACAAATATGCAAATTTAAATTTAAAGAGAGTATTTAAAAAAGGATTTACACAAACTCAGGAGTGAGCGCGAGGACACAAACTGCTCACGCATCTACAGACAATGTATAAATAAATCTGTTAGCATTCTGCTTGCTGAACTTCCCCTAATCAGACAGACAGGACACTTCCAAGGTTTGAAGAATTTCACATCACAATGTTCCCTTAAAGCCACTGCCTACCATACAGACGAGTTTGCGCTCAAGCGGATCCCCCTCAGGGTTACTGTCCCCGTCTTCGCCTCCAGCCATGCTGTCCGCTACACCTCCAGCGACACGCATGACCTCCACGTGCAGACGTCCTGCCACCTGAAACATGTACACACACGCACGCACACACACACACATAACAGATCCATCAGTATCATCATTAATAAAATAATTCAGCTGAGTATCAGCGTTGTCCATGTAATCGCACCTCTCCTTTCTGGTTAATGATGGGCACGGCGTACTGCAGCTTCACGTCATAAAACAGGCAGGACAGGAAGACGTTAGCCACTCCGATCAGGCTGTGATTGACTTGCTCGTCAAAGAACGGGTCTGCCCTTTTAAAGTATGAACGCATCACCTGTGAAGAATACGAGGGAACGGTGGGTAAAATGTCATCGCCGACACTCACTGGCCATATTCCTGCTGTGAAGGACGTACGGGATTATCCTCGTCATAGTCCTTCCACTCCTGATACAGCTCCCTCATGTCCACCAGTCTGTTCTCCATCTTCTCCAGAGCCCAGATCTGCTTGCCTTTACCTTTCCGCCTCACCTGGATGGCAGGTTCGCTCAGCACAGCGTCACGCTACAAGGGACACAAACAAACAGGGACGATTTGGACCTAAAAATGCTAGAATGAGAGGAATCCCAATATGGCCCGTCTTATTCTGCGGAAATCCACGGGAAATGAATCATCAATCCCTGCGATGCTCGCTATTGTGAGCGCAGGGATAATCCCTGCACACTCAGCATGGTTGAGGGGGAGTTACCTTCCTGTTAGCGTTGAGGTTAGCAGCAGGAATCTGCAGAGTGACTCTGTACTCGGTTTTCTTGTCCAGTTCCTCGGCGATGAAGCTCGCCTCCTGCACCAGCAGGTTGGCCTTTACGATCTGTTCCCGAAGCTTCCGCAAACTCCGCGTCAGCACCGCCTCCCTGTGGTCGCCCATATTGAGGGAATTGACACACACGTAAGAGCGATTCCTCCCTCTCTACTCTCATTGAGGCCTTAACTGAGACTCTGACATCAAAATCACCTTCATGACTCAACATCCTTAAAGCCCCGGTAACGCGGCACAATTTGTACGTCATTTATAAGAGCTATTCTGGAAGCACGCTTCGTCGTTTAAGCAAACTCTACAGTCTCTTGGTGACTAATACTTTAATGACTCAATTATGAACTGAAAAATCATAACGTGTGGGTTAGAAATCAAAAATGGTAACACGTCAAGACATAAAGGTGAAATTTATGATCGGATTAAGATACAGGTTCTATTCAAATACAAAGATACTCTGGTATACGCTTTACCTTTCCTCACTCCATTGGCGCAGACGAGAAGACGACGACCCCCCGCCCAGGCTGAGTCTCTCCATGCTGCGGTAGTGCTGCTGGGTCTGCATGTTCTGCCGTTCGGGGGTGAGCCGTTTGCGCAGCTGCTGCAGCTCCTGCTCATACATCAGCCGCTGACGCTCCAGAGCCGTGCGCTTCTCCTCCTCGTGCTGTCGCTCCAGACTCTGCAACACAGCCTGCATGGGGTCTGAGAGAAAAAAAGAGAGAGAGAGATTCATTTACGATAGAGATTAAATGCTTAGGTGTAAAGTCACTAGATTCGAAAGGAAGGCTACAGTAACTCAGACAGACACTCTTTACAACCATGTTGAGCTGAAAAGCATCTAGCGCGAGAATGGCCTACATCAACAATCACATTTGATTCTGTGCCTTTCAGACAAAAATCAAGCTTATCGTTATGTTTATTATTTCTTGTGTCAGACTCACCGTTGCTCCCCAGTGCCTTCATCATGACCTCCGTCTGTGCGAACTCGTAACTGAAGCTGACTTCACTGGAAACCTCGCTCGCCGTGTCTCCATCTGCATCCAGCTGCTCGCTGCTGTTGCTGTTCTTCATGTTACCCCCCTCTCCTTCCTCCTCCTCAGCTGCAGGACGAGGGCGCCGCTTCGGGAGGTTTATTCTGTGGGGGCACATGACCATGAAACTATATACATGACAGGAGATCAACCACCACCAGACCAGACGCTTTGTAGTGGTGATGATCCTGACCTGAAGAAATGGTTGTTGCCCCACAGTATTCGGTCGCCATGGTGAAGTTGCTGCTGGCTCGTGACCGGAGAACCGTTCACACACGTCCTGTGAGAACACATCAGCAGGTCAACGTCATACCAAATACTCATACGGCTCATTTCTGCAAGTCATCTGATTTAGTCATACTGTCGGTCTATTAGTAGTTAAAAAGCAGAGATTGTTGTGTGAATGCTGAAATACCTGGAATTCTTGTACGGATCGAGGAAAACCGCTCCCTCGGGGGTAATGTTGATGACACAGTGCTCGGCCTGGATGCCCATGCCGCACAGCTGAATGTCCTGCGAGTCTGCTGAGCCCACCTTCGTGTGTTCCTTCAAATAACAATCCCACATCTCAGATCATAAATAACAATCCCAGTGACTAATCAGATACTATTTTATGTGACTTAAAGACTATTTCCAGGGAATGCATCATGCATGATGACAAATGTGACTCAGAAATCTGATAAAAAATCCCGTCCAAATGCTAGCTGAGCTCATACATTAGTTCAATCAGATTCGGTTCACATGCAAACGACGTGCGTGTTTTGATTTTATGAAGAAACTGTATGCTGGAGTTAACGCAGGCTGGCGAGATGTCGTCACACTTCATTAAGGTTTAATACGATTTAGCTTCTCTTTTAACTCAATCTAAAATCTTACAGAATGTTTTAAATATTTAATATGTCATGGTAGCTTCCTGGACCGATAGCGACGCCACTCAAGCTCAATTAAACACAACACTGCAAAGCTGTAAAACTCAGGATTGCAGCCACGCCCATCTTAACACCCAATAAGGAAGACATTCTGGTGAAGTACACGTAAACACTGGAAAGTCACCAACTGTTCATAGTTTGCACAGCAGACTGCTCAGCAGGCCACAAGATGAACCTTAAACACACTGCGATGCATTTTACTCCCTTAAGGCTGTAGGAGTCATTGTTCTAATAGAAAAAATACATGTTAAAGCAGGTCCAAAGACTATCTGATCCACATAAGGTGATCATTTACCAAGGTTTTGCACAGATACCCCGGGGTGTGTACCTTTAAGTAGTAAACCAGCAGTTCATTGAGAGCGGGATCAGCGTTGAGGTTGACCAGGAAGCATTTATCCTCTCCCACACGGATCCCTGACGACTGCAGAGAAATGCCCAGACTCTCCAGCTGCTTCTGCCTCTCCTGAACAGGGAAGACTCATTTTAACACAACGCATTATTTCATAGTCCGTTCGGAACACAGAGGCACTGATGAGCCTGACTGCACAACACTGTCACAGGTGGTGTGATGGTTACCTGGGCAATCTCCTCAGTCTTCCTCAGTTTCTCCTCCCAGGTGATCGTCATCTCCTGGATCAACTTCTCAGACTCCTCCAGCCTCTCCTTCAGCTCCGGAGCCTTCATGGACTGAGGAAACAAACAAAAACACACACACACACACACACGTAAAACTAATCTATCTTTTTGTTGAGATTACATGAATGCACAAACAGGTCACACTGGAATATTAAATATCCCAGGAAAAGAAATAACAGGTCTTAATGCTTTTTAGGATTATTTCGAGATTCTTAAAAAAAAAAAAAAAAAAAAAAAAAAAAAAAAAAAAACTTTAAAGCGCTCCTTTTGCTACCTCTGCTTGTGTGAGCTGATCTCGGAGCTTCTCCACCTCCTCCCTCAGCTCCCGGATGATCCTTGCGTTGGGATCCTCATTCACGACAGCGTGGTTGACTATGCTCTTGGCGCGGTCGGCGTAGCGCAGAGTGGACAGGGTCTCGTCGTAGTTATCGGCAGCCGGACTCACTGTGGCCACCATGGCGGTCCGACTGTTTCCTCCTAAACTGTCCTGGGGTTGGAGCCAAACAAATTAATGGTATGAGGAACTTTTTTTTTGTTGAACATTCTGAAAACTTTTTCACTTAGCACTTCGAGGCTCTTTAGTATACAGCTGTGAATGAGAAACAATCACAACTGCACCCATAATAGAATATTATAACTCATAATTGGTGTCAGCCAGAGGAGGATGCGTTCTGGCTTGCTCATTACAAATTTAAATTTTTAAATCTATAACCAGATTCCCTCTGACGAGGTGTCGATGACTATGAAAACTTGTACAGAACTTGCACTAGTTTTCTGCACACACTGGGGGAAAAAAACAACACTCCTACAAAGTGGATAAAAATACGGCTTCAATTTTCCCCTCAAAGAATATTCCAACACTGCATTTATAAAGTCTACACATGCTCATTTGCAGATTTTTGCAGCTTCCCAGGTCATTGCACATATTTCCAGGACATTTTAATCAATCATTTTCTTAAATATTTCACAGGTGATCTAAACATTTTCAGGGAATGCCTTCAGTATGTACTGGGGAAAAGGGAGGGAAAGGAAACTGGAAAACATGGTGGAGATTTTCCTTGATGCGTCAGTTACCTTAAGCAGCCATGTGAGCACAGAGTCTCTGTAAGGCACAAACTTGCTCTTGTTCTTTCCTGCACCCTGGTCAGCCAGCGCTGAGATCACCAACCCCAACGTGGTTAAAGACCTGCCCAGTGCACCATAAAAAGAGAGTGAGAAAGTGTGTGTGTGTGAGTGAGAGAGTGAGAGAGAGAGGGTACAGTAACCATCTGTGCCCACACACATTCCCTGACACACACTCAAAGCAAAGCGGAGCTCTTCCCAGAATTTATTCACCACCTAAAAATCTACATCTTCGGAGTTTGCTGTATTCTTACGTCTGTAACTGCCAGAGACAAGAGCCACGTCACCAAACAAACACATCCAATAACCACTCACAAATTCACAATAACATTATCACTTAGAAACTCAGAACTATGAATCATTTCCAAAGAAAACAAGACAAAAATAGACAAAATAGCAGACAGTGCCTTTGGCTGCACTCACTTGCACTCAAAAGGCTCAAAAAAAATGTCACATCAGCAAGAGAATCAATCACCGAGTTAGCGATCGAGCAGCACGGGCTTTCACCACCAAGCTTATCCACTCTAGTGGATGAAAGGAAGCCAGAAAAGGCCAGACGCAGAGCTGTTTCAGCTCTTACTGAGCCAAGACAAGGGGGACATGACAACTGAAAAACGCATAAACTTGGCCACATATCAGATTTCCAAAAACCCCTTATGAGAGTGGCTCCTGTGACATTTTATTCTATTACGATCCACAATATCCACTTTGATCAAAATGCACAGGTCATTTATTAGTACCTAGAATAAAGACCATAGCACATAAGACACAAAAACAGATAAATAAGGATGTCTACAGTCCCACAAAGATGCTCTAAAAGATCAGCTAATGCCCAAGTCTAACACTTGTTTCATGCACAATCTCACCTGGATGCGGTAGTCATGAATGTTACCCTGTGCTCATCTCAGGACTCTTATTCACAATATGCTCATCCTTCTGACATACTTGGCACTCTTTATCTTTACTCTTCTTAACCTGTATACTGTAATTACTGTTATTATACTGTAATGCTCACTATATTAAAATCCAGATTTTTACAGTACAAAGGTGCTTTGTGGCCATGTCGACTGTTGAAAGCACCACACACACTTTTTTTGTTCAACTGTCTCTGAAGAAAATATGATTTGCTTGACATTTAGGGGAAACAGATCTGTGCTATTTGAATACTGCAAAGTGAATGTAGCCTTAAAAGGAACAAAGAGAGTTGTGGAAAGAAGTCGAGTGGATGTACTTATTAATGTTGCTGCCTTCCTTCAGCCGCTCACCAGCCGCACCAGTCTTAGCTGCTCTCTCACTTCCAGCCAAATCCACCAAACTCAGCTTACTCACTTTCTCCCCACTGGTCTGGGGAGAGAAAGGGAAAGGCAGAGAGAGACAGAGAGAAAGAGAGAGAGAGAACTTAATTTCTCTTTGGGTGTTTTTCCACAGCACATCCAAAACATGCCCAGGGCCAGCACTTTATTTTCCAACTGAACGAGACTTTGTTATTCCAGCACACACACCAGTACATCATTGTTAATTTCAAGATGGAAAAAACTGCCTGAAATAAGAATGTTGATTTAAAAGCTTTGACCATGTTGGAAATCACAGTTAATGATCATTACAAGTGGAACAAGCAGAAATTGACGATGATGCCTCCAACACAAAAATATCCAACAAACAGGAAGGAGGCTACTGAATGAAAATGACTTTGGATTACTCCAAAGTCAGTTCATCTACTGATTATAATGATGATCCAAAATAAATCCTGCAATCATTCAAGCATTCGTACTCAAGATATCCTGCTAATGTTAATCTCAGACGAACTAACAGGTGGTTGACCAAAAATAATTTTATTATTATTTTTTTAATAAACACAGTTTGGAACCTGGGGCAGCATGGTGACTTAGTGGTTAGCACCTTCGCCTCACAGCAAGAAGGCCGGGTTCAATCCCCGGGGTTGACCTGGGCGCCTTTCTGCGTGGAGCGTGCATGGTTCCCCCCCTGCAAGGATTTCCTCCGGGTACTCCGGTTTCCTCCCACAGTCCAAAAGACATGCACAGAGGGGATTAGGCTAATTGGCAACTCTAAATTGCCCATAGATGTGAATGTGAGTGTGAATGTTGTCTGTCTCTGTGTGTTGCCCTGCGCTGGATTGGGGACCTGGCCAGATTGTCCCGCTTCTCGCATAGTGGGATTGACTCTAGCTACCCCACAACCCTGAACAGGATTAAGCGGCAGAAGTTAATTAAATAAAAAATTAAATAAAATTCTTTTCACGTTGGAAATGGAAATTACGTCTGACCACAGAACATATACGTGCGTCTGACCAGAAACAGCGTCACTAGCGCTTACATCTTAACTAATCACTGCGTTTGTAGACGCCATTTTATATCGTCTTTACGAATTGTTATTATTTGTGTAAGAGTTTTTTTTTTACTGATATTGAAAAGAAGTAAACACCTATTTAGTAAGTAATTATTTAAGAAAACTTTGATCTAAATATATAAAATTCTTTTCGCGTTTGAAATGGAAATGGTTGAAAAATAAAACTGGTAATTAAACTTATTTTATAAATATTGCATTTAATTTTTTCCCCCCTTGCACTCAGTGAGCGAAGACACTGGGGAATCAGCTAATAAAGAATAAAATTTGAAATTATGCAATTAATTTAAGATGTGCCAACATTGCTAACAAGAAAATCCTATCAGGCAAAGAGAAGGGGGGGACCAACAGAATTTCAGTACAAAAATCATATTTTAAAGTATGTTTGTGGAGAAGATGCTGTTTCCCTCACCCAAGTGTACAACAAATAACAGTAAAAAGAAAATAAAAAGTAGTATGGAAAAGTCAGGGTTAATGCTAATGAATAAGCAAACGCTCCCATTTTTTTTTTAAGTCCAAGTCGAGCCCACAGTCCCGCCCCCTTGGCTTCTCTTGGCTCACAGGACAAATGAGTGTCTTGCACATTTCCTGTCCTTTCCCCTTCAGTGAACTGGCTTTCCTGCCCTGTGAACTTTACTCTTGTTTGGTCTGACTGATAATTTAGCTGAAAAGCATAGCTTTCACGTGTGTCCTGTATTGCCGAAGCAAGATGTTGGCACGTTGGATGATTTGGTTAGCAACAACAAACAAAATAATTCAAGGTTGGAGTACGTGGTGAAATGCTTAATATACGCCTTAAAAATTAAAACAAAACGCAAAGATTCAGCATTCCGTACACAGTGGACACTTTGATTTCTAATTTAGAAGTTTTCAGATTTGTGCTCGAATGATCCTAACTGCCTCAAACCAGGCCGAATTCTCCATCTGAGCATGAACAAAAGTGATGGAGGCCGTGCCAAACAGGACACAAGTGTCCATTGTTTCCTCGCTGCCTTATAAAGTACGGACAGACAGACGAGCACAGACCTCACTACGGACACAATCATTCTTTTTATCTCTCCCATTATCATGAGCAGTAAAGTGCTGCAGAGAGATTACAGAGCAGGCAAGATGAATCAGAGCCACACCTGATTTCAAATTCAAATTACAGCCTTTGCATGTGAAATACCATGTAAAAACTCTGTCCTTGCCAAAGCACCAGGGGACAGAAGCTCTGCGCTCAGGGCACCACGCTGGGGAAGAGAAAAAAGAAAAAAAAAAAAAGAAAAAAAAAAAACGCTGCAGATGATGCATAGGTACACTTCAGTCTCTGATGAATTATTGATCCGGAAGGCAAGTGATCTTAGCCAGGTTGTGAATAAAATGGCTCAGCGCAGCGGGGACATGGTGACACGAGCACATGGGACTGAGCTCAGCTGACACTCGAGTCAGCAAATGGCATGACTTATTCATCGATTTTCCTTCCGATTGCAGGGCTTGCTCTCAAAGGGTTCATGTGTGTACTCAATTGCTATAGTACGACTTCACCTAAATTCCCTGATGATCAGCTGATTAATAAGAACAGGAAACAATGTGACTCGTTCGATTTGGAGCCAGGGTACTAACCGATTTCAAGTAGTTTTTATTTGTGTTAGCATGGAGGATTAGTGCGCTCAATGAGCATAGAAAAGCCAACGACCTCTGCTAGTTATTGACTTTTCCAGAATAAAAATTCTGAAAAAACAAAAAAACCAAAACAGAATTATGTCATGTCTTATGCAGCAAGCATATATTTTTTTTTATATAAGTAGGAAACCATTTTTTTTTTTAAAAGAATGAAACATTACAATTTATAATAAAATTAATTAAAATTACAATATTGCTCCAACATGGTGCTCCTTGATTAAAAGTAAGTAGTAAATTAAACTTTAATTTAAAGATCAATTAGTAGTTTTTTTGTGTATGTTTCTCCCCCCCCCCCAATAATTTAATACACCTAGTGTGCTTTTTCTCATCACGGTAGGTAACACTGATTCATTTTCTTATTATTTACAATGGTTAAGCATGCTCACAAATGATTTTCACACATGATCTGCGATGATCTGGGGAAAAGTTAGTTCTGGTGTAAAAGGAAGTTTAAAGGCGAACAGAATAGACAGGGTTAAAGCTCATGTGTGTTAACAGCAGTTGATAAAGAGAGAAAGGCAAACACGGATGGAGCGATGAGGTCATCAGGGTGGGGCCCTACCCCGGACTGCAGGTCTCGGAGTGTGTGCGTGAGGATGATGTTGAACACTGCGTGGGAGCGACTGCTCTCTTCGTTCATGTTGGTGGCTGCCACTGTGCGGGATTTATTCCCCTCTGACATTAATGACTCGATGTCCTGCAGGGAAATGAACAACGAGGAAAAGAGAAGTTCTCAAAAATATTACGCTTGGCAATCCTTTATACAAGCACTTCTCCATTAATGACAGTAAATCTGAACGAAACCTGAGTAAATAAGGCGATGATAATAACAATAACATAATATAGTGCATCTCACTTGGATCAAAATCACAGTTTAACATAATTCATAAAAAAATTGTATGTATATATATATATTATACACACACACACACACACACACATACATATACATATACACACACACACACACACACACACGCACACACATATATATACACACACACACATAGCAAAAAAAGAAACGCCCCTTTTTCAGGACTGTGTATTTCAACAATAATGTTGTAAACATCCAAATAACTTTACAGATCTTCATTGTAAAGGGTTTAAACAATGTTTTCCATGCATGTTCAATTAACCATAATCA
>JAQLOM010000005.1:18809126-18830955 GCA_030068315.1 Chrysichthys thysi
TACGCATGTAGAATTTTATATGTTGTTAAAATGACGTTTGTTTAAGAGTGTAGAAAGTGTTTAAGAGCATAGGACGTATTTATAAGAGTGTGGGAAAGGTTAATAAAGCCTTAATATATATATATAAATAATAAAATAACTGTGACGGCGCTACTTCGTGGATTTCATCTGTCCCAGGGGGGCACTGGAACGTAATAGGCGGGGGTTCACTGTATTTTGTTTCCAGAGTTAAAAATGTTTTCCTGAAAAATGGGTGTTTTTGGGCATTTTCGGGGTGAAACGAGTTAGAAACACAAGCAGAGGCAAAAAGTACAGAAACGTTCCCTCTTAGAAAGAGAAACTGAAATCTGTATAAAGTTTTCTTCAAATTTTGAGCATCTTTCACGGAGCGGTACCGCCCGTGCGCCGTGCTTTTCCGTCTACGTGGAAAAATAAGCAGAAAAACGACACGTCGCCTTACGTAGAAAGTGTATTAAAACACGAAAACGACCGTTTCAGAATATAAAGAAAAACATTTTGAATTTTTCACCATCGTAAAATTTGCAAAATTTCATGCAAAATACTGTACAGGTCCAGGTTAGCTTGTAGTTTCTGGAGACTTTGGTGGTGGGGGAAAATTCCTGATGATGATGATGATGATGATGTACCTCCTCAAACGTTCTTTCCTTCTCATATCTGAAGCTCTCCTTAATTCTACACAAAGCTTGAGTGGACTTTTAATAAAAAGGCAAAAGTTCAGGATGGAACCACGACGCAAAGGCTTGGACATGAAAATATGAACAGTTCCCACTAAACTAGTTTGTTCTGTTTGTTTTTTGCTTATTTGGGTTTGGTTGTTTTGTTGTTGTTTTTTGCTTTGCACAACCACGTGACAAACGGCACTCCTGATTTTTTTTTTGCAAATTCATGCGGAAACACATTTCTAATCTGCGTTTAATTCTGGATCTTTACACAAATCAAAGTAGTGCAGCCGAGTGATAATAAGGGAGTGATCAGAAGTACAATTAAAAACCAAAAAAAAAAAATAAAAATAAAAAAATAATTAAAAAAGAAAATGTACAATAAGAACGAAAAGGCGCAAAAACACTCGTCGCTGACGCACAGCCTGCTCATCTCTTTCTGAAATCAAATCCATCATCAAACATCTCTTGATCGTCTAAACTTGGACGAATTCACCTCCTGGAAACGGAAAAAGTTCCCCGAAAGTGTTTTCCTCGCGTGCGACATACGACACAGATGGATCCCGACCGCAGTCAGTTATTACAAAACTTAATACAAAAAAAAGGTTGGTTTTTTCGCGCTCCGTTTGTCGTTATAAAACACATAACAGCACGTTAGCTGGTGGTATACATGGCATACATAAACATAAAGGCATAAGGTATATGCTTTTGAAGCATGTCCGTACGAATCGCTTTCACCGTCGAGCTGCCGTTCACGTCCTCCACTGAAAGAAACCCCCAACGACAACGAAAATAAAGTCCTTCCGTGAAAAGGAGAGCTCCCTCGTCTCTCCGAGGAACAGACAACATAAAGACGCTCGGGGTTTCTGGAATGACTGCGAATCTCTCACGGGAGACAATCGTCCCCGTACGGAGTGTCAAGATCCTTGATTCATCAGAGCCTTCACGGAAAATATGGCTGAAAGAAATTGGCGCCGAGTGGAGCCCGAGACGACCTCAGGAAGACTGACGCGCAGAGAGAGAGAGAGAGAGAGAGAGAGAGAGAGAGAGAGAGGAGGTGTGGCGTAGATCAGTCCACAGATAAATCAGCACCGATGAGAGAGAGAGAGAGAGAGAGAGAGAGCGCTGCACCTTACAGGAAAACATCTCATACAAAATGTACAGGGAAAAAAAAACAACATCCATTTGTCCGTTTCCCCTCCACCGCCGCGTCGCTCTGTTTCCCCCTCAGCCTCCGTTTCGCACGTCGCTCAGCTCGGCGCCAGATTCAGTCCAAAAATCTCTGGCAGGCTTTTTTCCAGCGACACGCCGTACACCACTGATCCCGGTGCTCAATACCGTACACCTTCCGGCACTTTTTAGCCTCGCCTCGAACCCGCCTGGAACGAGAACCAACAGGGGAACTTCACAGGAATGTCTCACGAATAAATAAGTAAATAAACGAATAAATAAATAAATAAATAAATAAAAACTAGCTGACCGCATGATAATGCAGATGATGTGGGTATTTTTTAGATTCCTCCATTACTCCTGCTATTATTATCGCCCGTCTTTCTATCTGCATTACGGCATTGGCGCTCTTATATATATATATATATTTATTTATTTATTCGTTCATTCACACCTGGTGGGTTTCCTCGTGTTGGTTTTCACATTTATCCGAGGAAGGCCCCACTTACGATATTAGCTCACAGGACCTCGTTACTTCCATACGCCCCAAGAAAAAGATCATATGAAAATGTGTAAGATTTTCTTGAGCATTTTATTTTATTATTTCATTCGAGGACTTTCTCTGTCGCGGGACTCGTCCTGGTATTTTACCGCACGCGTTCGTTTAAACTCGTTTCATTTATTTTACATATTAACAATTTTACATTCTATTAATTTATTATTATTAT
Organism: Chrysichthys thysi; assembly: GCA_030068315.1. Taxonomy (NCBI): domain Eukaryota; kingdom Metazoa; phylum Chordata; class Actinopteri; order Siluriformes; family Claroteidae; genus Chrysichthys; species Chrysichthys thysi. The sequence continues at coordinate 18,811,705 of JAQLOM010000005.1, forward strand.
TATTATTATTATTACTACTAGTGATCCCTTGAATGTTAATCTCTTTCGATTTTTACCACCTCTTACTGCCACGTTAAAATGAACACGTCGCGGGAATCATACGTACCTTGCGGCGCAGTGGGTTCTCGGAGGCGAAACGCTGGTGAGGTGCGGAGGCCTGGAGGGGACGCTGTGGTTCTGGAGCCACTGCTCCCCTACGCTGACTGAACGTCGACGAAACGGAGAGGCCTGGGGACGAACAGAGACACAAACTCAGCACGCGGTGTCATACCCGAACGGAGTTGCGTCACTCGCGGCGCAGACTGGACGCACCACAGGACTACAGTTTCACGTCCTATTACGAGACTTTGAATATTAGGATATTTTCTTTTTTCTGACTTTAGGTTTGGTGATCGATAAATGATTTCACACAAGATAAAGAAGACAGCCATAATCTTTTCGGAAAAGGCTTTGGGGTCATTATTTACCACAATAAATTACACCAATCAAATACAGTACATCATATCTTTTCATATTTACACAAACATTCAACGCCTGCAGTTTGACCGTTTGTCCACTAGATGGCAGTGATGTATCATAATAACGACACTAAGGCAAACCCAAACCCAGCATGGACATTTTCAGCCTTCAGGAAAACACACACAGCCTGTTCAACCCTTCGTTCTACTTCAGATTCAACACACTGTCCTACTCGACTGCCTGAAACTGCATCATGCTCACTGGCACATGTCAGCCGCACAGTCAGCCATGAGTCACACCGAGCCACGACGCCCAGCAGAAGCTCGGTCAGCACGTCCCAAGCCGCGCACGTACTTCCAACACGCTGGCAGGATTTCAAAACATTTCCAGTGAAAGGTTAAGCAGGTGGAGAAGAAGCTGACCTGTTTGCTCTGGTGTACTGTGACGAGCGGCGTCCAGCGAGGCGGGGCGGGCACGCACACGGCTTTACACGGAGTCAAACTGACAGGGGGTGGAGCCTGGGGTGAAAAAGAAAACACACACCAGAGAAGATCCACGAGTTATAAGTCTTCCTAAAAAAAACAAAACCAAAACAAAACAAACAAGTTTCCCAATCCGTATGACACACCGTAAGCAGCGTGCGTGCTCGGACGCACGTCCGGCTTGGATGTTCGAACCGTGGTGCAGTTTATATTCAAAGCCTTACAGTAATAATATTAACACGTTATGGTATATAGAGTGACAGCTCATTCACGGGGACGTGTAACGTCCGCATGGTGACGGTTCACAGAAGGAGAAATGCGTCCATGGAAGGAGTCTCCAGTGTCTGTACGAGTAACCACGTTCCACGTTCCAGACGCGTTTCGCTGTTCTAGAAGAGGAATCCACCACTTAGGGGTTTCTTAGTGGACATTAGTGGTGTGTAGCTGATGAATTTTCGATACCAGCCCCAACACGGCATTTTATTCCTCACGTAATTCTGTTGTTTCATTCCGTAACTGTATAACGCCACGGTTTAGACTGCTTTACGCAATTTCCCTTCGGGTTAGTCACCGCCGACTCACAGGGTTAGAGCTTAGACATGTTTCCGCTGAAATGTTTCTTTGGTAAATTCGCTGGGTTTCTGGAACGAAACCAAAAAAGCCAAACCAATGCTTGTGAAACCGCGGGTTAACCTCAGGCGGTTTGATAAGATTACAACGGATTGTTGCTCTGTTTGAAAGGTTTTGCACTGGATCCTCGAAGAACCTTGAAAGCGCTATATGTTTGTAAAGACAGGCTAAATTTTATGCCATGCACGACCACTATACAGTTTAGAACGATCTTTTGACCAATAATACCGAATATTTTTGCTAACAAGTAAGAGAAAACCATACCATATAGTTCACACGTCGCACCACAGTTAGCGATAAATTAGAAGACGCACGAGCCACGCCCTGTACTCATATCCCAAAGCCCTCAGGACGAGCTGCTCGTGTCACGTGACCCACCTGGTAGGAGTGCTCGGAGTGGACCTGCCAGAAGCTGCCGGGGGCCGACTGGCTGAGGGCGCTGAGCTGGAGAGGCTCCAGCGGCGGCGGGGGAGGCGGAGGAGGAGAGGACCTCTGATGGCTCGGACTGGAAGGCGAGCGGCAGCCGGCCGGTGCTGAAGACTGCTCCACGTCCTGGTAGATCTCCGTGTAGTAGAAGTCTTCTTCTCTCTGGCAGCGCTCCTGCTCGCTCTGTCTGCTGGTGAGGACGAGTACAGTGCACCGTAAGAGGACGCTCCCGATCTCAGACAGAGCTGAACGAGGTAGACTGCTCGCAGAGGTCGGGAACCTTCTGAGAAACTTTAAAGGTTTTAGGAAAATCCTCTTAACAGTAAATGTGTTTCTGGAACCATAACGTGTTTCTAGGTCAATTTTCCAGAGCTGCTTGGTCAGTTAAGATGGGTTTCTACTGAGGTTCTGGGGTTTCCTGAGGAACCGAGGAGTCCGTGAACCATCCTACCAGTGAATACTATGGTTTCTACTGAAATTCCCATACTTTCTAAGGAACTAAAGGGAACATTTTCGGACAAGAATTCCCCAATTCCAGGACGCGACTGTTACGGAAAACCGTCACAGTAACGCAACAAACATGAAGGGGATTTCATGCATTGCCACTTAACTGAGTTTTCGTCATAAAGAATTGGGTTTTTTCCCTTCATGGTGGCCATTCTGTAATGCATGACCCATCAGCAAGCTCAGGTTCCTGAAACCTGGATCTGAATCAGGATCTAAAGATCTCTGAAACTCCGAACCAGTAATCGCAAATGGTTCTTGGTTCCTTCTGAGCCCCTGAAGGCTTTCTGAAAAGGTTCCAGCGTAACGGTCCGACTTGCTAACTTACCCCAGGTGCAGAGTCCGAACGTGGCGCTTCATGCCTACAATAGTGGTCAGGATTTTGCCACAGTTTGGCCACAGGCACCTGTACGCCACCTTCACCGAGTTCTAAAGGAAATAAAGCAGGTAGGAATACAATTTAGTCCCATAAAAACATCTTATAAAAACCCTCCGCTGGATATTAAAACCATGCCACCCAGAAGCGAGCATCTACCTTGCGTTTCCTCGGCGCTGGTTCATCAAACAGCATTTGATCCATCTCCATGTCCAGGCCATCGTCCACAGGAGGGGAGCGGTCCGCCTCTGCGTCAGGCGGAGACGGCGCGGGACTGCTGTTTCCATGGTCACAGCTCCAGTAACCGCCATCAGACATTTCGCTACTGGCACCATCTGTCCCGCTTGACGCTGCAAACAAAACACAAAAAAAAACAAAGCGCGGATTTAAAACAAACAAACAAACAAACAAACAAACAAACAAACGAAAGAAAGAAAGGTTTAACGTGGTAACGTAAACATCAAACCGAGCACTTGGAAGTCGTCTAACCTGGAGTCGGCTCTCCGTGGACGGGGCTTTGGATCATTGGGCTGCAGGACAGACTGGTCAGCACCATGGCGGCCATGATTTCATCCATGTCTGCACTCTCGACGCTCCTGAACAGAAGTTCAGACAAGATCAGAACCAAGCTGAGAAGACTCAAGCAAACGGGACGCTTTGACGAGAACACAACCCGACCTTTTCGGGACGTCGATCGACGACGACGCGGAGCGAGCGAGGCTACCTGACGGGCTCAACCACACGTCCTCCAGTTTCCTGTGCACGCGCTGATTGAGCTGCTGTAAGAATATGGACACCTCATTGTCCACGTGGTTGTGCTGCTCCACGACACCTGCACGCTCTTGTCCACCGCAGTGCACGTACACCTGAGACACACAGAAACCGCTCGGATCAAACGTGAAAGCAAATCGACGACGCGGCACAGGTCCAGAATTTACAACGCGTCGCTCCTACTTACCCTCTGGCCCGGGTACAGTTTGACCCTGTGGACGCCGTGGGCCACGTGGACGCCCATCCCCAAGATCGCAGGAGCTCCATCGGTGTCTCCATGTCCTCCTACGTCCCCGAGACCCTCTCCTGAAGAGTTGAACACCAAGGCTCCCAGAGGAGAGCGCTTCCCTAACCTGCTCCTCGGCAGCCCCGTCGCTGTCAGCACCTTCTCCATCGTTACTCCCGCAGGAGATCAGCTGCACCAAGAGAAAAGCTGCGAAAAGGAAACAGAAACAGAAACATTGTCTGTGGCTGGTCTCACACATGCAAACGACTCGATTTGTATAAAAAGTCAGAAATCTTAGACACCAGATGAAGATTCGTTCACTCGCACGAACTCTACAGGAGCAGGAGCGCAGCTGCACATCACACACTTGCTGTACAGACGTGTTATCGTTTCTACAGTAACGCCTCGTGAACCCAGACCTGTACGACCCACGCTGCATGTGAATCTCTGTAAGGACGTGTTTATTGAACACGTATGGGAGCGGTCTCCAGTAAGTACATCTTCAGAACAGTATGGGACAGTTTCCACTTTTTTTTTGCGGAACTTTGCGGAAGTTTTTAGCAACCTTGAGAGAAAGTCCACGTACGGCTGCTGTGATGAAAATAAAATAAAATAAGATAAAATAAAATGCAAGAAAAACGGGTGTGGACTCGCATCGGGAACATTCCGCGCCATTACACGTACCCATAAATAGATAAAAAAAAAGTAGGACTTGTCGCTCTTTAATAAAAAAAAACAAGCAAAACAAAATCGTTCATTGTAATCATCGGCAGGTTCCTGTGGCGTCCTGTAAAAGGGAGAAAACACTGCAGGATGTTCTCTAACAGAATTACGTGCTCGTTACTCATCTCAACACTTCATCAGTGAGTATTTTCCTACAACAGCAACAGCGCAACAGAGCCACCTATTCTTCACCTAATCACCCAGATGTCACATATTTAACCTGTTTGGTGCTTTTCTGGGACTGCAGGCGTACTTCTTCATGTCTTTATCAACACAACAGGTCGACTAATGAACGAACGTGCTTACACACACTCGAGTCCTCGAGTCCCATTTACTCCACCATCTCTCTCTCTCTCTCTCTGTGCCCATAATCATGGTCATTACCGTACGCCTGCAACGACTTCACTTTGTTGATTCTCTGGGAGGGGTGGCCCATTACATTACACCCTAACCACAGCTCCGGTCTCGCTCACTCCCCTGGACGCGAGCGTAATGTCCTCGAGGACTGCAGCAGGTGACCGGAAGCGATTAGGTAAGAAGGGTGTTAAAAATACTACAGTATAACACAGAGCACAAGGTCATCATTACGGTCTAACCGTACACTCAAACCCACGCTGATTACCACCTAGGGCATCAGCCCGGCAATCAGGTGTGTGTCCACTCACCGCCGGGGTTACTCCAACACCCTGACGCTGCATGATGCAAAATCCTGAAAGACACAAGAGTTACACTCTGACTCATCAATCCATCAAACCTGTCAAAACATGGCAGTGACGCCACGATCACACAATCACACGATCACACGTTCACATGACCCGAATCACGTCGCACCACCATGACTCACAGTCCGCGTCAAAGCCTTCTCGTCGACTTTTCTTCCTGACCCGTTTGCTTGAACTTTAATCCCGATTGTAAGACCTGACTGGCGACACGCGTGCACTTTCCCTCCTGTGGCCCTGGTTACACTTACGGCCACGGTGGGCGTAATACGGGGGCAACCCGGGGCCCTGAAAGCCATTACCACGCAAGGCACTGGGAGGAAAGCGTGGCGTGGGACATGAAGCCGGTGTTGCGTTTCCCCGATCCCAGTAAAGCTGCTTCATGACGGAGGGGGATCTCCACAGGACGCTGGAAGCTCTCCCCCAGGGCACCTACAGTGTTCCTCCTGTTGCGCCCGGCTCACACACATGACCAACTCCCTCGTGCTCGACCCCCCCCCCTGCAACCGGAGGGAGGCTTTTATAGGACACATGGACACAAATCTTACCACTCACAGCACAATGCGCAGGCTTTACTACTTTGCCCGAACAGCAGCTCAGCTGTGTTTACAGCGCGCGTGCGTGTGTGTGAGAGTTCATCTCCAGCTGCATTACATCCATCATCCACAGGAAATGCCTTCAGTGCACACACTGCACGGGTTCTCGAGCAGGTTCTAGAGCCTGGAAAAGTTAAAAAAAACAAAACAAAAAAAAACAAAGGCACCCTCAACCCGCGCGCGCGCTCTGCTTGATCCTGTTTTCACCCAAGCTGCTGACGTCACTGACGCGTGGATGACGTCACCGATGTATGGATGACGTCAGGCCAGTGCAGAAGCAGCAGCAGCAGCAGCTTATAGACAGAGTGAGCTCGGCTCGGCTGACTGACCCACCTTGTGGACGCGCTCCTGGTTCCTGCAGTCCGAGTGCAATAACGCGCGAGGAAGCCGCTTCTTCTTCTTCTTCTTCACGCGCGCACACACACACGCCCCCGCGCGCGCGCGCTGTTTGTTCCCCCCTGTAGTCCTTTACGGTGTAAAGTGAAGTTGTCCCGTGAACACACGCCGCACGCGCTCGCTTCTCCTAAAGGAGCAGTCCTGAAGCCGAGCCCCCACGGCACTCCGATCACTCCCTGCTCACCCACTCTCACTCTCACTCTCACTCCTGGGACAGAGTCAAAAACAGCCTCGGAAACAAACCAAAACAACGCGCGCGCTCTCCGAAGAAGTCATCCTGCAAACCGTCGCGCGCTCAGATGCACCATGCACACGGACACACAGGCGCGCGCGCACCTCCTATACGCCTATATATATATGTGTGTGTGTGTGTGTGTGTGTGTGTGTGTGTGTGTGTGTGTGTGTGTGTGTGTGTTTTGAATGAGCCCCGTGTACCTGCCTGTAGTCTCCTCCAGCTCACACTCCCCCTCTTGGCTTTTTCTTCTCTCTCTCTCTCTCTCTCTCTTCACTCTGAACTTGCTCTGACCGGCTTTGACTCGCGAACCCTTTCCAAAAGCGCACTCCGGGCACGTGACAAAACCCGGTGCGGATCGCTGACGGAGGGCGCGGCGCGCGCGCTGTAAGGCGGGGCACCGGTGGGCGTGTTGCGTCTCCCTTTCAGCTCGCGAGCGTTCCAACGTGCACGCTGGATGCGTTTGGGACCTGAAGCTCGTGCACCTCCAGAGGATCAATATGCTAACTTCCGGTCCAGTCAGAGGGGGACGCACGCGCACTCCACGTTATCCAACTCTGCTGAAAACAACGTGTTGGCATTTAACAAGATACAGAAGCATTCATATGGGGGAGTCTCAGGTCAACTGTGTGTGTGTGTGTCTGTGTGTGTGTGTGTAGTATGTAAAGTCCCCTAAAGCCTCCTCACTTTTATTAGGGATGGGACTAAAATTTCCCAAATGCATGACCAAATAAAGGGTACTGTTGGAAAGAGCTGGGAGAAGCTTTAAAATGATCCCCAAATGATCTTCATAGGTGGGACATTGAGGAAGATGTGCACCTTGAACTCTTTTAAAACCATTGTTTTTAACCTTCTTTTCCACCGAAAGAGGAAAAGAAAAGAAAATGTTGTGCCCGAAATAAGTGAGTTATTCACATTCTTCACATCGTGACTCTGTCAAAAATGGGAGACTTTCCCATGAGATTTTCAGGAAATATTTCTTGCCGAGTCCTGCAAATCAGTTCTCTGATAAAAAAAAAATGCATGTGTGAGCATGTGGATTATGACAAAAGGGACGAATCACCAAGGAGAAAGTCGACATCTAATTGGGGACGAGATGTCTCACAGTCTGGGGCATCGTCCTGATCATTTTCACCCTCTGTCCTATAGTAGGGGTTCGTTCCGATAAATAATACATTCCATAATCACATGAGCATGGGGAAATCTCCCTTTACAGCAATGACAGAAATGTGTAAGGAAAACAAAACTAACTTCAGGAAGCTTCCGCAAAAGAAAATATCATGACGATGTTGTTTAATTTCTAATCAATGTGAACAAAACCAAGTGCACTCAGTAAAGTCACAGATTACCGGCTGGCGATTAGCGTAATACACACAACCCTACTTTTATTCTACAGTGTTTACATTTTGTTTTTGAACTTGTTTGAAGTTTATTTCCAAGAGTTGCATTCTGTCTCTTCCTCCCTGCAGAAGCTTTTCCCTGCACATGGATGCCTACAGAGCTCAGTCGTGTATGAAAGGAGTCTCCAGTGTGAGTGTTTTATAACAGCCGGATTGTTTCACATGTGTTTGTGCTTTACAGGTTTCTCAGTAACATCTCAAGCAGTGTTCGCCATTCATTCATTTATTCATTCGTTCATTTTCCATACTGCTTATCCCTTAAGGCTCACGGTGAGGCTGGAGCCAATCCCAAGTGACTTCGGGGTGAGAGGCAGGGAACACCCTGGGTAGGTCACCTATCTATCTCAGGACTCAGGAGACTCCAACAACCGTTCCCCACCCACAGTCACACCTACGGCCAAATTAGGGTAGCCCCTTGAGCTAATGTGCATGTCTTTGGACCATGGGAGGAAATCTGAGCATCCGGAGGAAACCCATGCAGGCGCACGGAGAACATGCAAACTTGGCACAGAAAATCGGCCTTTCGAACCCGGAACCTTCTTGCTGTGATGCGACAGGGCTAAACCCTGTACCAAGGTACCATGCATGTGTGTTTTATATTAACTTTAACTTTTTAATAACCTTTTAATATTAACTATTAACTAAAAAGAGATGTTCATGTATGTGTTTTTGGAAGAAGTCTCCAGGGTCAGCGCTTTGTAACACTCAGGGGTAAGAAATATAACTTTTCCAACCCCTTCAGGACAGAGATGTTTGCTTTCTTAGGTCCTCTATATCAGCTGCTATAATGCAAGTGAATGTACCTGTTTCCTGGATATTTCATGACACTAAATGCAACTATAAATGGATGAGTAGTGTGAGATCTCATTCTTTAATGCACATTTCCTGATGCTTTTAATGCTATTTTTTGTAAAGAGTTGTGTACTCCCAGCACTTTGTCTGCAGTGGAACAGAAGTGTGTGTGTGTGTGTGTGTGTGTGTGTGTGTGTGTGTGTGTGTCGTGCTGTAGATGCCCGTTTGAGTCAGTTCCTGGGTTTCTCTGTTCCTCCATCCAGCTCTTGTAGTAAACAACCCAGCCATGTGGGCAGGATGTGAGCTGTGATTGGCTGAAAGGCGATTCGTAAGCTACACGCCCTAAAATCCCGACTTGTTTACGCCAGACTGGTGTCCAGGGTTGCCAGATTGTGCTTTACTCCGAATCTCCTATTTTAAACCTACATTCCTGGGAAAACAAATCACCTGATCGTACTCCCTTTTTTAGCTTTTCTCCTGATTAGGTCTTAGTCATTACACAATGTGCACATGTCCAGGGTGAAGTTTGGAGTAGATCTGTCGTGCATTAAGGTGGAACCTCAAGACTGAGGGGGAAAAAAACCCAAGTCCATGCAATGTGGCAACCCTGCGCGCAGGAGGCATTGGCCACAATGGCAGAGAAGGTATTTTTTGCAGGGTGGCTCATTTAAAAAAATAGTGAGAGAGAGAGAAAATCTCAAGAACAGTTCTTTCAACTTCTCAGCATAATGCGAGGATAATCAGCATGTTCACTAACACATGCATGCTTGAGTGGAGCCCAATTAATAAGGCACCTCAATCACCACCCAGAACCTCTGAGTGTGTGTGTGTGTGTGTGTGTTTAAATGTAATATCTGTGCCACAATGCCATGTTTGCACTTTAATCATCCTAAAATGCATGAGACCTGGACTTTGTTCAGATGTTCTGCAGTGAGATGTGCAGTGCAGCATGTATACAGAGAAAGCAGGGGAGTGATTACATAACTGCTCCAGCGCGGTTTCTAATTACACACACACCATAAATCCTTAATCCGTAAACAGAAATCCAGCAACTCCACCCTCCGACTGCTCCACTAACACAGACAGGGAGCTCAGCTGCACCAACTGTAACTATTAGTAAAACTATTGCATGCACGGTGTACGTGCACTTCGTTAGAGGTTCATGTGCACGAGCGCAGCCTGGAGATATGTGCTCGTGACGTCATGCACGTACATGTAACTGAATTGTGTTTGTTTGTTTTTTTTGCTTTGTTTTTTTCTCGCGTGCATTTTTAATGTCTCTTTTATTATTATTATTTATTATTATTATTTATTATTATTTTATTTTTTTATGTTTTCTTGCTGTTGTTAAGCCCGGTATTGTCCTTTGCTTGAAACGTACACCCAAGTTTACGACCATTACGTGCGCGCGGATGAGGAACTGCTGTGCCTGTGCGAATAAAGGAACGTGTACGTGCAGAAGAGCACGTGGCTCCCTCGAGCTCGCACTGCACGTCGCATGGCGCGCGCGCGCACGCGAGCGCGCCCTGGGGCCTGCGTGCCCGCGCGGTAAAAAAAAAAACCCAAACAAACAAAAAAACCGACTCTTAGCCTTACTTAGCGTTAGCATGAGCACGCGAATGGCTCGCTTTTTCTTTGTACTATGCACGCGGTGATCATTACAGTAAGATGGTGAGTATTATTATTATGTTGCCTGAGTGGTGTCACACGCCGCCTCGAGTCTTTTTTTGGGAGTCGAATCAGTTGGCTCAGGGACTCGATTCCTTTGATTCACTGATTTATTTTGGGTTGTTAGCGGGAGGGGGTTTAAGTGGGTGAAGGGCTTGGACATAACTTAAATTCCTGCAAGTTTCTCTCGCCTCGTGTGTTAGAAAAAGACGTGTACGACCGAGGATAATCAACACGAAGTCTTTTAGATACGGATCACTTGAAAGATTCACTTTAAATGATTCGGTTCCTCACATAGCTCGCAGAGTGTTTCTGAGAAAAGAAGCTGTTTTTTTTTCAGGCTGCACCAAATTCTTCCCTGACATCAGTGAAATCTGACACTGAAATCAGGTTTTCTTGCTTATTCAGTGTTTAGAGTGTAAAATAATGACACTTTTACTTTTTCTTCTTCCTTTTTCCTCATTACTCGTAGTCAAAAGTTCCCATCTGTGCTCCTGGAGAATCCCAATGTCAGTGTTTCCCATGCTCTCAGCATTCCTGATCCAATTATTCAGCTAATTAACACCTCTTCATGATGTGAAGTGATTGAGTCAGGGCAGGGAAAGAGTAAACCAGGGTCTAATGTCACATCGTACGTGCGGTACGACCCTAGAACGATACTGCTGAAGAAAAAGCCACACTTGCATCCGAGCGAAAAGGAAGGAAAGCCCTGGGATCTGATGTCCTGTAAAAGGTTTACAATAGGTGTATTCAAGAACCTGATGGCTTATTTATAGAGGTTTTCCAAGAAGGAAATGGACACATCACTGATTGGTTTGTTTAATTTCCGAGACCCAAACTCTGTGTGATTTTATTTACCTGGAGACGAATCAATTTAAAGAATATAGATTGTCCTGTTGTGGGGGGAAAAATACTAGAATGAATGAAACCCGACCTCGGAGCATGCTCAAACCCAGCTACAATCTTCTGGCACTGCTTTATTGAGCCCATCGCCCCCAACCTTTCACATCCCCATCCACCCCCACCATCCACCATCAGTGACCTTTTGGCTTTTAGTTTCTAGGTGGGCTGTCTTTCATTCCGTTTGTCCTGCTAGCAACATGCAACAGACGGTGTCGTCTTTTAGGACTCTTTTTTTTTTTTTTTTTTTTTTAAGCCAGGAGGACATTATCCTTCTGTTTCAAAGAGTGTCATTTGCATAATGATAATTATAACACAACAGCAAAAAATATTATAATATTTTATAATATAATAATGTTTTATAAATACGGCTATGGGATAACCCGGAGTTGGATTAATCGCTGTCATCTATCTTGTACTGTATGTTTTCTCAGAACATGTCCCGTAAGATTAAAAACTACCCATGCTCTCTCTGCGTAAAAAAAAAGCTCGACGGGATGACTTCACGTACGAAGATATGACTGTGTACATCCTGTCTGTGTGTCGAAATGCCTTCTTGAACCTCTGGACTTTCTCTGTCTTATACAAACACTTTTATTATTACAGTGTAAATACCGTGGTTTAGAAATTGAATCGTCTTAAGACCGCTTTAGACCTCCACTATTCAGGACATGAGTTTGGAATCAAAAACTGGTTTGTTCTGAAATGTCTTGAGTGTTAATCATACATACAGGCGGCTGCAGGAGATGCAGGGGATCGAGATTAGATTGAGAAACCCTGGAGTATCTCTTTAATGGAAATACATCGATTGCTTACACCATTACATAGACAGTATTTAGAGGTAGAAAGTTCAAAGCAGTGGTGTAACCAGGACTTCATTTCCGACGCGGAGGAGGAAATGCGCTCGTGTAAAATCTGTGTGATGTATGCGCCCATGCTTTCCAATAAATCAACGTTTCCATACGAATAATGTTAGAACTTTGACAGTTCCATTGAAATGTATTGCGATAGCATTACACCTAAAGTAATAAAATAATGTCAGAGTTTAGTTAGCAGGTTAGCCGCTTTCAGCGAGAAACATTAACCATTCTGATAGGTTCATCTTGTTTCCCAGCGTAACAGATGGCAGCAGATGGACGCCATTCCATTGGTTTGAATTTAAAAATATGAAGGAATCATAAAAGTGGCGTCGTATACCTTTTGTGAACATCATTATAGTGGAATTACTACGCGAAACGTTATCTTTAGACGTATTGCGTGTAATAATCTGTGCTGTATGGGTGTCACGTTAGCCCTGCGTGAACAGCCGCTTGGAACTGACATAAAATATTCAAAGTATGAGGACATATGGCACTGAAACATTCGCGACCCCAAGAAGAAAGCCTGACATTTTGACCTGGAGGTCTTCTCAGAGTCTGGTATTGGTTTACGGGAAAAGTTCAGGAGCCTAAATGGGATGTGTGCTATTTATTCAGCGTGTGTAAGAAATCATGCGCTCAAGTTTTGAATGAAATGCAGCCTGCTGAGGGCTTAGTCTGGGAGACCAATTAAAAGGTAATCAAATAATCAGTAATCAAATAAGGAAGTTCATGAACTACAGTTTAGCATTTTTCATATTATTGAGAAGCGCCCAGGAGTGAGTGATCTCGCAATAAGGAGTTAACATAATTTCAGTAAATTAACTAATATCATTCAAAATTGCAAAGGATCTGGGAAGAATCTAGACATCGCTAGCAAGACGTAAACAGAACAAACATGGTAGAATCACCCCATCGCAGGATTAACTACGATCCCTGCAACTAGCCGCAGGAAACACTGGGGGGAAAACTAGCCTGGTGTTTGAATTCTAACTCTGACAGTTCCTCTACCTCAGATACATCACTCCAGGTCTCCACTAGCGATGTGAGCAGGAGTGGTTTCACTCACATCTGTCATATGTTCTCATGAATTTAGTTCCCCGAATATAAGCCAGCTTCGGATAAACCGCCGTGGTCCAGGATGTTATAAATGCATCACACGGCACCAAATGCTCCTGTAAATGAATGTGGGCTTTGTTTGTCCTGCAAGCTTTGCGCATGACAGTTAAAAACCTCCCGTTTTCATATGACGTCATGGGATCCCTTTTCTCATGCACAACTCTAATCTTAATGAGAACGCACGGAACTTTATGGCAACCGGTAACAATGTACTATACCTCCGGTTCATATCTGTCGTTGTATCTCTCTATGGGAAAACATTCTCTGTTCATTTTGAATAACACTCATGCAACGTTCATGCAAAAATCCAAGCAAGTAAATGAGAAAGTTAACGAGTTAGGGAAGAAAGGGGTCCAAGAACTGATCCCTGAGGCACTCACTGACTAACACGTAGAGAGGAGGTTTATTGTGTATTACCATGCTGTCTATTTATGAGGAATGTTTTACACTTTTGAAAGGTCTAGTGCCAAAAATAATTGTTTTTTGAAATGTATTTGTCCAAAAATGCATTTAAAATATTTAAAATGTAACTTATTCTGATGCTAAGTTGTACTATTAAAAAAAAAGTACAGTTGGCTTTCCTGAATGTTTTTATAACTTCATGAGAATTATTATTATTTTTATTATTATTATAAATAAATTGGTTTTATGTCTTTTTGTGTTAAAAAAAATCTTTCAGAACTTGTCCTGATTCGTTCCAAACAAGCTGTTAGTGACAGAAGCTTGATTTAATTTATGTTCTTCTGTAACACTTTAGGCAAAATGTCTTGAAGGCTAAATAAGCCACGCTTACTTCACCCGAGAGACAAACATTTTATTTTATGGTTTATAGACAGATTTTATCTGTGGTTCATGAACTACCCAAAACACACGACTAGCTTACAACACCTCATGGTTAGCATAAGTGAGAGTTTTCTGAAAGTAACATGAAACACAATTGACAGATAGGTAGAGAAGCCTGCTTGTCCTGATTTTGTTGGATGTCTAATTTACAGTTTTAGCTCGAGGCCCAAAAGAGGCCCGGGTTCGTCCTCCGAGTAAGGATACGAACGAAAAGAAGTAACATCAAACATATGCCTTTTTTTCTCCTTTATCACCACAATGCTGTGTGTTGCATGCCTAAAATAGTTTAATATAAAGTATAAGAGACTACAAGGAGTTAAGTATTTGCATGTTTTCAGTCACACAGATCCACACAACGACCTTGGTTGTGTAACGGCTCACACCCTGCTCATGAAGCAGTCCCGCAGGCGATTACTGATTAACTGATGATGGATCACAGCGGGCCTCGTTTATCACGCTGAGGACGAGCGGGGTTACTGTAAATTGTTTACAGAGTATTTACACAAGAAATGCGGCATTCATGAAAATCCAGTTAGTTTAGCTCTTGGGTTTGTGTATAAAATAAGGACATGCAGTAATCTGAACCTTGGTTGATTGGCTTCCGATTAATGGCGCCAAACTAACCGAGAGTTACTCTGATTTTATAAACGGATCACGCCATATAAAAGTTTAAATCGCATGTTTACGTGAATTACACAGCAGTTTATGAAACACATCCATTACATTCTAAGGATGAACTGGAAGTCAGGCAAAAAGAATCCATAAATAAGACTTGGCATTCAATTTGGACATAACTAATGGTGCCCTTTAAAAGGAGGAAGCTAGAGAAATGCGTCGCAGTGGCCGAGCTGCATTACTGGAATATTTAGCATTCAGTCGCTGTCTTGTGGTTTTCAGCTCTCTGTGAACTTTGCCTTTATGGTGTCTCGTGTGTGTGTGTGTGTGTGTGTGGCTAAATATAAATCAACAGTTGGTGATTTACAGCTGATTGCCATTCATCAACGTACACATAAGTATGAAGAAAATCAGGGCCACTTTTGTACACCTGCTGGGAGTACATATTTAGTTAAAAAATTACTCACGACATGATTGATAAATGAGGCCCGGTGTGAACCATTTGGGGGGGGGGGGGTGTACAGACAGGCTAGAGTGTGAGCTGGAATGCGTCATTTATATATAGATATATATAGTAGATCAGTTTTGGTTTCATCCAAACAAGTTAAATGATCCTTTTAAATTGGGAAATAATTTACCAAGTAGGTAAAAGGTAACCAAAGGTTAGTAAGAAGAATTAAATGAAGGAGATAAAATATCACTAGATGTGGGAAAACCTGAGAAATACTTTGCTTGAAGTGCCCTGAATTCTCCCATAAACATCACGTAGCCCTCACTTCAGAAATTTCAGACTCCCCAGCACCCGACGGTAAAATTAGATACCCACGTACACGTGTATAATATGTGAAACATCATATCGTTGCATGATAAAGTGACCAACACCTCATATAGATAACTGGTTTAGATATTTGACGTTGAGGAATGAAATATATTTGAGGATCAGTGCATTTACATGAAATTGACTCTGATTATGGAGATAAATCTCACTTTGCAAGTTATCCTAGTCTAAGACCCTTTCAGTGAGCACCTTAATGGGTTTGTCTCATTCGAGGAACCATTAATATACGGTTTCTGCTTAGGGCAAAAAAACCAAAACAAAACCTGTTTCGTGTAGAACCCCTTTAGAAAACTAGAACATTGAGGACCCCTTTTATGTACAAGTGGGCAGGGGGAAGCTCAGGAGATTAAGACCGTGGACTACTGATCGGAAGGTTGGGAGTTCAAGCCCAAAGCACAGCCAAGCTACCACTGTTGGGCTCTTGAGCGAGACCCTTAACCTCAACTGCTCAGTTGTGCAAATGAGATAAAAATGTAAGTCGCTCTGGATAAGGGTGTCTGCCAAATGATGGTAATGTAATGTAAGTGTGTAGTAATGGCTCTCTAAGAGTAGGCTTGAATGTTTTGGGTCTTTACGTTCTCTCTGGCAAAGACAGAGCAGGTTCTTCTGATGGTTCTTTTGTGCTAGAACCCTTGATGTTCAAGATCTGGGTCCTGTGCTAGCCAGAAGAGTTGGCCCATTGCACAGTGGGTCATGATGTAAACCAACAAAACAAAACAAAACACGGATTCATTTCGAGCTCCAGGCATGACGATTTCTGGAACTTTCTTCTCTCCAACAGTTTCGTAGATTTCCTAAGTCAAAGAGTGGCATGTGCAAGGCGCGGGAGGTGTTCGTAATGCCTTTTCTGAGAGGTCTTGTCTGGTTTGAAGGATAAGCATTTTCAATGTGCGGACACACGGTTCGAGACTCAATTCCATGACGGATGTGGTTAAATCCTGTGCACAGTGGTGCCGTTCCTGTGGGAGATAAGAGCACTGATGGATCAAGGACAGAAGCTCTGTTCGCTGCAAGTTCATGTGTGCAAAAACGTGATACCGGGAAATAGAAGTGTGCAGCGTGCGTACTCGTCGTCAAACACCCTACGGAGTCACCATGCCACCGTTCACCATCATCTGTGGGTTGCGTTCTGCGGGACAAAAATACATCGTGATGTTCCAAACATATAATAATTATCTATTATTACAGTTTTTTTGCACGACATGGCACCCTTAGAAGAGCTTATTTATTATTAAAACAAACGCTCCAAACATGTATACGCCAAATGGAGTCGTATTGAATTGTGTCTGGTAGTATTTATATCCGACACTGATTTTATATGATACCTTTCACAAATTTTTAGCCAGTTATTATAAAGTAAAGCTCTTTCTAAAAAAAAATCTTAGCATACAAGTAAAAAAAAAAAAAAAAAGACTGCTACGTTAGTAAGACTAGCAATGCTAATAACTAGCTACACCAGCATCTGTTACACCGGTGCCTCAGATTAAAAGACTAGCAACTAGCTAACACTGCTAGCTTAAAGCAAACCAGACTAGCCAACCTAGCAAATGACTAGCGGTGTTATCTTAGCTACTAACTGCTAGCTTAAAGTAAATATGGAAGTGCCTCATTTTCTCCTGAGGTTGTGTGAAAAGCGCAAAACTTTAATGAAATCTGTAAGTAATTTGAAATATTATCTAGTGTCTCATTCCAGTGTTGGAAAAGAACAAGCGTACGATTATTTCATTTCTCCTAAATGAATATTCATTCCCAATGAATGAAGTCTCGGGTATCAAGACTAGCAAAAGTAGTAAAACAGGAAACACTGATACGTCAGAGTCAATAAAACTAGCAATGCTAATGTCAAGCTCACACAACCCGCGCCCGACTAATGCTGCCAAGGAAATCACACAAATCTTTTTGAAAATATTAATTAACCTAAAATACTTTTTTTCTCTAAATGTATTACTCCAGTGTTACCTAATGCCCCATGGGAACAATTCTGATAAGACTGTATCTAATAACGGTTTCATTTCTGACACTTTTTTCAACAGCTATATGATTTGCTTATGAATGAGGCCATGCTAATCCTGCTAGCTGAAGTTAACAAGACTAGCAAAACTACTTAATGTAGAGTTGATGCAGATAGCTAATCGGTAGCTAATACTTTGAGCTGACAGTAAACATGCCTAGCTATGCTGTTAGATCAAAGTAAATGTGCCATCGGGCCTAATTTTCTTCTTGATGGACAAGTTCACCATAAAAACGTTGATGAAACCTGCAAGTACGCAGGATTGTGTTTCACTTTATCGCTCGAGTGTTGGCTTTAGTGACACTTTCTCTAATAACTGTCTCTTGTAACACCTTTTTTGGTTTTGTTATAACACCTGTTGTGTTAGCGTGCGGTAATGGAGGTGTCATTCACCCCCAGCCCTGAGTGAGATTAGCCTAAAGGATGGTTTTTCTTTAGACAGACCTCACATCTTATTATCATTTAGGAAGCAGGACAGAACATAATGTGTCCAGGGTCTGATATTTTCAGTAAAGCTCAGTCGGAGAGTTTGGTAGGAGCACACTGGGGTCACCAATGACACTGCGTGTTCTTATCATGCTCGAGCGTGTAGAGGGACAGAGGCGTGCCTAGCGTGTGACTCCTCCAGGGTTTGAACTGTTGATTGGGGCCGAGCTCCAGGTCCTCGGGCAGAATGGTGAGATCTGGTGAGATAAGAGCAAAGCACATTTGGTGTGTGGGTCAAACGAGCGGCGATAGACGTCAGGATAGGAACGTACAGTTGTGATGCGGATGCTTACCCCTTTCAGGAACGCGGTTCTCTGGGACATTTTCCGGCTTCACCTGTTTTTTAGACATTTACAAACACTGTAAAACCTGACAAAGCAAGTCTGGATGAAACAGATATATAAATATAAATCATATCATGGCTTTACTTACAACTCGAACCAGTGTGGATGAGTTCTTATTCACCGCAGAGCTGTCTTCCAGAGTAAACGATTGTCTGATTAAAAACACCACGAAATAACTGGAGTTAAGATAGGATACATTCATCAGCATAAATTTACATAAAAGACATTTTTTGACGTTTCTAACAATATGACGTCATTATGCCACGTGATATGTTACGCAGACGAACGTGCAGAGCTTGGCTGCCCTCTGGTGGCGATAAGTATTATTTTCATTTTCAACCCACGAAACAATGAGACTCACTGGAATCCTCTACTGCCCTCTGCTGGCTGCGGTTAAAACTGCACATTGAAGCTTTCTTTATACTGTAACTGTAAGTGCCCTTTTTCGGGAATTCTCAATTACAAAAATGCCATCTTAGCAAGTGAAAATATCTTTAATATAATCCTATTTAACTTTATTTTTTTTTCTCTATTCTAGGATTACAATAAACCAAAAAAAAAAGATTATATAAAAACTAATTTCTGGACATTTTCTTTACTCATTTCAAGCTTATTATTGGCAAATAATTTTCTCTCTTTCTGGAAATAAATGGTGAATTTTATCACACTTATCTCCCAACAGAGCAGCACTAACTCAAGAAAGGGGTTGAAATGAGTGAAGGGTTGAATGTCTTTAAAAAAAGGTTTATATTTGTCTTCTCCCGCTTAATCCTGGTCAGGGTCGCAGGGGGAAGCTGGCACCAATCCCAGCTGACATCGGGTGAGAGGCAGGATACGC
>JAQLOM010000005.1:18854225-18866470 GCA_030068315.1 Chrysichthys thysi
TTAACAAGTTCCTTCCTGTTATATCAGCTATAAATGGCCGTTCCCTCGCCAGCCTCTCTTTTTGGTAATAAGACAAAAAATCGCAGCTTGTCGTGTTCGAGAAACTGCAGAGAAGCTTAAACTCCTGTTACTATAGAAATTAGTAACTATTGTTGTGATGGTACACAATATGTCATATGTCCTAAAATCTATGCAAACTAGTGCACTTGTAACATTAGCTAGCTATCATGACATCATACGTTAAGAATGTTACCATAGTAATAAACCTGACAATCACTCACAGAGTATAATTTTTGTCATGACCTGTTTATAGCGTGTTTACATCAGCCTTATGACGCACGCTTCACCAAAAGTGTTCCCCAGCAATCTTCAGCTGAAAAACAAACACGCTTTCGAGGAGCAATGCTAAGTGTTTAATCTATAAACAGTGTGCACACAGATAGACAGACTTGTTACATATACAAGACGCATACGACTTCAGCTTCAGGAACTTTCTTTGTGAAGCGGTTAATTCGTGTTTATTGGTATGAAGTGCTTTTGCATCGTCTGTGCTTTGCTGTGCAGAAATTCATTCTGCTGCTGGGACACGAGCACTGAGCTCAGCTCAATAAACTTCACATTTAGCACCGCTGCTGTTCAGCTATTCCAAATAAGAGTAAGGAAATTACCGTCCCAGGTTCGGTTTCCCAAAAGACCTGAAGCACAGAGATTGTTACTGGTGGTCGAGCGAGCATCGCTTTGAATGCCATCTCTCTTCCTCTCCCTGTAGACCAGTTAAGAGGGTTTAAACTTGATGATGTTTTTTGGGAAATTGGGCTCTTGTTTTTTTTTCTTTTCTTTTTTTTAATCAGTCTGTAGTCTGTAGGTAAAATAAAAGATCTTCTAGTGGCATCAGTAAAGATCTGAGCTTGTGCACTGAGAAATTATGCCTAATTCAAGTGATGAATATGGAGTGTAGATGTAATTCAGTGTTTTATTAGTGTAAATAAACTCGCTTTAAAATGAACATCGGGTGTGTTTCCAAGTTACTGTGACCTGATTTGACCTGTGGTGAATAAACCATGTTGTATTCATTGACGGAAGCAGTTATTGCTTAATATTATGCAAAAAAGATTTCTGTAAAAGTTTTCCATAAACAGCATGAGGTGTTATTTACTTCCTTCATTTATGATTTTTTTCACAATGACACAGCTCTTCTTTTTTAAATTTTTACTTTTTTTTTTAAATTCAGTTATTTAAATCAAATCCTTAACTGTGCAGATTTAATTCACCATTTATCCTTTGTCTGTGTAAAACTGGGATCAGTGCTTCATTACAGGATTAATTAAACTCTATTATACAGTAATACTGTAGTATAGTTTGTTTTTTTAATTATAATCCATGTTCAAATAATAATTAGATTTTTAGGAGCAAAAACATTTAGAAAATACAGTCCGGTTATAAATTTGTTATAAATCCAGGGAGAAATGCTAAAAAAAAAAAAACAGTAAAAAGAAATGCATCAATAAATAAACAAACCAATAATAATAATAATAATAATAACAGCAATAATAATAATCAACAACAATAATAGTAATATCAACAACAACAACAATAATAATTGTAATAACAGTAATAATAATAATAATGTCAACAACCACAACAATAATAATAATAATAATAATAACAACAAAACAACAACAATAATAATATCAACAACATCGGCAAAAACAATAACAACAACAATAATAATAACAGTAACACTACTACTACTACTATTACTACTAATAATAATAATGATTATTATTAATAATAATTAATTAATTATTAATTAATTAATTATGAATTAATATTATTAATTAATAATAACAACAACAACAACTAATCAGAAGAAGAAGAAGAAGAAGAAGAAGAATTATTATTAATATTATTATTCGTTTAGTGTCCTTAAAATGGTTTTTAATTTAATTCAGCTTTAAACAGAATGAGCGTTTGGTCTTTTTTCTAACTTTAAAGCACGGAGAGGTTAGGAGAGACCTCAGCGCGTGCAGAACACGCGCAAAAGCCGTTGCGTTACCTTCATTTAAAAAGATTTAAATTTTAAAGCACTGTGTAACGGCCGCCATCTAGCGGTGGCTCCTCGCATCGCACGCGCGCGCGCACGCACGCGCGTCAGCCATATTATCACCGAGTCTCCTCCATCTCACCCACAGCCCCTGTGTGTGTGAGCGCCATGCAGCCTCCTCCTGCTCTATCCCCTGCTCCATCCGCAGCTCCATCCCCCGGGCCGTGACGAGCACAGGGCGAGAAAAAGCTCCTAAATATTCACTCACTGGTCCAAAAAAAAAAACAAAAAACAAACAAAAGAAAGAAAAGAAGACGCAAAGATAACGAGTGCACCATGGAGGCTGTTAAAGCTTTTAACGGCGAGGTTTGTTCCCTAACATTCAGCATACACCTAGAAATGTGTGTATTTTAGACTTTTAATATGAGTTCTGACAGAATATTATGCTCTGTAGCTCATGCTAAGCGCTGTAGGCCCCGACTCTACCTACAACCGAAGCGCTTAGCTTAGATGCTAGCAAGCTAGCCTGTTCTCAGTGCACGAGCCTGGCGCGTTTCATTCTCTTAACGCAGGAATCCCAACACTTCCGGTGATAAAACGGAAAACAGTCCAAAAACCAAACCTAAATGTCACAGAGTTGGTGCAGATAGATACACGGTACTCTACGCAGTGGTGCTGAGAGGAACTTCGGCGCTAAGGCTAACACAAAAGCCGCTAGCGTGTTTGCTAGCTTGCTAGGTAGCTTAGCCGTGTCACATTCAGTACATGCACCAAACCTGATGGTGCCAGCTAGTGCTGTTTAACATTAATTCATAAGATATCCTTCATAATTAGAACCAGGCTTCAATCGGAGCTAATTTATCAGGATAACTAGCATACCTAGCATTGGAGTAAATGCTAACCAGCAGCAACCTGTTATGTATGTATACTGGGGGGGGGCAACTAATAACAAGAGTTTATTTTGAAGGTCAGTTAGGAATTTGAATTAAGATTTAATACAACACGACACTTCGCTCCTCAGGGTAATGTAAACATTGCAGAACCCAAATGAAAATAAAATCTAAAATTAAACATAGACACAGAGAGGAGAGAGTGAGCAGGGAAAGAAAACGAGCCCTAAGGGGGAGGGGGGGCCCTGCCAGATGGGATGAGGATGAGGATGCAGACCGGAAATGGGTCACAACGTGGAGACACTGGGAACATCTGGATTGGTTTATTGATATTTATAGAACCAGCTGATGACCCAGTGGTTTCGCTCACTGAGTGCAAGGGGGGAAAAAAATAAAAAGCAGTATTTATAAAATAAGTTTGTTAATTACCAATTTTATTTTTCAACAAATGGCGGTCGTGTGTCATTTCCGTTTCAACGCAGAAAGAATTTTATATATTTAGATCAAAGTTTTCTTAAATAATTACTTCCCAGATAGGTGTTTGCTTCTTTTCAATATCAGTAAAATAACTCTCACACAAATAATAACGATTCATAAAGACGATATATAAAAATGGCATCCACAAACGAAGTGATTAGTTCAAATATAAGCACCAGTGACGCTGTTTCTGCTCATACGCACGTATCGTATGTTCTGTAGTCATATGGCATTTCCGTTTCAAATGCGAAAAGAAACTGATCCGCTGATGGAATACATCTTGTATTTTATTTTGATTTAATGTTCTTTTAATATGTTTGAATTAACATTTTTTTTTAATGTTTATATTCCAGAGTCCCGAGAAATTAAAAAAAATCTGCGATTCAAAATTTAAAATACCGCGACGCACAGAACCCGCGAGAGGGTTCTGTGTGCATATTTATTTATTTATTTATTTATTTATTTATTTTAATGTGATAACATGGTGAGCTCAGTCTCTGTCCATTATAAGCTCGGTACGTTGACTGTTCAAGAAGGATCATGTCCGTACCCGGTCCCGCTTTCGCACGTTTGAGCCTTTGTGACCGGTTCGATGTGTTAACATCTCTAACCTGTGTGCTCCATGTTTACGGAGAGAGTTTATTTTCTTCAACTTGCTCTGTTCGTGCTTCCATGAGGATAGAAGCATCCTGCAGGTGTTTGAGCCCGAATTTTTGAGATCTCTGCTACCGGGAGCAGGGAAACACGAAAGCCCTATTGGGATGGGGTTAGTTTATCAGCGCGATGTCTGTAACAGGTTGAATCTTTTCAATGTGATAAAATGCTTAAAAAAAAATTCCACAGAAGGAGCGAATTCCTAGCAGGATGTATTTTATATACGCGTCGTCATAGTGGATCTTTATGGGAGCGACGGTGATTAGTTATTATTTATGGAAAACCGAAAGTGGACACGGTGAATATAAAGTAACGCTTTGTACCTCTAGCTTATTTATTTCCTCTTAATGAGCGTTTTCTTTTCCTCCTCCTGCCTCAGGAGGAGTTTAACATCCGATATGTTGCCGACGCATGCGGTGTGAGACTAAATACGACAAGCAGCAGGAGTGAGGAGACATCTGTGTAGAAAAATCACACACGCATGTATCCAAACAGCATGAAGTTGATCAGACGAGCCCTGTATTTGGCAAAAAAACCCAAACAAACCCAAAAAACAGTTAGGTCTGTAGTTTGCTCAAATGAAGACGGATGAAAACATCGACTCTGTGGCTGATATAGTCATTGAGTAGTTTGTTTAAAACAGGAAATCATCCCCAGATCCCATCAGTGTTTAATCCCACATGGATTGGGTCAAACCCTGCGCGTTTTTCCGTACGTAGAGCTGTGTAGAACGCTACACTGCAGAACAGGATTCACACTTCTGTTTGACCTGCAATAAACCAAACGACCACGCCGAATAAAGTGACCGAGCTGCACCATAGTCGAATCCTTATTAAAACAGTTAGTTACTCTGCCTACGTTATGAAGGAAACTTGAGGGGGCAAAAAAACAATTTTCACACAGCAAGTGCACGATGTACTTTATTGCAAGGATTTTCTTATTGATTTTGATATCAGAATCGGTCTGTAGGCGGCATGTAATTTTGCGTATGTTAGGTTGTAGGCTGTAGTGAGGGATCTGCAAGTCAATGAATCAGAATTTATTTACATTAGATATTTTAAAACAGCTACTACACATCTAGGAGCTTTGCTGATACTCGTGTGTGTGTGTGTGTGTGTGTGTGTGTGTGTGTGTGTGATGTTTTTCAGCTGTACTCGCTGAATGAATACAAGCCTCCGATCTCCAAAGCGAAGATGACTCAGATCACCAAGTCGGCCATTAAAGCGATAAAGGTAAGTATCTAGATAAATGCACGTGGATAAAGAGAGCAGGGTTCATGGATTCCTCTCAGCATCCTGCTGCGTAGCACAGCCGTAAAAGTCAAGGATTTGGTTGAATTAATGAGTTAACACTTTCCCACCAATTCTTTTCCGCCTCGGTACAGTTCTCCTTACTGCACCGGTCGAGTTTGAAATACAGCCGTTGGTCTAGATCGGAAGATAAATTAGCAGTTTGACCGTTTCGTAGGAGCGCTCAAAATGTGATTGAGCTTGTGTCGTAGCTGGTCACTCTAGGTACACGATGGTGCTGGTGTTATCGTGAAGGCTGATTTATGCTTGCTGGTAACTACACGTACGCAAGATGAAGCCTTGCACATCCTACAGGCGTTTGGCTTATCGCTTGTGTGTGTGTCTTCAGAAATTAACACAGTGCGTCCGTGTAGTCCAGAACCAATGTAAATATCAGCAGCAGTACAGCCCCAGGGGGTCATGGGGTACCAGTGTGTCTGGTACCAAATAAACAAACTAACACCAGGTCTCAGATTGTATGCTTATGTGCTGTTTTTGAGTATAAACACAAGACGGTTTTCAAATTACACTTAGTGTTCGAATTTTAAAAACCTCTCGAGTCTACTGCGTCTGTCTTTGAGTCCCGGCCTTTTAGATTTTTATTAAAAAACATTTTTTTCCAGTTTGTGGTAAAGGTTTTTGAGTCCAGACAAAGATGACAAACATGGGGGTAAAGTTTTAAAGCGAAATAAAGCTGGTTGTTACGTTTAACGTTTCCAAGTCTGATTCGCCGCGCTGCGAACGCTGATCACTTTTGATCCTCCATGTGGATGTAAGCTACACGTGAGCGTGTGAATGGGGCCAATCGTGCAGCATTTGCCTGCGTGCACGTATGCAGAGCGAAAGTGAAGCCTATGTGCTTTATATTTGCAGTAGATTTACGCGTATCTTGGTAGTTTTCTTTATAAACATTGTTCGTCAACTCAGGAGACGTTCGGTTCAAATTCGGGAACCTAGAAGGAAAACTTGGGGGTTTTTTTTGGTAGCATTTTATTTAAATGTTTTATGAAACGGTGCATTACGTGAATCCCCACATGTATAAATGTAGTCTGTGAAAGTTGTACTCTGTCCAGATGGTGGTTAATGTCCTGGAGAAGTGGAGCTTAGCAGAGATTTTGAAAATCTCTTTCAGAATGAATTCAGGATGTAATTTGTTGGTTGATGCTGTAACCAGATGCTTTGTCAGAACTTCAGGCCTTTGATACTAACGCTAGAAATGAAAACCTTGGCTTTATAACGATAAGGATACGGAGTGTTTGTGACTGCATTCACACTGTGGTAATGAGGTGAGTTGTTTAGTGAGTTATCAGGTGTGCAGCTGGGATGTTAGACTCCGCACAATTGGAGTTTGTTGCAGTGTCACGCTTTCTTAACTATCTAGGCTTGTGTTAAAACCTAATTCTAAGTCATTCAGTCCCTACAGAAGTAGGAGAAGATTACATTAATACATTATTGTCATTTGGCAGACGCTCTTATCCAGAGCGACTTACATTTATTTTTATTTATACAACTGAGCAATTGCAGGTTAAGGGAGTTGCTCAAGGACCCAGCAGTGGCAGCTTGGTGGTGCTTGGATTCGAACTCCCAACCTTCCGATCAGTAGCCCAACGTCTTAACCCCCTGAGCTACCACTGCCCCCACTGGAGAAGACGCCATCTTTAAGCAAGTGCAAGTCCACCCTGAAACACGAATCAGTTAAATTATACTCCAGCCAGAGTCACAGCAGGCGTTTACTCTGAATTACAGGCATCACAGTCGTTCAGGGAGGGGTTTTCCTTTTAAAGAGCATCTGTTGAAGCTTGCGTATTTATTTATTTATTTAAGCAGGGACCAGAAACAGAAGTGGTCTTGAATTCTCGATTCTGATTGGTCGTAGTTCCCTGTGCAGCTTTAATCGAGTGGTTAAAGCTGTGATCCAGTGTTCAGAAGGTCATGAGGTTGGATCTCCAGAGAGGCATTGTCGTCCTTCGGCCGAGAGGAGCTGCTTTGACATGTATGCTTTAAATCCTCCAGGTACTAAAGGCGATAAACGTGTCGGCCGTCTCGGCTTTTAGAATAATACGGAATCTAATGCTTGCCCCCCCATAGAGGTGGGCGATATGACAGAAATATAACATTGCAATACTTTGCAAAAAAATTCAAAAATCAAACCCTTTTGTTTTCTTCTTCAAAAATCCTGACATTTTATCAGTTCCTAGCGAAACTGCTAGGTTGTAATTTTTTAAAAATGAACCAACAAATGATTCCAGGGACGTCTCTGAAAAGTGGACCGAGATGTTTGCCGTGGTATCTGGTATCTTGCTGTCTGTTTGTGCATTCGTCATCATGACGTAATGATGATTTTACTCCCCGAAAGTGGAGTCAGGAGTCAAGTGCTCCATGTTCCCTGAAGCAGGACGGGGATTAAGTGTATTCAGCACCATGTATGACTCCAGCATCAACAGTTTGCTGTGTGATGCCGACGACTGACAGGCTGTGTTTATAAATGCTAGAGAAATCTCCCACCACACCCCAGTGGGAAATTTCCACCCCAGTGGAGCAGATAGGAAAACGCGGGAAATCCGACACCTAGGGTTTCAGGTGGCGTCTGATTAATGTCACTCGGTGTCCTACAAGGCAGAACCACGTACAGGTGTGATGGCAGGGGAGCACTTACTTTTGGGCCAATATTTGGTGTATAGCTATGAATCGTGTCTGAAGCGGTTCCTGAAGCATCACACCAGTGGTGCTGAAGCGGTGTAGTGAAGTGTGAGCGCGGCCTTTTCGCTGCATCTGACTCTTATTTTAGAGATTTTAACCTTCATTTTTAATTATTATTTTGTTTATTATTATTTATGATTATTATTACCATGCTTATTTTAACTTCACTTCTTGTTTGTTTATTTTTAATTTTTGCTATTACCATCATTTTTATTCATTAACTTATTAACTTATTTATTTATTTATTTATTTATTTATTTATTTATTGCCACACTTGTATATTAACTTCACTTCTTGTTTATTTGTCTGTCTGGTTCAAATTTTGTAACTGACTTTTAACTCGCTTCCCATGAGCTTCCATGACTTCCTTCAAGCTTTGCATACTTGGTTGCTTCTGATGACAATACAATACAGTGGTACCCTGCTTAACCGACGCTCCGCATAGCAAACGCCGCCACGAACACATGCGCCTGACTTGCAGAATGGCCGCATTTCGCACATCACATGTGAAAAACCATTTTTAGAAAGACTGCTTTA
This sequence comes from Chrysichthys thysi, assembly GCA_030068315.1. Taxonomy (NCBI): domain Eukaryota; kingdom Metazoa; phylum Chordata; class Actinopteri; order Siluriformes; family Claroteidae; genus Chrysichthys; species Chrysichthys thysi. The sequence goes on from JAQLOM010000005.1 coordinate 18,862,817, forward strand.
GTCATGGCTGTTGGTCGAAAAAAACACGGAAGTTAGCTAGCTAGTTAGTTAGTTAGTTACCACTCTAACTCTTGACAGGAAGCATCTTTTGAATTCGGGGTTTTAGTGATAACAAAATCGATTACAAGATTCATTCAAGACTAAAAAGAAAGTAAAAATATAGGAATTTTTTTTTTACAAAAAAATACGCTTATACTAATTATAGAGAGTGTACTAAAAAATAATTTTTCTGATCAGAAAATTTATACGTTCATCACTCGGGGAAATAAACACACTTTTATTTTATTTCCCGAGTGATGAATGTATAAATTTTCTCACCAGAAAAAATATTTTTTACTTTTTAATACACTCTCTATAATTAATATAAATGTGGGTTTTAAGAAAATTTATATATTTTTTTTATTTTAACTCTATTTTGAAATATATAACCCTTTCTTCAGTTTGTATTTCACCTTGGGTTAAAATGCATTTTTGGTTTTTACTGTATACCACAGTACTCATAAATTCTTGAATTTAATTCTATTGGTTTTCTGGTACTTTCATGATGTTATACTGTGTTTATAAACTTGGAGGGGAAGAAAAAAGTAAATACTGTTCCGTGGCCATGAAACGAACCTTGATTATTTCATGATTGTTCCATTAAATTTAATTTAATTTTACAATTTCCTTTAAATTTAACCATCGATGCTTTATTATAATAATAATAATAATAATAATAATATTATAGTTTTTTCCCCCTAAACACTAAATAGAAATCATAATTGTTGACCATTATTTTTCCAGTATAAAAGCAATAAAACGCATAGAGTTGTGCTGTTGGAGGAAAGTAATCAACAAATTCATTATTTTCCTAAAAGTTTTCGGAGCCACATGTTTCCAGTAAATGTATGAGACAGGCACATGTAGTGTACATCTGAACACATGTTAGAGGCTACGTATTCACTCTACGCTGGGGCTTCAGATTCTTTCGACAACAGAAGTCTGTGTGTAAGTGAATCGATTGTAAATAAGGAATTAACGCGTCTGCGGAAATAGTTCATCTCCGGATGTGACTATGAAGGAGGGACTCGTTAGCGGCTAGTCACATCATGCTTCTTGACGATGAGTAAAGTGATGCATGTTAAGGGAAAGAAACCCAGCACCGTCACTCCAACACTGGAAAATGTAATTAACAACCAAGTCCGAGTCACGAAAAACCACAAGATTTTCAGTAATTCGTTATTTTAATCTGCAAAATTAGCATTGTTTACGTTACGTTCTTTTATTTTATTTTTTTTTTTTTTCCTCAACCTGTAAGTGCTCTGTATGTAAATGTTATATCAGGTTGGTTTAACCGTGCTGTGTGTCTGTGTGTTCTCTGTGAATAACACCTCTTTCCCCTTCCCTCAGCAGCTCTCCCAGCACCCCAAAGCACTGAAAGTGAAGCAGGACGATGGGGAGTGAGAGAGAGAGAAAAAGAGTGGGAGAAAGAGAGAGAGAGAGAGAGAGAGAGTTTCAAAGTGATAAGAGAACTCCTCTAACCAGCTTAGGTAGGAGATGGGCTGTGCTGTTTTAATAGGACCATGGAACACAAAGAACCCTAATAAATGACTCACAAAGTGCTCTGAATTGTACACACACACACGTCAGGAAGTAGTGTGACTTTAAAACCCTGTTCAGTTTCTCATCTGCTGCTTGGGTTTGGATTTGGAGATGTGTTTGGGATAAAATGTTAGACGTTGATTCAGCATGAAATTTACGGATCATCACGTTCAGAAATAATCTGAGTGATGACTGTGGTGATGGTGGTTGTTGATGGTGTGGATTCAGGTGTTTATTGTAATCTGTGTACATGTTAGCGTGGACAGATGGGTTTGTGAGCCCAGAGATGGTTCTGTTGCGGTTTTAAGATCTTGGTAATTCTTGGGAGAAATTCACTTTAGCGTAGGTTGTGTTCTGTTCGCTTTGGATCTGTGAGGGGAAATGGGTGGACAAATCGGGACGTGTCGTGGTAACCCATCTGGAGAGAAATCAAAGACGCTGAGTAGGCTTTATACTGATGTCTTTTATGTGACGTGTGAGGGAAGAACGCTGTTTTTCTGGTTTCTGACCGTAAAAACCCAACATGATTAAGGTAGAAATTCAGAATCGGCGTGAGCTTGGTATAGATGTTTAACAAACCACAGTGCGGAAAATGCATGCGTATAGCTCCTTCTTTCATTGGTCAGAATGAAGGCTGAAAAAATAAACAACGCTTTTATTATTATTTGCACGTGTATCATAGAACTCACCTGAGCAGAGAGAACATGGAGGAAAATGACAAAAAAAGGTCTTCATCTTTTCTTCCAAAGCCCGCACCATGCTTGGGTCACTTTCTGTGTTTTTGCTGGATTCAGAATCAGCTTTCTTGCAGAAAATGAACCACTGGGGCGTTTGATTGAATCCCAGACTCGCTTTGCTCAGATCTCGGGTTCTGACCTGATTTTTGGTCCCAATGTTTTGTTAGTAAACTTCTTAACATCTGTAACGTAATGAGCCTGCGCTGCACATTGGAGTGTTTACCTACCTGATGGGCTGGCTGATTAATTGGTTGGTTTGTCCACCTGGGAGTTTTATGTACACAAGCACCGTTAGACGGACGAGCTCTGTGTAAATGTGGTAATTAGTTGCTTATGCTACATGACTTGCTAAGCTGTGCAGAGAGAGCGTCTCTGATTTGGTGTTTGTGTGGTTTTAACTTTACCACTGTTCCTACTTCAGATGCAGTACTGAATCGTGTTTTTATTATGTGACTGGATTTTACTGGTGTTGGGGTCATTTTAATGGCGTTGGGGTAATTTTACTGGTGTTGGGCTGCCCAGCTCGAATTAAGCCCCTCACACCTTCTGCACTTCTGATGTGAAACTTATTTCAGCTGTAATTCTGTCAGTGTAGAGGAGAACACATCCCCACAAGCCCTTTAGCTGACCATCAGTCTGCCTGCGTTTCATCAAATGAATCAAATGAAATCAAACAACAAACCGGGTCGTTCCAGAGAGGGCGCTGTAGTCACTATTCATCCCACCGCATTGTTCAATTCTGCATTCTGATTGGCCAGAAGCTGCTGGTCATATCTATCTATCTACCTACCATTATTCCAGATGGAGGTTTGTGGTTTCTCAATAACCTGGCAATTTAGGACCAACTTCCATCATCGTGTATATTTAGAATCTTCACTCAGGATGACTCCTGTTTGGTTTTTGTATGGCTGAGCATGAAAACTGTCACGTCTAATCCCATCCACCATCTTGCTATATTAATTCCTGTTGCAGTTAGGTTATGTGTTTATTCTAGCCTGTGTGTGTGTGTGTGTGTGTGTGTGTGTGTGTGTGTGTGTGTGTGTGTGTGTGTGTGTGTATAATAAAAATACTGCGGAATCTTGGATTGTGAGTAACTCGGTCTGTGAGTGTTTTGCAAGATGAGCAAAAAATGTTAATAAATTTTGACTTGATGAACGAGTGAGGTCTTGCAATACGAGTAGTATGCGTACACTTCGTCTGCCGAGCCTCACGTGATCACAACTTCTCTCTCTCACTCACTGCGGGATTGTGAATCACTCGTATAGTCAACATCCACGCTAGCATAGAAAAAGCCTGAGGAATCCCTCACTTCAAATGAGATCAGGGAGATGTGTAA
>JAQLOM010000005.1:18881240-18894720 GCA_030068315.1 Chrysichthys thysi
TATTTTAAACCCCTAAATATTAATATATTTTTTTTTTTTTTTTTTTTTTATTTGCTTATTTTTTTATTTTTAAGATGATTCCTCCCAGAGGATGCTCTTACATCTGCATGGTGCATCGACAGGACGCTTATCGTGCCCGACAGAAATTAAGCACCGGCTCGTATAAAATCGGGTCCAAGGTCATAAAGGTTTGTAAAGCTGTTTATACGGTTATACGTCAGTTTATACGTCACATTGCCGCTTCATACTCAAGTCTGATTAGTCAGAAGATTGTACAATATAAGCATTTTACGATTGATATTGGTTCTGACGTCCATTGATCCTGCTGTGGTGTGTGTGTGTGTGTGTAGATCGCCTGGGCGCTTAATAAAGGTGTGAAACAGGAGTACAAACAGTTCTGGGACGTGGATCTAGGAGTGACCTACATCCCCTGGGAGAAGGTCAAACTGGACGACCTAGACGGCTTTGCAGAAGGAGGCATGATCGACCAGGAAACGGTCAACAGCGGTGAGAAAATAAGTTAACCTCAGAAACGCCGCCGTGTCGCAGTTAACGCTACGTGGCGAGATGTTTTCCACTGACTCTGTTCTGTTCACTTGGACAGAATGGGAAGCTCAGAAGAACACGGATGCACCCAAGGAACCCCAGGTTCAGCCGGTGACTGTTGAGAGCAGTGTAGCGAGCACGTCGCAAAGCGAAACTTACACGCAGCCGGTCGCCATGATGCCCGTCCAGGTACACAAGGTTCTGTTGGATCCGGGTTCTGTGAGTACAGTACAGAACAAGCTTTACACACATTTCGCTTCCGTTTCTCTTCCTAAGATCCCAGTCGCCCAGACGGTTCCTGCTGTCGGCCTGGTCCCGCCTACTTTTCCGGTCACCATGGCAATGCCCCCACCAGGCTTCGGTCCCCCGCCCCCCTTTCTTCGGGCTGGATTCAACACTACGCAGCCTCCCCCAGGTACACCTGGTTTCACAGTTCTCTGCCGAACTGTCTCTTTGAGCTTGGTGTACTAATCTCCGTGTTCGTCTTTAGGGTTCATGGGCCCTTCTGGAGTTGCGCTGCCCACCGTGGGAGCTGGTCTTGCCTCAGCGCAGACACGTAGGTTCATCCTCATATGAACTCTCCATAGGGTGCTTGTTAAAGCATAGTTCCTAATTGGGTCCAATTTGTTTCCTGACAGCTCTGGGGCAACCTGCGCAAGACGGCAACAAGGACTCTGCGTTTGGAGCGGTGCTCCCTCCGACAAGCACCATCCCGGCAAGCTTCATGCCCTCGGGAATGCCCGGGGCGGTGTTCAATCCTGTGGGAGCTCAAGCACAGCAGGCCAGCGCTGACAAGACGACTGCATCTGCAGACAGCGTAGACACGCCGAATGAAATAACACTACAGGGTAAGTGCCAAGTGGTGGGTGGGTGTGTGGGTGGGTGGGTGTGGTGTTAAATAATTAATTTAAAAAAAATTTTTTTTTTTACTGTGACAAAATGACACAAACTTGTTTTATAAGTCCAGATAAATAATGTTAAACATTTGCAATCACTTAGGACGTTTTCTTTCCGATTGTGAACAGGAATGCAGAATGCCGTACGCAGCGGGATGGGCTTACTAGGCATGCACCCTTCTGCATCTCTCCCTCACCCTCTCCCTGGCCAGAGGATGCCTGGGCTGCTGCCGCTCGACCTGCGGCCGAACCTCCTCCAGGGAGCCGGAGCTCGTTTCCCCATGCTCATGCAGCAAGGCCTGGCGCAGCAAGCTACCAGCCTCCTGGACGCCTCGCTTCAAGCCCGCGCCCGAGCCCCTTTCCCTCAGATGGAGCACTTTAATCGTGCAGAAGGTCCTTTTGTGAGAGCCCCCAATCCCGCAGCTCCTCCACCAGACGACACGGACAAAGCTAATAATAACAACCCACCGGCTCCTTCAGACGGCGGAGGCCAGCAAGAGGGCGACCAGGATTATCGCTTCCCGCTACCAGAGAAGCCGCCGAGCACGGGCCTGCTGAGGACCCCTCCTCCTGAGATGAGGACGGAACCCACGCCTGTTAGAGCTCCGCTGCTGGAGAGACCTCCCAGAGGAGGCATGCACGTCGAGGGTCGAGAGGGACCTGGGAGACGGGAGCCTGTCCCAGGTCCTTTCAGAGCCGAGACGCGCTGGGGTGCGCCGCGCGGCGACTTGGACGAGCGAGATATGAGAGGAATGCCGGCAGGACCACCCAAGGGCTTTCAGGAGGACCGGGGGAATATGAATTTCCAGAACCGTTTTGACATGCGAGGAGGAGGAGGAGGAGGAGCCATGGGCGGTGTAGGTCCGGGCTGGAATCGTGGAGGAGGTCCCTTCAATGCGAACATGCACCAGGACTTTGATGATCGGCGTCGGCCCTGGGAGAGGCAGAAGGACCGCGATGACCGGGACTTCCGCAGGGAAATGAATGACAACCGGCACAGGGAGCGAGAGAGAGAATGGGAGCGAGACCGCGACCGAGGTCGCGATCGGAATCGAGAAAGAGACAGAGAACGGGATAATGATAAGGAGAGAGACCGGGAACGTGGCGGCTGGGTGCCTCTTAATCCCCAACCTCAACCTCAACCTCAGCCTCTCCTCCCTCTTCCCAGACCGTTCCAGCCACTGCTCCCTCTCCCGACACCTCTGCTGAACATGGCCCAGGCTCAGCCCGAGCCGCATCCTAAACCTCTCCTGCAGCATGAACCACAACCCGCAGCGAGACACGCTGAGCCGCAGCCAGACGCAAAGCCACCTCCGCCTGAAAAAGAGAGCGTGGGCAGCCAAGAGAAGAAAGACGCCTTTAGTGACTGTGCTCACGATCTGAACTCTAAACCCAAAACTGACCCAGAACCCACAGCCCTGCCGCCTCACCCCTCCCCGCCCGCCCCCGCGGCTGAGCCCCTGAACGGAACGCCAGCCCCGGAAGCGTCCGCATCCCCCCTCGTGGCCGGTGGCGGCAGCGGACAGACCGCTCCGAAGGAAGAAGCCGAGACTGGGACTGAGCCTGAGCTAGTGAAAACGGACACTGAGGAAACATAATCGTCACTCAGTAGGTAAAAAGATTTTGTATAGTTGTCATCTCTGTACTTATTTCACACGGCTTCCACAGGACCTGCTCAGTTCTGTTGCCCGACAAAACAAAAAACAAACAAAAAAAAATTTTTTTTGCCTTTCATGCCAGTTATGTCCATCATAGATGGCTCACAATAGATGAATTCACTGGTAGGTGATATTTTAATGTTTTATTTTAATTTCATTATTTCCTGGGGGGGGTTGTTTTTGTTTGTTTGTTTGTTTGTTTGTTTGTTTTGGGTTTTGTTTTTTTTGTTCTTTATGCAACCCCACTGTTTTAAAGCTAGGTTTTAAAAAATCCTTGGAATTTGCTTGCCAAAATGTTGTGTAGCCTAACTGTAATTTGGAGAGGGTGGGGGCGCTGTGACCTTCCTATGGAAGAGTTTAAAGGACGCTGGTGGGGGTTTTTTCTCCCCCCCCCATCCCCGAAAAGGATCAAATGCAGACCGTGTGCGAGGGGAATGGGGGGAAAAAAGGAAAAGACCAAAAAAAAGAGAAAAAGGAAAAAAAGCACTCAAGGCCTGTTCTGTGTTTTTGTTTTCCATCCAGCGGCTGCAGAGTTTAAAATGAATGAACGAATGAATGCCTTTGTGGTGTGCTAAATGCTTGTTGTCTTTTAAGCAAATTATACGTACAGCCAATACAGTGAGAACAGTAATGCAGTTTTAGTTGCTTTGAAAAGAATACAAAAGATTAAAAATATGATGTACTATCCCCATCTTAAATGTCTGATCTTTCTTCACCACACTGCAGCGAATACAGCGGCTCAGCCAGAAAAGGTCTCGGAAAGGCAAATGGATGTTAACTCAGCACTCTGTTTAGTTTCAAATAAACATGCTTTGTTGGTTAAAAATGCTTTAGGACTGTATTTTGTGTGACGGATTTAATGGACCCTGTGAACACGATGACTCGACCGTGAGCTGAATACGGGCAGGTAGTGGCCTGAAGGTGACGTTCTCTCTGTAGTCTGATGTCCACCTCATGAGGTTTTGTCTTAATAAATGTCTTGAGGCTGCAAGCTGCTGGCTAACACACACACACACACACACAGAGTTGACTTAATGGCTCCATGTGCACATAAGCCTTCCAACATAACCAAATATAATCTGCTCACCACTGTAGCTCTGTTGTTTTGTCTTAATTTTCTTGAGGCTTCAGGTAATAACCTGCAAAAACTTTCATAACTCACAAAGCTGTTGGGAATAACACACACACACACACACACACACACACACACACACACACACACACACACACACACACACACATATCACTGAGCTGTGCATCATTCTAGACTCATTTCTCCTCTGGAACTAACAAACGTCAGAATTTCAACTGTAAATCTGTCTTTAGATCATTTTAGTTTTTTCTCCTTCACTCAAAAAGACAAACACACAGGAAAACAGACTCTTCCTGAAAAAGTGAAATGCTTTGGCCTGATAGATCATCCGGTTTAAAATTGGTTCCTGCTTTCAATTTGGAAACTGTCCCCGAAACGGACTTCATCTAACGGACGTCGAGGCCCAACCTACAAACACGCCACGTGACGTATCTCGAGCGTAGCGAAGGAAAACACATTGGCGTCCAGCGCTTCGTGCTTGAAGAAGTCCTTGCATTTTTAAAAAGCTCCATATTTTTCCCCCTTATAGAATTTGCATTCTGCAGAAGTGAGGCACTACACGGCTGCAGAATGATGAAACGGAAATTCCTCCGCGCACTCGTCCCTCCGAATCTAGGCCAGCTTTCATCACTCGGTGCAGAAAATTAAATCCACTTCTTTCATCTTTTAGTCCTCAGTCGGGACTCATCAGACACGTTCCGCATGTCGGACACGTCGTGTCGGGATTTTCAGCCTGAATTGAATTGAATCTCATGCGAGCCAAACATTGCATGTGTGTTAGAGCAGGTAAAAGCACCTCAAGGCAAGCGTCTCAGAGTATCTCCTGGTTGGCCCGTTATATATTAGCGGGATATTCAAAATTCCACTCGCATAAAACTTTCCATTTACAAACTTCCGGACGAGCGCCTGACACCGCGGAACACCAACGACGGCGACCGTTTAGTGATTAGTTTACAGCTAGAAATAAAACGTTAAACAAAAAGCAATGATGTTTTGTTTCGCACTGCTTTTTCATGTTGGCACTTTGGAGCTGAGAGACCTCAGTTTTGAACGCGCCCTTGGTTGTCCGGATGTCTTTAAACATTCTGCCTCCGTTCCTTGACCTTACATGTGGTCACGTCACTAACCAGACCAGGGATGGGCAACATGCAACAAACTGAGAATATGTCTTGTTTGAAGATGCTGAAACACAGCCAGTCTCTTTACATCTAGTACGTTAATAGATTCTGAGACGTTAGGTGTCAAATTCCAGCCAAATACGGTTGCTTCGTGTCCTTCAGCCTACGTCTAAAAAGATTCGGGAACCCATCGGGTGTGGCGACGGCGTACCCACAAAATTATTCTTCGTCGGGGATGAGAACTATGTACTAAATCAAAGCATGACCACCATCCAAAAGAGTGAGTGGGCAGGGCTTATTGGCTTTCTCTGTCAATCACAGAGGCGAGCCAATCCTAGGTGCTGTGTGACCTCAGGTATGTGGAAGGTGGCCGATAGCGCCTTTCCTCCAGTTTAAAAAGATGTGATTGGCTCGCTTCACGTGTCTTGGAGGAATCGTGTGATCAACCTTGATCTTCTCCCCCCGTGTTAAAAACTTCATACGATAGGGTGACGTTTGGGTGGTGGGTGGGGCTTAGCCAAGAACAAATATGAGAAAAATGAAGGAAAGACTTTAAAACCGCAAATTAGTCCTTCTGAGTTTAAAAACCAGAAAAGAGGTTCTACAGAGTGAAGGGTTTTATTGATTCGTTAAAATGGTTCTCTGCCTTTTTTTTTTTTTTTTTTAGTTAAGAGTTTTTGGCGGTAAACCATGTTTGCTGTTGTTGGCTGCAGGTCTGAAAGCTTTGGATTTATACGTCCGTCGCTGTCGGGCAGTTTGATGGCACCGCGTTCGGCGTTGTAGGCCAGCTAAGTGTGGCATTTACACACTTCCTGTCTCATGAGGTGCCGTGAGTTGGACTGCACACAAATCTGGAGATCTGGCCATCTGGTGCTGTAACAGAACAAACTTCCATATCGATCTACGCCGATACGCGCTGCTTTCACTTGTCTTGTCACATGTTGAGGACTTGAGGTGTGTAGTGGTGATCTGAGAATTTCACCTTATTGAATCACCGCTGTAACAGGGGAAAAAAAAAAGGCGGCGGCGACGGGGGGGCTGGGGTCTGTCTTCTGTACACCGCTCTCAGCAGGAACCCGCTCTGAGCGGTTCTCCAGACCCCACACGGACCGAACGAAAACCCTGGCGAGAGAAGACGACCTCGTGTAGCTTGTTAGACGTGTTGAGAGTTGACTCAGGAGCTAATAAAACCTTTACAGAGTGCGCTATTAAAAGCCTGCATGAGGTGGTCTGGCGGTAATCATCTACACGGTTCAGCCACCGCAGCGTTCACGTCCTCTTTCTGCTCCTGATTCTTTCTGGCAACCGTTTTTGTTTTTCGTTTGTTTGTTTTTTTTGTCTTCCTGAAGCTTTAAACTCACGCCTTTTTGAGGCCCATGTGACGACACTTCTGGAGAAAAGCCACCCCCGTGCGTATGCGTGCTGAGCTGCTCCAGGAGATACGTTTACATGATGATATTCTTTAGAAGTGACCCGGATCGGGTGACATGGTGAAACTCACTTGCTGGAAGTTTAGAAAATAATTTAATGGTGTTCACGCTGTTCCAGATGAATTAAAGAAGAAGTAGACTATGAAGCCCTTTATGCTGATTTTATTTTCCGTGATGCGTTAAGTGATTTTTGGTGTGAATGTAATCTGAAATCCAGCCTGGAAGTGGCTGAAATGTTGCTGCAAGCACTGGATTCCCAGAATGCAATGCAGCTGTACGTCACTCAGTTGATTAGCCATCTATGAGATGAAGAGTTGGTGGTGTTGAAGTTATCAGGAAGAAAAGTTAAAGCTTTGGAAGGTGAGAGAGCCGGACAGACTTAAAGAGCTAAAGCCCCGCTGCATCACTCGTTAGGTAGAGACGATGCGACATGAGGGCGAGGTCTAATTAATCCCCACTGCGCCACTCCCACCACGGGATTTTTGGGAAACCGAAACAGAGCGACATGTTGGTGAAAAAGCTTCGCCTTCTCAGTATCTGATGGTAAATTAAATCCTAGACGTACACGTTGATTATAAAGGTTCATAATCAAGTCCCTCAGAGTCTGGTGACCTTCTGAGGTGACGTGCTGAGTTTGTCCACTAGAGGTCACACACACACTCTTGTCACAGCTTCAAACACACCTCTTTGCTGGTGTCGGCCATGAGGATACTGCACTGTTCTACCTCTCTCTGTCCATCCCTTTGTGCATGTTCTACAGGACACAGTGCTTTGCATCAGTATTTACTCCCCTTTACAGCCTGGTTCTGAACCGGTTTTACTCTGGATTTTAAACAGAACGGGTTATAATGTTGAAGTGAGGTACAGGTTGTGAAATTATTTACAAGTAAACATTGCTGCGAATGCCCCCCCATTGGTTCAAATGTAACCAGAAGTCAGACGGTAGGCTGAATTGAGCTGTGTGCAGTTAAAGGGGTTCCTGGAAGAGCCCAGAATTTGGTCGTCATGATGACGGATACGGAGAATAAAAAATAAAATAAAATAAAAAATAAAAAAAAAATCTGGGACAAAGTTCTGGAACAGTATAGATGATGGAAACCATCCAAAACTCTGAACACCCCATGAAATGCCTTTCGGAAAAATCTGGAAACAGTATGGCGTGAAATTTTGCTTCTTCGGTGAGAATGAACCAGAAATGCAACCACAGGGGTTCAAATTAAACCGTGATGCTGCCACTACCGTGCTTCACTCTGGGATGATTTTCTGTCCTGGACTATTCTGTGGAGATTCCTGAGCAGTGCACTTCAGTTACAGGTCATAATACGGAGACGTTCAAGGGGCTACGGGTTGTATCCTATTGTCTGCTTCCTCTGCGAAAGTATTGGTTCCCCCTCGACCACCACACAACCCCTCCTGAGCAGCTGTGTCGCTGGGGGTGCATTCTTGCCCTGGGGTCTTTAAACACTTCCTCCGCTTTATCACATGCTCCGTTGGGGAGGGAATATTTTACAGATTAAACATGCATGGAGGCAACTAACTATGAGAACGCTCGACTCGTACGCCTCACTCCTGCCGCTGATTTGGCTGTCCAAGTGCTCTGCCTCTGATTTATTCCTGTCATGGCTTTACCACTTTAAACACAGCTCCCGTTTTAAGACCTCGGCCAGCCGAGTGATGGAGTTTTATTACTACCTTTGGCTTTGGCGTGTTCACACCCGGCATTTCTGCATCAAAAGGAAAGAAATGACACACTCGCTGTTCCTGAGTTGTGCAGAGACGGGAGTAAAAGCACTCTTGGGTGGACAGAAAGAAGGAAACACATTCGCAAGGAAACTTTCTTTTAAGCTACCATGTGTTGCACAGGATGTTGTTTTGTATTTCTGTTTTGTTTTTTGTTTTTTTTAAAACGCCACTAATGTCCGAAAGCCATTCATTTCTATTTGATTTCAGCGCCGTAGCTTACCAGTCGTCCGTCTCTTTGTTTGATTTGCCCCGGGGCAGGAAGCTGCTCTGTGGGGGTCAGGGGTCAGGGCTTCAGTATGACTCCAGAGCAGCTTTAACAAGCAGTCTGCATTTCACAAAGGGCTCGGGAACATCACAGCAGGGACGCAAGACTACTTAAATGTAAAAAAAAAACCAAAAAACAAACCCACTTGGATGTTTCTAGCTGTCACAGATCGGGGAAAAGGGACAAGGCTGGTGCACAAATCTTGACGGATAGGAAAAGCTTGGAGGGAAAACACTCCACGCACGCTGAAGGGATAAACCTCCGACGTTTTCATCTTGTTCTCTCTTCTCTTGTTATTATTTATGTTTGCACGGCCGCACTCGCATCCATAACGTGACACAAAAACTATCAAATGGAACGAACGCTGAATCTCGGACCCGTTTCCTTTACGTCGTTTCGTTCTCGCCATTTTGGTTCAGTTTAGAGACACACACGTACATACATACATATAATGTAAATCTTGCTTTAACATGGGATACAGCATCGTACTGAGTTCCGCCATTTTGGAATTTTGGAGATCATCTCATTTTCAAAAAGTACGTGTTTGTTTGTTCGGTTTTGATTTGTAGTGCAGGAAATTCTGTGTCTCTTCACTGAGCCAGTTTATTTGACTCGGCTCCCCACTAAGGGTCGAATCTTTTGGCTCCCAAAACGACTCCGTATCAAATATATTATGTTCGTTGTCTACTTATGGCTCCAATCATTCAGTGAAATCTTCCTCAATGTTTTCATGACCAAAATAACATTCATGCTTTACGTTGCACGTTATACAGTAGTTTAAATTTATTTTTATTTTTTTGCTAAACAATCCAGGAAAGTGCTCCACATGTGCAATAACAAAAGCAAGACACATCCCCACAACGATTCTGGTGTGACTTTGCTTCCTTAAAGAAGATTTATTTTTATTTATCCTGATAATTAGATATTATACTTTACTATATACATGTTTAATCTCATATATCATATTTATCTCTATGTATACTCTGTTCAAGAGGCGGTTCAGGGAGTCGACTCGTTCCCAAACGACTCCTCGCTCATCCATGCTCCGACTCGTACTCCATCCAGTTTGGAGAGGCGATTCAAACGGTACGCTAAAACATGCGTTCCCGTGTGTTATGTACCAAAAGAAAAGGTTTTTCTCTTCAGCGCTCATCACGCTCCACGTTAACGCTCCCTCGGGTCTTTACACCTGGTTCTACACCGTGACTCACCTCAGAGCTCCGGCGCTCTCACGCTGCTAAAACACATGTACACCACCTCTGCCCTGAGGCTCGACATCATTTCCTGTTTGTTTTCAGACACTGAAATTCCTTCATCTAAAAGACAAAAAAAAGAAGAAAAAAGGCGATATTTGTTCCCCTGTATCAGGTTATTCATTACTTTTTGTAAAGAGCGTTTAAAGACATCTCAGTGGTCACAAAAAGGCATTTTTTGCTTCTCTGATGTTTTGCTGTTGGGGCAAAATAATGAAGGAGTTTCTGCTCCCACACCAAACTCTATGGCGTGCTTTATTCCTCCTGCATCACAGCGATCTCACGACCTTTACATTTTCCTTACGTTACACATGGCAGCTATAAACAGTCATTCTGTCAGTCTCTCTCGGTGTGAATAAAATAAAAATAAAACCCTCAGAATTATCACGTTAAACCCCTCTGTCCTGAAGACATCCGAGAGCGCGGCTTTACCTCTGACCGTTACGAAGCCCTGACACTGGAGACTCCTTCCACAAACGTTAAATAAATATCAGTATCTAATCAGCTCCACGTTTAAATCCGTTTACATGGATTATTATAAATCCCCATGAATGATCTGCTCTTAATAGATCAATAGGAACGATCAGAGGAACGTTAGATAATTGTGAACAGTGATGCCTGGCTGTAGATTCTCTGGAGATTGAAAGTTCTACAAAAGGAATAAAATTCATCTCAAGGATACTGTTGAGACTTGATTTCTACACATAAACTGTGTTTAAGCCCCAAAAATCTAATCAGATTTCTTTGGGGGGGCTCGGAGTGGAATCTGACACGTTAGCCGTGACATTTAGTGGCGTTTCAGGCCTCTCCTCCCCTGTGGCTGCTCCAATCTGCTCAGCCAGTTTGCTGCATCAATATTCCACCACTTACCCGATTTAATTATTCAACATCATGTTTATTAATGACAGCGGACATCTGTAGTCCCTCGCCTCCTCCAACCGCACCACCCCGAGCAGACGAGCGCCAGATTAAAGACTGCAGTGTGAAAATCTGACGAGACTCCGGATCTCCGTTCACTCACTCACGCGTGAAGAAGGAAAACGACTCGAGATCCTCTTATTCCTGAGACAGGAAGTGACATCCGGCCTCAGGGGATGAACTGTCGGGGCCGGGTTGCACCCTGGGGTCATTATGTGATGGATGATGCTGATATAAAATCGATCTTGGAGTTGATTTAATGTTTAGATTTTATTTGTATACCTGCAGTAAAGGTCTCTTATCGTGGTTTCTTCGTTGTGATCATTCGTTTCTTCCCTGTGATCCTAAACATCATCTAGCTAAAGCTCAAATCCCAAATGGCTAACTGTTCATTTTGATGTTCACTTGGTTTGAGTAGAATTTTGC
This sequence comes from Chrysichthys thysi, assembly GCA_030068315.1. Lineage (NCBI taxonomy): Eukaryota > Metazoa > Chordata > Actinopteri > Siluriformes > Claroteidae > Chrysichthys > Chrysichthys thysi. Next base: position 18,892,587 of record JAQLOM010000005.1, read on the forward strand.
TAATCCTGCCTGTCAGGGGCCGACACAGGCTGAAAAATAAAAAAGTGCTCCCCGAGTTACGATGGCCCGACTTGTGATTTTTCAAAGTTATGATACCTATTGTGAACCGCTAAAAATTGTAAAATATTTAGAAAATATTTAAAATTCACAGGCAGGCATCGCAGGCAGGCCAGCGTAACGGTGTACGTTCACACGACGCCCAGAAATCCACACTTTCTCCCATAACTCAGTTACCTTGTGTATCGGTGTACTGTACTGTGCGTTACCGCGGGGTTTTTGTGATTATTAACGGAACAGTTTCAGCGGCGGCTGTCTGTAGGCGGAGCTCAGTATTTGTGTAGCAGGGTGTCGCGACTGGGCGGAGCTCAGAGACAACATGCTGCGCCCCACATCATACAGGTGTGTGGATCTCTCTGGCAAACTCTCTCTCTTGACAGAAATGTGATTTAAATGAAATCGCGCTTAAATGTTGACTTGCTCTGCAGCATAAAATATCGGTCTGTTAGCAAAACAGAGCACATAAAGAGCTCGTAGCGTCGTGAAGCAACTCTACAAAATAAATATTAAAACAACTGAACTTCAACTAATAACATAACTACAGTACATATTCTTTAAAGCTAAAACAACACAACAGGACTACACAATCACTCACTTTACCATTTTAAAACGTTACAATTCATGTTCATCACAAGCAGCATTAAACACGCCCCTCTGCCTCAACCAGGAAGTAAACAGAGGGCATAAAGTCGGCAGTCTTAAAGCGACAGTACCCAGAATACACACATTTCCAAATTGCACTTTTTTCTTAAATGGGACTGGGGTCTGAACACAAATATTTTAACTAATCAAATAAAAGAACATTTGAGATGTTGGTGAAGTTTCAAACAAACAGGAAAAACAATAAATTATAAACATAATTTCAACCTGGTTACATAAGCTAGGCTAAGTGGTTCAACACAGTTGTTCGACTTACAATGTTTTCGACTTATGATGGGTGTGGCCGAACGCATCTCCATCGTAACTTGAGGACTACCTGGAGTTTGAAGTCTGAAGAATATTAACATTTTCTTGGATGTAGGGAAGCCTATAGGGCACTTAATCATGTTTCAGGCTCCAGATAAATAATTGCAGTCTCCAGTCCTTTAGCATTCAGGAAGTACCAACTGGCCCTGCTTCCTCTGATGGAAACGCACCTAAAGCTTGTGAAAATGTTCCTGCTTCCAAAAGGCGAATTGGAAGCTTCCTGAGCGAATCTGGTACAAAAAAGACTCACCGTTTATACCGTGAATATTGTGAGAAATGGGGGGAAAAAAACCTTTTTCGATTCATATGAATCGATGAGTCAATGACTCGTGACTCATATAAGGAATGTGCAATTGTTCAGGACCATCTCTTTGTTTCTGAGGAGAGGAATAAACAGAGAAAGTGAATGTATCAGGGGAGTGCTGAGGCAGCATGATTGCCCCCCACCCCCACCCTGGTGTTGGGAGATTTATGAGTCGGTGTGGATTGGAGTTTCAGGTTATTCCTCTCCTCTCCTTTTCCCCGGCTCGTCTTATCGATCAGGAGCAGCTCATGCATGATGAACGCAAGTGGTGTTTCTCCAGCCTTCCCCCCACTTCATTTCACACATTTACACACACACACACACACTCAGGCAGTGAGCCATCCCTGGACAGCAGTGGTGAAAATGAGAAACATAACCTGGCACACAGCCACGAGGGCTTCGTCCCAAACGCCCAGTCCTGCCGAGAATTGAACCGTTTTGTGTGCTGTGTGTGGAGAGCTTTATTTGAGACGTTTGAGAATGTTGTGTACGAATCGTGATGGAGAGCAGCACATGAGCAAGTCTCAGAGCTGTGCTAAGCATGACAGATCCGTGTGAGAACGTGAAGCCAGACCACCCAGCTTTGGTTGGCTGCGTGTGTGTGTGTGTGTGTGTGTGTGTGTGTGTGTGTGTGAGGAATTATGGTGGTCTGTGGTTCTCAGAGTGACACTATCTCTACATTCTGTGTACGTTTTAAGGCTTTGCCTCATCTCTGAGCAATGCCCATCTCTATCACACACACACACACACACACACACACACACACACACACACACCGGAGTGAGGAATGTGTGCAGTTCATCTATA
>JAQLOM010000005.1:18999577-19010291 GCA_030068315.1 Chrysichthys thysi
AGTCCATGTCAAATCCTCCGAAATGTGGATGCCCAGGTACTTGAAGCTCCTCACCCTCTCCACTGGAGCTCCATTGACTGGTGCATTTCCAAGCGCATGGACAAACACTGAACAGTGTAAATTCCTGTATGTTGCTGTGAAATGAACTTCAACCTGCAATTCCCAGCAAAAGAAGAGGAACGCTGTCCAAAACAGTCTCACTGTACCAGGACAATGCATGTCCTCATACAGCTGCAGGGACAGTAGAGACAGTAGAGACAGCGCTCGGCTCGGGTTCCAACGTCTCCCACGTCCTTCTTCCAGCCCGGATCTGGTGCCGAGCCGTTATCACATCTTCGGTCCCCTGAAGGAGGCGCTGTGCGGTCGCAGGTTCACAACTGATGATGAAGTAAAGGAAGCGGGGCTCACCTGGCTTCAGGAGCAGAAAAAAAACTTCTCTGTGGGAATCCAAGAGCTCGGTGAAAGATACGACAAATGTGTCGTCTTGCATGGGGACTGTGTGGAACAGTGATGTGTTTAGGTTCTCACAGTTTCTCCTGTTAGAATCATTACATGGAGTTTGCCTTTACTTTTTGATTCTCCCTTGTAAGAAAGGTGAAGCGATGAAGTAAAATCTGTGTGTGGTGCTCTCAGACTGGTGAATCCTCTGTTTCTCTCTCAGGTGTGCAGGAGAAGTTGGGGGTGATGAATAAAGGGACAGTTTACGCTCTGTGGGATTACGAAGCTCAGAGTCCAGACGAGATCTCGTTCCGTGACGGAGACGCGTTAACGGTGCTGAAGCGCAGAGATGAGAGCGAGACTGAGTGGTGGTGGGCCAGACTTAACGACAAGGAGGGCTACGTTCCCCGAAACCTGCTGGGGGTGAGCACAAAGCAATCCACCTGGGAATAAATAATAAACATAAACCATTGCTGAGACTGATGTTCACAAGGACCACACCCCCTTCTGTGTGACTGACAGAAACATAAGCCACACCTCCTTCTTCTGACAGACATAGAGGCCACTTCTTTTCTGGGACTGACACACAGGCCACGCCCCTTCATTGTGACCGATACTGTACTTGTTGCTGTATCCAGGTTATTAAAATCAATCTGTGTTTATTTTCACTATGTTTTTTTGTTCTATTTTTTGTGCAGTTGTACCCGAGGATTAAACCCCGACAGCGGTCCCTGGCATAGTGCCCCCTGATGGACAGGAGTCCCAGCTGGACATTTTGCTCCATTTTCATCTTTTAGAGACACCAAGATAAGAAGAGTGTGGCAGCTAGAGACTGAGACTGAAGCCTGGATTTATTTATCTGCCAGAAGAGATTTGGTGATCAGCGTTTCCGTTTTCAGCCTGCAAAACGGATGTTATTTAAAAAAAATAATATTCTGCTCGCATTCACCCAGATGTCTGTCGGGTGAAAACACACCAGTTTTCCTGTTTCTGTCTGTACTGATGTGTGTTTGTGGGACATGAATGTGATGACACTCTCAGACAGCTGTGGGAGACAGTTTGTGTATTTTTGTTGGACAAAGGAAAGTCCCAAGGACAGATCGCTGTCCGCTGAGTAGCTGATTCAACGAAAAGAAGGAAGGAAGGAAGCTAGAAAGTGCAAAGAGAGAGAAACTGAAAAAGCGTGGTAAAGAGTTTGTGTGCGCGATCGTGGCGGGTTAAGAGACCGGAAATAGTATGTTAAATAAGCGACGGTGGCAGTAAAGTCGTGAAAAATGGTAAAAGTCTACGTTTTCTTTACAGGAGGAAAACTAAAAGCTGTACACACCTTTGTTTAAATATTAAAGCCAAATGTACATGAACAGCTGAGAAGGTGTAAAAGTTTGCTTGTTTAATTTGGCCCTGGAGCCACGAGGCTAATGTGGCTAGAGCCTCCAGTTTAGCACATCATCACTCGCTCATCCCAAAAGTCACTGTTCAGTTTCATAAAATAGCCGAACGAGTCCTTGACACATGCACATTGTTTAAAGCTCAACTGGTGGCTTTGTAGCTCAAATGAAAGACTAATGAAGCAAACCATGGATACGGACTGCGTCTCGGCCGATTGTCTACGTTTGACGTGAATAAAAATGTAATTTAGCCTGAATTGTTTTATATGTTGTATTGATCTCCTATTTGTTTTTCAGTGCTCTTTATATCACAGGTGAGATGAAAAGCTTTAAGGGTTCCGACATATGGGTGATGTACATGGGAGCTAATAATAATGATCAGTAATAATAATAATAATAATAATAATAATAATAATAATAATGCAGTGTAATAGGCCTGATTCTGAATCTGCGACATCATTCATGCCACATGCCATGTAAACGTGTACAATAAACACGTTCTCACATTGGGAACCATTAGAATGACTGCTTGTTCATTTTGTTCATTTCAATTATTAGAATTATTATTATTTTTTTATTTATTTGTGCATGTAATTCCATTATGCAGGTCATCGTGTTTGAATTGTACTGAAGGACCCCACGTTGATTGTCACGTCTCATTCTTGCGCACTTTGGTTGAGGATTGAATCAACTTTTAAATCACATATAAATAGAAAATCCACTCGACACTTTGATGTAAGCGCACAGACATGGGACTGTCTCTACTGAGCAGATATCTGATCAAAGGTGGCGACAATGATCAGAGCACCTCACTGACTGCACCTTTCATGTCAGAACATTAACAGTGCGCTTCTCTTATTGCTGATTCATGCATTTTCCAGGGTAATCAGTTAGTCCCTGATAAAGAACCTTTGGACCTTGAGAAAGCACCCGTGATGTTAAATCTCTCTGTGAGCTGCAGTCCTGCACCTGTCTGAAGGTAGGCAGGAGAACCCTTTTATTAACATTTACGATCATGTTTTAATCTTAAATCCAACAAAGCAGAAATGTACTTGGTGTTCTGAGCTGGGAGGAAAAACAGTGGAGATCATCAGGCATGGTTACTAGCACCATGCATGATAGCTGCAAGCATGTAAAGTAAAGTTTGGGCCAGGTAAACCAGTACAGCCCAGTGTAAACCTGGATCAGCACCAGTTTGGACGTGCGTGGTATGTTCCCTTAAGGTGTTTTCCTTTTTTTTCCAGCAGGAAGTGCAACCAGATTTGCTATTATTTCTGTAGTGTGCACTGCAGGTCTATCTGTCTATAATCATCATCATCATCATCATCATGTTGCACGTGCAGGGATTTCACATCGTCTCTCCTCTCATTGAGAGCATTAGCATGTCCAAGCTGCTCGGCTCCCCTGTTTATATGAAAATGGAAAGCAGTCAGCCTTCCGGCTCGTTTAAAATCAGAGGGATCGGACACTTGATTGAGCAGGTGAGCAGAAAACACCACCTCCTCCACCTGAGTGCACAGGAACACACAGTGAGTGGACTGCACCAAGCTGTTTATTATTATTTAACAACGTCATCGAGTGTGTGTTTGTTAAACTCCTTTATTCGTTAAAATGAACGATTTTTTTAAAAACGGTTTACCATTACTCGGTTTTAAATTAATATCTGTATTTTTTTTATATTTATAAAAAAAATTATATTTAGAAATATTCCGGCTTTCTCTATAACCGTTAGTTTACACGGAAGTTACTTTTTTTCTGCACCAATCACAGAACGCTGTTTCATCCGGGTATTACACGTACACGTACTTACACTTACGCAACCAGTTAGCCGGCCAAAGACAAAGATAGTTAGTGTTTGTTTTTTAATAAACATTTTAGGATATTGTACATTTAATTAAACACGTTAAAAATAATTGTTAACCTAAGTTTGAAGTTGACCAGCGAGCCTACGTGCCGGTCGTTCGTGGGTGCTCATGGGAAGTGTAGTTTTTACAGGGCTGTGCTACTGGAAGAATGAGCGAGGAAAAAACGTATTCAAGCTTAATTCAAAACGTAATATAAGCGAAATATTCAACATTGTCATATTGACATAATGTTGACATAACTTAGGGTTTGGTAAGCATCCAGAAATGCCTTAAAAGTGAGTGGTGAAAGTCTGTAAGAGCGAAATGAATGAGCGGAAATTACTTCCGGGATCAAAGTGACGTAATCACCTCGCTATTCTTTCCTAGAGTTGATTTAAGAAAGTAGATCAGAATGAATTTAACTGCAGAATATTTGCAGGTTGTTCTATATAAATGTCAGTGATGTCCTCATATATATATATATATATGATATACACACACACACACACACATACATTAATCTCTATCTATCTATCTATATATATATATATAAAACATTTAATTAAGGTAAAATAAGATATTTTTCTTTCTCAAGCTTGCAGGTTCAAAGTCAAACGGTGTAGTGTGTTCTTCAGGTGGGTTCAGTGTTCTGAAATAATCCATTTATTTATTTCATGATTATTTTCCTAAAAGATTCAGAGCTCTCATAGCATCAAAACTCTCTGGATTTCCTATAAATCAGGATTTAAGCTCCTTCATGTGGACTAACTGTGTGTTGATGCTGTGAATGCTGAATGCAGGTGGAAATGCAGGCTTGGCTACAGCGTATGTTGCACGCAAGCTCAGCATCCCAGCCACAATCGTAGTGCCTTCATCAACGCCGAAGCTGGTGGTGGGGAAACTGCAGGATCATGGTGCCATTGTGCGAGTTGCGGGGAAGGTGAGGAGATTACCAATAACAAAATGGCCTAATACAGGTTCTTTATGAGACACAACCAACATTTACAGCGTGCGCTCCTCCTGTACTTGATATGAGCAGGTGTGGGATGAAGCAAACGCAGAGGCCCTTCGTCTCGCTGAAAGCGAAAACCTCACCTTGGTGCCACCATTTGACCATCCTCTGATCTGGTGAGGTGTTCCCTGGAACCGTTCTATTCTAAATCTAAGGTTGTGGACGCTATTGAGAAGCTCCCTACCCTACCCAAAAAAAACTTTTTGCCCTCAAGATTTGTGAAGTACACAGAGGTGATTTAAGCTAAGGAAATGACTCGTATAACACGATTCTGAATATGAGGAACTTTTTCTGCATCAATATTAGTGTAACTTTTGAAATTAAAAGAACTCTGGTCGTTTTGTTTGCTGAATGTGTCTTCAAAGGGGCCTCATGTGCAGCAGATTTAGGAATAACTGATTCAGACTGACCATGATTACAGTATTGTGTGCTGAATAATTCACAGCAACTGCTTCTTGGCGAACCTTATTGGTGAACATGGTTGTAACAGAAATCCTGATGTTTATTCAGGAAAGGTCATTCCAGTCTGGTCCACGAGCTAAAGGCGGTTCTGCCAGGTGAGCCGGGTGCCGTGGTTCTGTCCGTTGGAGGTGGAGGACTTTTCTGTGGAGTTGTTCAGGGCCTGGACGAAGTTGGATGGGGTCATGTCCCGATCCTCTGCATGGAGACTGTGGGTGCAGATTGTCTCAATGCAGCCATAAAAGCTGGACGTTTAGTCACTTTACCAGACATTACAAGGTAAAAACCGACTCTAATCACTCGTCTCTCATGACCACCTGTAAGTCTGAAGGTACCTGGATGGGCAGCGGTGTGAGTGACGGCAGAAAAAAATTATTTAATGCTAGTGTTTCTATTAAAGTTAAAAATGAGGTAAATTACAGATCATTTAGCTAGGTATGACAGTACCTGTTATTGTTAGTGTTAATTATAGTTAGTTGGATAATGTTAGTCAAATTAGTTAGCTGCCAAATGGAGATAGATACTCAATGACAAGTTGGTTGGTGGTTCATGCTAGTTAGATAATGCTACCCATATCAAACTGATATCTGTCTTGGATACTAATCACATTAATATACAAGTTAACAGTAAATGTGAAGTTACACCTGAGAATTAGTTTGTTTTTAGCTGTAATTATTAGTTACTTAGCTATCAGTGACTAATTTATTCTGAGTTTAACGTGAATATAGCTGATGCTAGCTGAAAATGTAAATTAGCTAGCTTCTTCCTTCTAGCGTGCTTCATGAACGTCTGTGAAATTACACCTTACTGCATTTTGTGTTTAAATTATATGTTCTACGTTCATTTATTTAATTTATTAGTGAGGCCATATGTTTAGGAGCGAAAACGGCATGCAGTCAGGCGTTTGAATATAGCAAAAGACCCAACGTCATCTCGGAGCTAGTGACTGATCGACAGGCTCTTCAGGCAGTGGAGCTCTTTCTCGGTAATATATGTATACATTTATTTCTTTTGTCTTACCTTATAATTTATGTGCATTCTTGGTTCTGTTCCAAATAATCAAATATAGTCCTAGCTAACTTACTTTGCTGTTGTTGCTAACTTAAAAAATCCCCCCATCAATCACTTGCTAAACTGGTAATGATTAGTTACTTAACTACCTAAAACTGAGACCCTATTAGCTGTTGTTAGTCACCTTCCTTTTCACCCAGCTACAATCATCTGCTAGTTAACTGTTCATAACAATGATGGCATCTTGATGAATGATAACTGAGAATGATAACTGTCTTGGCTCTTTTGTATGTATGTGTTCATGCTTGTGAAGATGAAGAGCGTGTGTTAGTGGAGTTGGCATGTGCGGCGTCGCTAGCTGCAGTGTACAGCGGTGTGATACAGCGGCTCCAGGACGAAGGTCGTCTGCGCAAACCGCTCGGCCCGCTGGTCGTCATCGTGTGCGGAGGAAGTAGCATAAACCTTGCGCAACTGCAGCACCTGCGCACTGTCTGCAAATGATCACATGACCACACTTTTCCCATGGTGCCTAGTCATGCTCTTGTACTGTACCTCCTTAATAAATAGCCTCACAGAATGGCACCCTGCAGGACTACATTTCCCATGATACTTAGTGTTTTGGAGTCTCAGAAATCCCTGGGGGGAAGCCCTATTCTGTCTATAATAATATCAATAATATCTATTAGGAAATGTTCTAATGGTTTCCTTTAGAATCTTGTAGAATCAATAATATTATTAAATAAAACATGAAATCATAGACACAATATTACTCAAGTTTTTAAAGTTGTGAAAACGCTGCTAGGCCCCTGGGAAAATGGATGCTAAGCTGAGCTTCCTAATGGTTTAGCTATAGCTTACAAATTGCTGTTATGGAGACGCAGTGACTCTGAAAACAACACAAAACTGTCAGGAATGTCAGCATTTACCTCAGATGTTTTGCTTGTTTATTAATATGAGTTGCCATAGGGCGACAAATCACACTTTAATTTTACTTAGCATCAGTTGCTAACAAACTCCCGGGGATTCTGCTGTACCGCCTTGTGGAGCTGTGAAAATGCTGTTATAAAGGCACAATGAGGACTGAAATAAGACAAAACTATCAACAATATCGACATTTACCTCAGATTTGTTGTTTAATTGTGAAGAAAATACTACACGGAACTTCAGTTATATATCTTTTAGATTTAATTCTCTAACACGGTCAGTAGATGGCGCTGCAGCAATACTAATACTGCAATACTAATTCACATCAATTAATGGAGGTATTATGTTTTTTAATTTAGTCATCAGAAATAATTGATTTCAGCATCACAAAGTTTTGGACTGACTAAAGCACAGCAATTAAATTGTTTTAATTAAAGAATGAACTTGTCCAATGTACTTAATAGAAACAGTTAATAAATAAAATGCCCAATATTATTATATAACCCTGTCTCTCTCTCTCTCTCGCGCTCTTTTACTGTTAAATTCTAATATAAAACACAGTCCAACTGGCGTGTATGTTTATTTTTGCACTCTTTTTATTTTTTTTACATTTCAACACAGTTGATTTTATGTTCTGATGGTTCTGTGTTCTGTGTTGTTTTTACTTTTGGAAACAGTCCTCCCTTCCCACGGGCCCAACAAGCACAGTAACGACGTTAATATGTACATTTATACCTATATTTTTATTACAGTATATATTAAAGAAATATCTGAAATCGTTAATTATTTTAACTCGATTCCTTTAGCAAAAAAATATGTGCCTTTTGAAATTAGATTTAAAAATCATGTGGGACCCCAGTGAGGCCATGACACCAACAGGACCTAGTGTTATGACGCCATGGGTTTTATTTAAAGGATGACACCAACACACAGTGTTTAGTGTGTGTCATCATCCCTTATTCTCTCGGTGTGAAAGAACGCACTGTTTAGGACTTGAATAATGGGGTCTTACTAAAAGAATTATGATTAGTGTTGGAGCTCAGATGTTTGCGTGTTCTTTTTTCTGAGCGGAGATAAAGGAGAGTTCGTTTTAACTGCTTAGTTCATCTATTGATTCATGGCTGTCAGTTTCGTACCATAAACACTTTCACCCAGCTGGGAAGGAGGAGGTAAATGTTTTGATTTTTGCCCATGGCAACAGACAAAGCGTGCATGTGCCAGTTCCAATTAGTGCAGTCAGGAGCGGGGCGGTGCGAGGGCGAGGATGTGCCGTGAGTCATGTATAATCTACAGGAACTTTGTTTGAACTCCTTATGGTGCAGTTTGCTCCAAGCTGTTTACCCCCCCAGAGGTTTTATCCAACGCCTGAGTTCTAACACGTTCCTCCATTAGAGTTCGGACCTATAACACAAACCAGACCTGCACTCTTTAAATATTTATTCAGCACTGATACCACCGGGGGCCAAAACCTTTAGAAGTGTTGTACATTAAACAGACTCCCTGTTTCTGCATATCACGATCATATGTAACCTGGGACTTTGGAAAGGTGACGGAAACAATTTTCAGACTCTGAACACAGCCAAGAGACGGGGGAGGCGTTGAAATCTGAACCTGCTTGAATGAAACGTTCAGCGAGAGCCAGTGGTCTGGATCGTGTATTATGAATTATGAATCTCACATCCCGTTAAAGTCAGAGCCAGGAGAGTAAACCTGGAACGAGGCATGACATCACCAGGCCATGTGTGAATTAGGGCAGGAAGTGTGTATATTTGATGGAACAAGGATTGAGGACACAATCCACATTCCAGACTGCTGCATTCAGCCAAAGCTCGTAGCTTAGGATTTTTGTGTGTCAACAGCGAATAAAATCCAACTTCACTAGTTGAACCAAGATTTTACCTTCGATCAATCAATATACACGCATTACTTGCCTAAATCTAGAACCCTGATGATGCAGTTTGGCGTTTTTGTCACAATTACTAATGTTAGTCGGCGAGCTTGTTGCTAACAAAACACATGCTTTCATCGAGGCGTCCATGTTTTTTGGCATCGGAAATCTGCACATTGTACAGAAGTATGTTAACCTGCGTAAAAATGGACTTCAGTCCAATCGTGATTATTTTGTTTGCTGTCGCTGATGAGCTCCTTAGGCATTCTTAGCAAACATGTTTATTCTGAATAGAACTTGTTGAACTTGTGAGGAAACCTGGTTATTTGTGTTACAGTCAAAACACAGATAACTGAACAGAGTTGATGTTTAACTGTGTGAAGGTCATCCTGCTTTCCCTTTCCTTATCTGTTTTGGGGGACAGAGGCGGTACAAATGCAGGACAATATTATTCACATTGACTGTTTTCATTCAGCGTTGGGCTTTTTATCTAACACTGATTCAGCTGAGTCCTTGTTGGTGGTGGCTTTTGCTCAAGAACGCGACATTCGCTAATTGCTAAAACAGCAGCTTGGGCTTGCGGCATCTACTGTTTCTGATTTTTAACCCAAAGACTGGGACGCTCTCATTACATTAAAGGAGTCCAGTGTGCTCTTTGTTTTTTGTTTTTGTTTTATTTATTTATTTTTAAAAAGTGCTGTTTCACCTCAGTGCCCTGCTAATTTCAAGAATGTGGACTTCTCATAGCATGCTGAAAAACACCCTTTTTCAGTATGCAGAGAATGCGTGGTTGGCTCCGCCCCCTTGTTTGATTAACCTGGTCACTTTTACTTTTCACCAATATTAAATCATTGACTTATTAAACTGCTCATTTCATCCACTCTCAAGTCATGACAGTCACTTTTGTGAAAATGTCTTTCTCAGAGGTAAAAGAGGCATGTGTGCTAAGAACTGGCAGTTGGGCGGGGCTAATGTTGGATCAAACTTGCACATGCTTTATTCTCACCTATCACAAGGCTGATATCTTGAATCTTTTTATTTTATTAGGGGTCTGTGCAATTTTGATCTGTTAAACATTACATATTTGGAACATTTTCCAGCTTGAAAGGCATCACCGAAGTCTCAGACAAGAGCGCTGTCAGTCAGAATATTACGCCACTCCCATAAGGCAAGTTCTTAGTCGAGGCTGATCTCTGAGCTCATCTGCTCTTTGATCTCAGATGCTTAACGTAACACACATGTTTGGCATTACTCACATGTTTCAAATTTTTTATATGTAGTTTAATAAGTAGGTAAAGCGGTTTTGGAAAGTCAAAGCCATCGAGATAAAAATAAAAATAGAAACCAAACAGTCAGTGACCTGAAAGTCCTTAAAGAAAGACAAAGTGGAATTGAAGTCTAAATATTTATATGATGTTCAGAAATATGGTTTAGTTATTCTATTAGTAATAGTGTAACAATAAAAAAAATCTATCTGAATGAATTCACATGCCATTGTTGGTAAGGGTGCACAAACTTTTTCACTCAACTGTAACTCCTGGTGTATTTAGTGTGTATGTGTCCAACTGAATGGTGTGTGTGTGTGTATGTGTCCAAATGAATGGTGTGTGTGTGTGTGTGTGTATGTGTCCAACTGAATGGTGTGTGTGTGTGTATGTGTCCAACTGGATGGGGTGTGTGTGTGTGTGTGTGTGTGTGTGAGATGGTAGGACATATGGTTGGGGAGAGGAAAAGATACTAGTGAGTAAAA
>JAQLOM010000005.1:19035100-19054980 GCA_030068315.1 Chrysichthys thysi
TCCCAGCTGACTTCAGGTGAGAGAGAGGCGGGGTTACACCCTGGGCAGGTCACCAATCCAGCGCAGGGCGACACACAAGGACAGACAGCCATTCACACTCACATTCACACCTACAGCCAATTTAGAGTCACAATTAGCCTAATCCCCTCTGTGCATGTCTTTGGACTGGTGGAGGAAACCGGAGAACCCAGAGGAAACCCCCACGGACACGGGGAGAACATACAAACTCCACACAGAACTGGGGATCGAACCCAGGACCTTCTTGCTGTGAGGAGACAGTGCTTTTTTTTTTTTCCAGTTTTGACCCAAAACTAATATAATGCCAAAATGGCCCAATTTTTTTTTTATTAAAAAGAATTAAAAGTATACAAAGTGTAAAGTATATGTTAATAATGATTAAATGTGAGATAATAATGAATCAATTAATGAATAAAATGAATGCTTACTATAAGTAATCACGTTAACAACAATAAAACAATCCCTTCCACCCACATTATAGACATTTGCATGCAGAAGAATAACTAAAGGGGAATTTTACGGAACAACATGGCAACTTGAGTCTCCTGGTCGTACAAGCGGTGACGTAGGGCGTGTTGCCATGGCAACAGAGCTGCGTTTTTATTGGCTACGTCCAAGGCAGTGTGCTACTCTGCTGAAATGATACTCTACTTTTCTGCATTAATAGTTAGGGCGGTAGTGTGAGGTCTAGTCTTTTCTGTTTTACTGTTTATAAAATAAGAAAGCTGGAAGTGTTTTCTGTATTAACATCCATCCAAATGTCCTATATCTTTATAATAATAATAATAATAATAATAATAATAATAATAATAATAATAATAACTATTATTATTATTATTATATTTTCAGAAAAAGAATACATCTTTATGAAATCACTTATTTTGTACAGAAATATTTTGAATAGATTCATCAGAATATGGTCTTATTTTGAATATTTCTTTTTAGAAAACATTTATAAATGTAACAGTGAAATTATTAAAAACTTAGCCATATTTTAACAGAAAATGATCACCAAACACACATACTAAAAACAAAAAAAGACTCATTACACCTTAACATACATGCAATCCCCTACATGAATATATACTTTAAGTAGTCTTTTTTTCTTATGTATTTCTTCCAGTTTTGTTGTCCCTTTGCTTTTGCACTGTATTTTGTAAAAGACTGAATAGTGTACTTGTATTAACTGGCTGTGGAAAGTTGGTTACATTTTACATTTAAATTGCTTATTTCCATTTTATTACTTGTCCAAAGGTTATAACTGCAGAATACTGAGATTTTAGTCCAACTTTTATTTTAAATGATGTTTCTGAGAGTCTAGTGGCGTTGGCATTCCGGCTCTCTTCAGTTACTCAGAACATTTGATTCGGCTCACCATTGGGAGTCGGCTCCCAAATGATTCATTTCATTTTCCACGAACACAGTTTGCACTATTTGACTGAGCACTGCAGTGATTATTCTTCATTCTTGTAACTACTTGAAAGTGTTCAATAAAATCCTCACATGTCCATAAAAAAGGGGAGGAGATTCATATATTCTCGTTTCAACAGAGTCGAATAGTTCGAAAGATCCGACTCTTTCCTGAACGACACATCACATTACCAGAGACTTCACAGACTCCGGCAAGTTTGAGCTCGCGGTGTTGCTAAGCTACTTGTTGGCAGATGTAGTTGGCTAAGCTAAGCGTTTCAGCGCTCTTCTCTGTAACCGGTGGATCTACATTAATGTAATGGGTATGTATAAACAAAATAGCAACCGTTTTCTCGAATTACCCCGAAAATACCTTGGACTTGGATTTGAAGTGTATTTTACAAAGAAAATAAAAACGTTTTGCCTAGCTAGCTGTCTCCCCAATGAATATTTTATACACCCGTATTTCGAAAAATCCTCCTTATGCTATGGGATTGGTTGTTCGGAGTACAGGATGCGCGAGCAGTTCTTTGATTGGACAGTTTGATAGGGGAACGCCTCGTAATACTATTAGTACCCAATCCCAGCGCAAGGGCGGGATTTTCCTGGATACGGGTGGAAAATATAAAGACGCTAGGTTGCTTGAGATATCTGTCTAAACTAAGCGCCTGTATCATTTATTACACAGTTTACCCTTTCATACATGAAGTTTGCATTTATTGATGCAGCCCCACAGATGTAAGGGTCGATTTAAGGATTTACTTTTGAAATATAATCAACAGAGGCTTTAAAAAAACCTTGTTGTGCGCGAGATTAGCTAGCTAGCTAGTTAGCTAGCCAGCCATCATGCTAGCTGATTAGCCTCCCTGATGGATGTGAATGAATATAAATGGTTTTGTTTGTATTGCAGCTGTGGCAATGAGCTCCACCTGCCCGGGCCTTTACTGTGGAAAAACCCTCATTAACGGGACAACTGACGGAGAATGTGGGGTATTATTATTATTATTATTATTATTATTCATACTGGTGACACACCTGACAGGTACGGGCTCCAGTTCACAGGTGACTCTGTGTGATTTCTGTGATTCAGTCTTTGTTCATCATGAAAGGGCTATATGACAGAATATCAGGGGGTGGGGGTCGTTTTGGAGATATTCTTGTGATTCTTGAAGTGTAGATTTTGTAACTAAACTGAACTCGTACCTGTGCCGTGGTCCTCCTGCATGGACAGGTGTGTCCCCGAGGTGAGAGAGCAAACCTGGAGAAGATCTGTCAGAAGTGTATGGGTTCTCCAGAGCTCTACGACTGGCTGTACCTGGGCTTCATGGCCATGCTGCCTCTGGTCCTGCACTGGTTCTTCATCGAGTGGTACTCGGGCAAGAAAAGGTAAAACCGTCATCATCATCAGCAGCAGCTTACACTTGTCCGTCACGTCGTAATCCTTCACACAGGAGTCAGAATGCTGTAAAAGTGAAGACATGGGAGTTCTACTCGAACTAGATTTCTTTCTTTGTACATGTTTGTGTTTTAAACCTGGTGATGGAAATCCATACCAATAAGAATGAAAACAAAAGAGGAAAAAAAAAAGGTTTAATGATTATTAATCAAATGTGATATTTAATGAATTGTTTCAAATTTTTATTATTATTACTATTATTTATTTATTTATTTAGAAATTTTTTGGGGTCGTGGATTAACATTTCTTAAATTTCACTAATGCTAGCAATCACTGAAAAAAAAAATAACAAGAACAAAGAATAAATGTCTTTAATGTACTTCATGATCTACGGGGGGAAAAAAATCAGACCAGAGCTCAAGTGAACTTTGTGGAGAAATTTGCAAATTATTTAATACAGTAACTTAATATGAAAAGATTATATGAATTAATATCCAAATGGGAAGATATACATACAAACAAATAAATAAATAAATCTGCATTTGTAATCAATGGTTTTTTTCATGTACTTTTAGCTGATTTATTCGTAGTAACCAGCGCAATGTACTGTATTCGTGGCACATTGATTACAGTTATTGTTTATAGAGTATATATAAAGTACCTTGTTTTGTAAGGCTTGTACAGGGAAGAAAATGGACACAGAAGAGATGATGAAATGAACCAGAATTAAAAGCGTAATTAAGCGCTGTATTAGATGGCTCGTGTGTTCTGCTTTTCCGACTGAGGCTGACCTCGGTGTCGGTGTTAGTGCTGATGTGTGCGTTTTGTGTTCGTCGGTGTTGTGTGCAGTTCAAGCGCGGTGCTGCAGCACGTGACGGCTCTGTGCGAGTGCGGCGTGGCGGCAGTGATCACCCTGCTGTTGAACGAGCCGGTGGGAGAGCTGACCATACGCTCCTGCAGGGTCCAGATGCTCTCCGACTGGTACACCATGCTGTACAACCCGAGTCCGGACTACATCACCACACTGCACTGCACCCAGGAGGCCGTCTTCCCCCTGTGAGTGTGTGTGTGTGTGGGTTGAATTCTGGATTCTGATTGGTCGTCAGGTGTTGATTAATTCTCTATAACCGCAGCTCTGACAATAGTGCAGTAGCCATATGAATTTTCTCGTTGTGGTTTCTATGGTAACGGCTCACTTACAGTTATAACTAATTGTAACGTGATGTTTTCTGACATTCAGGGTTTTTTGTCTTATTAACTTTGAGAGAGAGAGAAGAAAAAGGTGCAGGCTGCTTATAGATGCTGTAACATAAGTGTAAACAGAAACAAACTAATTTCATAAAGATTAAATGGAATTATAAATGGATAAAAAGTATGACATTTATCTAGAGAAAATGGTTTAAGAGGAATATGTGCAGCTATAGGAAAATGAACAAATTCAGTGGTGGTAATAGTGTGTGTGTGTGTGTGTGTTGCAGCTACACCATCGTGCTGATCTACTACGCCTTCTGCCTGGTGTTCATGATGCTGCTGCGGCCGCTGCTGGTGAAGAAGATCGCGTGCGGTTTGGGGAAGACGGACCGCTTCAAAAGCATCTACGCGGCGCTGTACTTCTTCCCCATCCTCACCGTGCTGCAGGCGGTCGGAGGGGGGCTCCTGTGTGAGTATCTAACACCACACACACTTCCTCTGCACTTCACCTTCAGGCTCTGTTTCATTCCTGAACTTCTTCAAACAGACGCTAGATACGCATCGAGGCGACAGCGCTGTGGACTTCGAGGTGTAGAGATTACCCAGAGGGCATCGCTTCGTTCTTGCTCAGATGCAGTATGCTTTTTAAAATAGCAAGGGAAATGCTAAATAAATCCTATTTTTTTTTAATACAGACATCGAACAGATTTTTCTGCGTGTTCGTGCTTGGCGACTCCTCGGCTTGACGTTCTGCTTAAAATAATTACACAGCTTTATGTTTTAGATTGTATTTCACTCTAAAAAGGTTTTACTCGACATTAGATAGCTTGGCTAGCCATGCTGCATTAGCTTGGTGCTAAGCTATGTATTTAGCCCAGTGCTGTGTTTAATGAAGGACCCAGCTAGCTTTTTCCATCAGTTCTGTGTGCCGAGCTAAAGAAAACGCTTTGATGAGGTCATCTTATTAATTTTGGACTTCAGCAGATCGGCTTTAACTTAAGCTCCGCCTCCACTGACTCTGAACATCTAATTCTGAGTAACACTCGATGAGACGGTGTCCGAAACATTATTGGAACTTGGAAAGTATTAAATACGTTGTTGGAGTTTGATTGTGTGTGTGTGTGTGAACAGATTACGCGTTTCCCTACATTATTCTGGTCCTGTCGTTGGTCACGTTGGCTGTGTACATGTCTGCCTCGGAGATCCAGGTACACACACACACGCACACACTACTGCTGAGTTCAATAGCTCAGAGGTTTAGGATGAGTCTGTAATGCTGCTTGAACTTCAGCTTAGGTTTGTTTTGATTTATTTACATAAGATTTTATTTATTTCATTTTTATCCTTCACATGAGTCTATATTTATTAATCGATCCAAGTTGAAGCACTCTTTCATTTCAGGAATTCTCAGAACATTAATAAAAGTTTGCTCTAACGCCTGAACACTAGACTGAGTCTAACTCTCTACTTTTGTTCCATTAATTTTCTTATGAACTCTTTCAGTTTGGATTTTTTTTTTAAATGTCCTTCAGTGGAATTGAGGTGGAGTGTTGTTTGCATCTTTTGTAGACAGCATATGAAACCAATCAGTGTGCGCATCCTGAATAACTCTTTAAAACATTTAAAATGTTTATAATTTCTACATGTGTACAGTGGTCCATAGACTTTTTTAAAGGTTTGAAAAATATACAGACAAATCAATCATTAAATAAAACTAGAGGTATGTGTAATGAATTACTCTTCTCACTTAGGAAGCATTTTTAGTGTGCTCGCTCTGCAGGCGCAGTATTGTTCTTCTTAAGTTTTATTCTTATTTTTATTATTCCATTCACTCGTTTATTCCGCCCTCTTCTCCTTCTACGGCTTTCGAGCAAGAGACACCGTTCCAACTCTGAGACGTCCGTGCCGATCCAGGCATGATGTCTTATTCAAATGGTTACGTTACCCCTTGTCACTCGTTCAGTATTCCTGTTTTTCCGCGAAAAACCAGCGCTCTCTACGACCTTAAAGAGTCATTTGTGTGCTTTTCCACACAATTCTGTGCCAAAACCGGTGCTCTCTAGGACCTCGAGGAGTTATTAGTGTGCTTGCTGCTGCTGTCAACATTTGAGCAAGCACACTTTACATTTTCTCTGCGGAAATGCAGTCTAGTTATTATTATTATTATTATTATTATTATTATTATTATTTTATTAATTTACCCAATATGACTCGTTATTACATTGTAACAATGATACAGTTGATTCCTGATATTAATTTCTGGAGGAAACTAATATGAGAAGAATACGCAATGAATTTTCTGTTATTATTTGGTTGTTTGTCCCTATGTTCTCCAAATTTTTCTGAAAAAGTGTGTTGACTCCTGTTCTGCTGATCACTGTCTCTCTCTCTCTCTCTCTCTCTCTCTCTCTCTCTTTCTCCCTCTCCAGTCCTTTAAGAACCTTGTGGCCAAAAAGAAGCGTCTGGTGGTGCTCTTCAGTCATTGGCTCCTCCACGCTTACGGCATCATCTCCATCTCGCGACTGGATAAACTCGGGCAGGATTTGCCCCTGTTGGCCCTCGTGCCTGGACCTGCACTCTTTTATTTACTCACGGCCCGATTCACCGAACCCAACCGCATTTTATCAGAAGGAGGAAACGGACACTGAGTCACCACCGTGTGTTATAGCTGTGTGTGTGTGTGTGTTATAAGTGTATCATTACACAAGCTACGAGGCTAACGTTTTTTTCCACGTGCCTCACAAGAAATGAATATAAAGTTCCACATTGAGTTCAAACTACCAGTTTATAAATCTGGACGTTCGCCGCTAGTTTAATCGAGCGTTTATTTAGAAATAACATCGCCCGGCGTAATGAGATTCAGATGAGACGGGTTTTTCCCCCTTCAGTGAGACGGCTTTCCGTGGCTCGTTGGGTACATACATAGTCGATCAAGTAAGGTCTTAATTTTGTCGGTTTAATTTGACATATTTTTCTTTCTTTAATCTGAGGAAATAAACGTCCTGTGCGTGGTTTGGTTTCACTGCTCGTTGAAGTGTAATTGAATTACGACGTGGAGAATGTAAGGGATTTAAAAAAAAAGAAGAAGAAAAGAAATAGCAGCAGTGCTCAAAACTAGTGTGGGATTTGTTCAGCATGAAGGTTTGAAGCGGCGCACCCATGCTGGAGATATTAAAAAAAAACAAAACAAACCCAAATAGTCAGTCAAGAGCGATAATCATCATCTCCGAGCTTGTTTTTTCCCCCATTTAGAGACACTGAAGAGCCTGGATGCTTTACGTCTGAGCTGTAAATTATAACTGAATGGTACATTTTCTTACTATGTTCATTTGTAAAGTTGTTCTGATGGGGGTGTGTGTGTGTGTGTGTGTGTGTGTGTGTGTGTGTGTGTTTTCTTTCCTCTTCCTCTCCTTATTCCAGCTGGTCTGTGAAATGTCCTGAAATGATATTTATCCTGTTATTTGTCTCTTTTTTTTTTGCAAACTACTGTGTGCCAAACTGTCGCATGCGTGACGTGAAAATTCTAAATGTGTTTGCTGGGTAAATAATGGAGGTCACCTGATGTGTGTCTGTGAGATATTAGCTATATCTATATATATGTGGACATTTTAAGAGCATGTTTATGAGATCTAAAAATAATATCAATAATCAGGACTGGCTGTTGGGTTGGGGGTGGGGTTGGGGGTGGGGTCACGTCTCTGAATCTTGCATGTAAATGTGAATTGTTCAGAGATTTACTGATTTGGTAAAAATATATGGGAGAAAAAAAGGTCCAGTGAATAGTGCAATATAAATGGATTAAAAAAACCCCCAAGAACTATACAACACTATTAGTGAGTTTTACACGTCATCTGTGAGATAAGACTGTTTCAGCTTTTCTCATGTTTCATAAATAAATATTACATTCGTCACAGAGTGTTTTATTCCTTGCCTTAACACCACGACAATCTGGTAACTATTACAAGTTTTATCCTTTTATAGGTCAGTTGCGGAACTTTTGAGTCCTGCTTATGTTCTCTTAAAGAAGATGAAAAATGTTACAGAGTGGGGAAAAACTACATTTTACGTGACTTTAAAGTCATTTTAGCGCTCTCTGCGGCCAGTAAAGTAAATTACAAGTGCAGTAAATTCATTAATGTTGTTCCTGAAATCAGTTTGTTCTCCTTTACAGTAGGTTTTGTTGAGATTTAGGGATTTCTAGCAGCGTGCTCATGGCCTTTAGCTCCGCCTCCAGCCTGCCGTTGACGTCTCCAATGTGCTGCGTCCTCTCCTGGACCTGTAGGATCAACCTCTGCATCACATCCAGGAACTTCTGGTCCGTTTCTGCAGATTCCTACAGTATGTGGGGTGATTATTATTATTATTATTATTATTATTATTTTGTCATTTCTATTTTTTCTTTTTTTATAATTCCTGCATGCAACAAACGTACTGTACAGATTATTTTCTGAGCTCCTGTATGTAATCCTTATACCGCAGTGGGGCAGAACTCTCAAATCTGGTTGATCAGAAGGTGTTGGGTAATTATTTACCACTATCTATTTTACATTTATTAAAGGAGTCGGCAGTGTCGGCACCTTGGAATTTCACGGAGATAAAAAAAAAAAAACCCGAAACAAACCAAACCCCTCCCCCCAGGTTGTTAAGGGAGCGCATGTTTATCGCTGCTATAATGTAAGATTTACATTAAAATCAAACGTCACATGAAATAACCATAAATGCATGGTTTAGAGAATTTGTGATGTTCTCTGTGATGTAATTGTGTGCTGTCGTATAAGAGGAATAAAACCCTTCAGGGTGTGCTGCTGTAGGAGACGCACCTCTGTGGCCAGACTGTCCTCGATCCAGGCGTCCACTAGACCTCCTGTGGAAATACAAGCGACTCGATCGTTAGCTTTCCAGGATGTTAAGATGCTCGTGTAGCATTGGAGTTAGAGGAGAAACTCTGTGCTGGATTATAAATAAGGCAAGTAAAAATGGACAGATGAACTGTATGTAAATGATGAAAATGTAAGACTCACTGGAGATGGCCTGAGCTTCCTCGTTCATCCAGCCCATTTCCTGTGTGTGAGTCTCTTTCTCTTTCCTCGCATTAATGATGTCCTCCTTCATTTGTTCGATGCGCTAAAACGATACCCGCCATTACTATTAATCCAGACTCGGATGATCTGCGGCCAATGATCACCTGACCCACCAGATGTAGGCGACTGTTTTCCACCGTGACTTGATCCAGGATCAGTCCGTTCTCATAAACGTTCCTCTCCGTGGCGATGATCTGCTCAGCCTGAGAGCGCAGGAGCTCCAGGTGCTTCTCGCGTAACGTCTGCAGCTCCTGCTTCAGATCTTCCTGCGACCAACGTTACAGGTGTTATGCACAACAATGTGCTTTTGTGAAAAATCTTAAATAAATAGATAAATAAATCAAGATCTTGAACGCATTGTTTGGTTAAAATAAAGGCAGCGAACATTACAGGTTATCAGTTTTCCATCGCTACGTTGAGTCTTTACTGTTGATGAGTTTTCTTTAAAAGCAGCTCTGAGTCACAGTTCATGTGTTGTGGTTGCTATAGTAACAGCTCATTCGCCAGAGGGGTAAGGCGGTAACCACATAAACAGGTTAAAAATGTGCCTTATTGTCGATGTTGTGAAGTTCCCTGTAATTTATTTAACATTAATGGAAGGAGAAACCATCTTCAGGCCTGAGAAGTTTCCTTTACTTTGCTGTTTCACAGATCATTATTATTATTATTATTATTATTAGTATTAGTATTATTATTATTAACTGCAGCGACTGTCACTGAGACGTACGTGAGAACAGGAACTGACGTGTTCTGGACGTTCATGTAACTATACAGTCCATGGATAAATTCAGTGGTGTGATTTCAGGGTGGTGACAGGAGCTGCGCTTTACCTTCGGCTGTAGCGTCGCTGCTGTTCGCGCTCTCGCCTCCTGTATCGAGAACTCCAGCTGATCTTTTCTGGCCTGCAGCTCTAATAAACAAGAAAGAAATAAAGATTTGAGACAACAGATAAAGAATATTATTATTATTATTATTATTATTATGTTAGATGTTTATGGAGTCCCAAACGTCAGACCGCATTACCCGTATTTTTTTCGTTAGCTGGCAAATACTAATACGTTATGAAATATGCAAATTTCTCAAGAAGCCATGCACACCAACTGAAACGCCCATGAGCTGTTTGTTGGAAATCGGAATCTGCTAAACATCTGGGCTGCTGTTTGCGTTCAACACCAAAACCCTGAAATGTATTATTTTCCCAAAATGGCACACATCAACCCGGGTATGTTCTACTCCTCGTGCACCGGAGGAGTCCAACAACTATGACGTGTTTTCTTCTTCATCCTAGCGTTAGTGCCACATTGTGTGGGGTCTGCTCTGTCTTCACAAGCCACCTCAGCATTGTATCATCTGATGCGACCATGGAATACCCCAACCGACGTGTCGCTCCGTCTGTCGGCGGCACGCACACACACACACCTACGGGCAAGTTAGCATAGCCAAGCCACCTAATGTGCATGTCTTTGGACTGTGGGAGGAAACCGGAGAACATGCAAACTCCACACAGAAAGGCACCCGTGTCGAACCCCGGGGCTCGGACCCAGAACCTTCTTGCTGTGAGGCGACAGTGCTAACCACTCAGCCATACTTTTTTCTAAGTTTCATTCAGTTCCAGGTAACGATGTGGAACTCCCAAGACATCCCTATGTCAGAAAACACTCCACTGTGTGTTATGCGCTTCTTTTTCTTTCTTTATTTCTTGTCAACAAAATTCGTCTTGGATATGATTAAAACGATTTACAACTTGCAGATCCAATGCATTTGGAGCTTGCTGTGTTACTGTGAAGGGAAGCGCGTATGTGTGTGTACCGGTAGTTTGTTGTGTGAGGGCTTGATGTCGAGAACGCTCAACGTCAAACTGAGCCTCGACCTTTGACAGCTCCGACTCCTGATCCTTCAGCTCCTTTTCTTCATCCAGGCAAGCTTGGCAGATTGACTCAGCCTCCATCTTTCAGAAAAACATAAAACGGGGGCTTTATTTAGGTGTGTGTGTGTGTGTGTGTGTGTGTGTGTAGGGGGCTTCTGAAGATCCAGTATCTGAAACAATTGATATTCAGCACTCTACATTTGCATGTTGGGCATCTTGAACAATTGTGGCTTGCGTAGCCCCATGTTTATAATTTGGCACATGGTTTATTCAGTTTTCATTCCTCACCAGATAAATAAATTTGCCTTTGATTTTTTTTTTTATGCGTGTGCCTTTGATGCTTTTTTGATCTGTGGGAAATTATCGGAGCGTCTTAACTCCTGCGTTGTTATTATTATTCTTATTAAAGCACATTATTCAGAATATGCAGTAAAGCTAATCTGGAGCATCATGAAGCTCCTGGGATTTTAAAGGGTTAAAATTTGAAAGCAGTTGTAAAGTTCGGCAGAGTTTAGTTAACAACACGACAATATTTGACAGGAACGTACAAAAGTCTTAAAAGACATGAGCAGAAAAAAAATTAAATAAGAAATTAAATAAAAATTTACATTTTTAGAATCGAAATAGAAATAAAATCATAACGGTCGCGCTCTTTCATAAGTGATCTTTAAAAACTTTAAAAATTCTCTTGGGTACACTGACTTTTATGGACAACCTGCTACAGTCCTTCTGCCTCTGCAATTAAAAGTACGAAGTAAAAAAATAAAATAAAATAAATAAAAATATGGAGCGGGGGGGGGGGGGGTTAAAACTTTCACGCATCACATGAGATGTGCCGTACATTGATCTGGTGTATTTCATCTCTGTACTTCATTTCCATCTGTTTACACTCCTCTTCTGCGCTGGATACCCGGTGTGTGAGCTCCACAATGACCGAGCTCATGGCTTTGTGTTCTTGGAGTTTCTCTTTCTATGAAATGTAAGGAATATGATTAAAGGAGCGTACAGAAATTTAAGTACTCTGTGTGTGTGTGTGATGATCACAAACAAGAATTTTGACCCTTTTCCCTGCAAAAAAACAAAACAAAACAAAACAGCTTTTACAGTAAACTCGGTTCTAATAGAAGTCTATGGGCAGATGATGTACAAGAAACGTTTACGTAAAACACACATTTTATTCAGAAGCTTTTATGAAATCTTCATCTGCTGTTAACCATGCAACTCAGGTCTGTAAAATTAACCTTTCAGGAAGTGGGATGGGCTTTTCCAGGGACAGAAATGGTGACAGTCGGTGAAAATCACAAAAGCAAGAAACTTTAAAGTACCTGGAGTTACTTTTTCTTTTAGCATACGTCTCAAACGAAGGCCCTCCATAAGAACATCTAATACCTGTCACATCTGAGCCCCACGCTAACTGATTTAGGTTAGAATTTGTGTTCTTTTCATCACTTATTGTGGAATTTCAACAGCTGTTCTTAGACTCTTAGTATAATGCTCTTATATTACATTATTATAACAGTTTCTGCTCTTTTCTCAGGACGGGGAAGGCGAGACGAGTCGATATTATTGCTTGTGGTAATCTCTAACACACACACCCACACACTGTAACGTATTCCTGTAATGCAAGTTTCCAACCTCCTCAGCTAGCTCGCTGTATCTGGTCTTGTGTAGCGCGATGTCTGAACAGAGCTTCCTCACGCTGTCTTCATGCTGCTCCTTTAGAGTTTCGATCTGCAGACCGAGGTCTTCTCTCTCGGCCTCGAATGCTGCCCTGAGGAAAAAAAGTACATAAAGCATTGTATTATTTCTGGAAGCTTTCATCGATTAATGATTACATTGCCATGAACCTGCTCATCTTCTCTTTGGCCAGCTGCTCCTCAAGCTCCACCAGGTTCTTCTGAAACAGCTCCTCACTGACCCTGAGAGAAACACAAACAAAAACATTGTGTTTACAGTCTCTCCATGTCACACTGACATTAAGATGCTTAATTTGAGAGGATTCTGTTGCTAAGTCAAATCACTGCTTGGATGAAAACAAGGCTAATGGGTTAGCTAGCCTGTATACCGCTTTTACATCTTTCATATAAAGAATGCAAATAAAGAGCAACAGTGGAAATGAGACAGAAACATTATACAGATCAACATTTCCCTCAGGCGTCGGAGTAAACTGTGGAAAACAGACTCCGTATGAGTAAAACTCCATATAATTACACTTAGCAACACGCCTTATAGTACACCTGAGGGTCTCCATCAGCCTGGAAATGAGACAGGAACATCAGGAATAAAAATATTTCCCTCAGATATGCTGATAAATTGTTGAAAAACAAGACTCTGCGTGACTAAAATTACATTATAATTACACCTAGCGTGAACGGCTAACTTCTGAGGGTCCCGTGACCGTGGGAGAGAGAGAAAAGCATCAGAAATATGAACATTTCCCTCAGATGTGTTGATAAATTGTGGGGGGGAAAATGACTCCATGGGACCAAAAATGACTTTATACTGTAATTACCCTTAGCGACAACTGTAAAAATCCCCATGTTATACCGTAGACCAGAGTGTGCGTAAAGCTACGGAACCCAGTCGTACTTGTTGGTTTCATGAAGCTGTTTCACCTCTTCCTCCATGGCTTTGATTTCAAGCTTATGTTTAGCGATCGAGGCGAAGCGCTCGTCCAGGCTCTGCTTCGATTTTTCCAGTCTGAAAGAAAATAATGGGAAACATGTTGGGGAAAGTCCAAAAGCCTGCATGTGTTTATTCCTCTTATTCCTCTTTATCTTATAGAGTTTATTCATGAAACAGGAAAAAGTACAGCTTGTCAGCGTGTTACCAAGAAACCACAAAAAGCGTAAAAGGTCTCAGTCCTGAATGTCTGCCGTAAACGTTCCAGCTTTACCTCTGACACTGGAGACTCCTTCCAGGAATATTAAATACAATTAAATCTCCTTACAGAAAACTTCACCACATCAGTGATTACACATTTCAATCCGTCCTTGTGAATGACCTGGAAAGGGGTTACTATGGAAACAGTAATATTTTAGAACATTAATATAAACCTGTGAATGGCAGCTGCGTTACTGTCGAACACCATCGGACCAATCAGAATCCAGAATCCAACAAGGCTGTGGTGTAACGTTCATGTATGAAACGTGCGAATCGATATTTACTCTCTGTTAAGTCTGCTGTGATCCTCCAAAGCCTCGTCTTCCTTTTTTCTCTGATCTTTGAAGATGGATGAAGTCTTGGAGATGGCCTCGAGACGAGCGCTGGTCTCCTTCTGTTCTTCTTCTATCTCTTGATCCACCTGAACACAAAAGGAATATAAAAATAAACCCTTGGGGAGATAACTATCTAGCTGCTGATAAGCCCAACCCAAATGTAGCCATAAAACATCTTCAAAATAAAACCACGGGGAAGTCTTGAGGACCAACGAGTTTATGATTTGCAAGCTGCATTTTTTTGGGTTTTTTTTTTTGCATTATTAAATTAAAGAGAGGCTAGCAAGGGACCGGCCGTTTATAGCCAGAACTAAGTTGTCTTAGTTACAGACGTACCTCAAAACTAAATGCAACACTAAAGAGAGCAAAAGTACAACATGTTGTCCTTTATTAAATAAATACAGCTAGGCCTCAAGTTACAATGGAGATGCCTTATGCTACACTCATCGTAAGTCAAAAATACCGTAAGTGGAACCACTGTGTTGAACCACTTAGCCTAGCTTAGCCCATCTTAGCCTATCTCAGCCTAGCTTAGCCTAGCCTACTCAGGAGTCTTTTCCTGTAGAAGACCACACACACTCCCTGAAGACTTCATTTAAATCACATTTCTGTCAAAACAGAGAGTTTGTCAGGGAAGCCCACACCTGGTGGAGGCAGCAGCACTGTGCCTCTGAGCTCCGTCCAGACGCAACACCCCGCTACACAAATACTGAGCTCCGGCTACGGACAGCCGGCGCTGAAGCTGTTCCATTAATAATCACAAAAAAAACTTGCGGTAACGCACTGTACAGTACACCGATACACAAGGGAACTCCGTGAGTTGTGGGAGAGAGTGAGGCATCGTGTGAGGCGAGTGATCCAGGCATCGCCTGTGTACTTCCAGGTGTCGTCTGTGTACTTCTGGGCATCATCTGAACATCCACATATGTCATACGCTGTTATGTTGGCCTGCCAGCGATGCCTGCCAGCGAATCTTATATATTTTCTGAATATTTTACAATTTTTAGTGGATCACAATCGTCATCGTAACTTCAAAAAATCGTATGTCGGGCCATTGTAACTCGGGGAGCGCCTATTTTGTAACTGTTACCATATTGCTGTGTTCTAAAATGAATAAAACACTGAGTGATTAGAAGATAATTAACTGTAACAGCACCACACACGTCAGTATGACCTGAATATTTTACCCCTGTACCCCCCCCCTCCAGGGTCATATTTGACCCTCTTATATCCAACCCACTGATTGGTTTGTGGACATTAGTGGACATCTCAGGAAGTCTCATAAGGACCATTTCATAACATGTAGTAGAAATGGGTATATTAAAAGAAAAAAAACACATGTTTTTGGGTTCACATGGTTTTTTTTAGCCAATGGAGATGTGTTCCTTTTATGATAGGGTGGTCTGGGATTTCCAGGGTTAAACAAGGCTTTCAAACGTGTGTTTCAGCTCCATCTTGGAAACAAACTGGTAATCCTGCTCTACTTTTAACCAAAAAACCCAAAAAGCAAACAGAAAAAACCTGCTGAAACCCGGCTAATCTGGACCCAAGCAGATCATGTGCAGGTTTATCAGAGTCTGTTTTGCTACAGTTATCCTTTAGGCACCTCAGACATGACGGCCCCCAGTCACTCGGCGTAGAGTCCGGTCCGATCCTCGTTTCTGCTAAAGGTCATCTCTACATGATGCACCTTTGAAGGTGTGTTTTTCAAAAGCTCAGTGTGAAGACTGGGCTCAGCGAGATATAACCCAGGCGGCAAATCGATGCCTTAAATCTCACATCTGAGAGACGGGATTTAGAGCTTTGATTCCTTTCTGGAGGAAAAAAAAGAGATGTTTTAAAAGTTTGCTCAGCAGATTTCTTACCATTCTCATGTTCTCCTGAAGGCTGAGGAGCTTCAGGTTCAGTGCCTGTTTCAGCTCTTGTAGCTCTTTCTCACGGAGCTCTCTGGAGGTAACACAGAGTAGGGGTGTAAAACGCAAAAAACAGAAAAGAAAATAAATTAAACAGCAAGGAATTAAAGGTGACGCTACATTCGCTGGCTTACTTCTGCTCGGTGAGCTCGTCTGATCTTTTAATCTTGACCTTGATCTGTTCTTGGTGTTTCTCTTGTGATGTCTTCAGGCTGACCATACTCTGCTCCAACAATGAGATTTGCTAAAAACACAAGCAAGGTTTAATTATAACACTTTAGACATGATGAATAGCTCCCTAAAGAGGGCACCTACTGAGCTTTACTTAGCCGGGAGGCAGATCGGATTTCCAGTTCTAAATTTAAGCACTTAAAATAAATGTTAGCTGAAATGCAATGTTCTAACCGAGAAGGAAGGAAAGATATTTATGTTCAGATTATTAAAAGAAGTTACCAAATTTGAGAGTTTCACGTTCAGGGAAGATTTCATTCTGAAAATGAGCACATCAGTACTGAAAGCTCAGATGTAAAGATAAATTCAAATGTTACGTGAGACTTGCACACATGGGGTGGAGGCTTTTTTCTAAAATAGAGGCGTAGATTTAAGTTCATTTTTCTTGTGCGATATCAACCTGGATTTAGTATCTGGTGTTTCCATTAGATTGGGCACACGAGTAACCGTAAGAGCACGAAATGCACAATTAAATAAAGTGCAAACCATAGAAGGGTGTGCTGGATCAAGTGCTATTCTACAGGACGTGCTCCTGAATAATGAGTGTGGAAAGAGTTTTGTTCAAATAAATGAGTAATTTGTGTGATGATTAATAGTGCAGCGGACCCTCGACTCACGAACGCGTCGGATGGCGAACAAATCGACGTAGGAACTAAATTCCTGAACAGATTTTGTACCGACCATCGAACAAATCCTCGCCTGATGTACAGACAGTCGACCCACGCTTCACACCACAAACATTCAGTTCCGCTCAAGCACTCGTGGTGTTCCCAGTATTTTTTCGTTGTGTTTGTGTCTTGATGCGTCGGAGACCCCTGTTCTAGACTCTTTACTTTAGCGCTTGTCATTTTCTCCTTCATATATCACTGATTCAGTGTTTTTATTTTTATTTTTAAATTCTTTTGCTTTTTCATTTAGTGCAGAAAAAAAGCCATTTTCTTCAGGTCACATTTTTCCATCAATTTTTTTTTTCAAATTTAAAGTTGCGTGCTTGTGTTTTAAGGCGGTGGTTCCTGAGTTCCTGAAAACGTTCCCCTAGTGGAAACATGCCTACACTGCATTGAGATGTACGACAACAGGAGTCAGTTTACATTTGAAAGCTCGTCAACTCTCTCCTCTTTCTTCCCGAGCTCGGCTAAAGCCACCTCCAGCTCTTTGTGCATCTCAGTGTTCATCTTTGTCTGCTCCTGGATGGTGTTCATCGTCTCATCAATCTGCAAAACAAAACAAATTATGACGTGCTGTTACGGTAAAATGCTGAGTGATGAAGTGGTGTGATGAAGCCTTACCTCCAGTGTTGTTCCTGCGGCTTTCAAACATGCTGTTGTTCAGACACTGATCCAAAAAATCCAGTCTTAACCCCTCAGTTATGTCTAATTATAGGCCCATTTCTAAACTCCCTTTTCTTTCAAAAATGTTGGAGAAAATTGTTTCCATTCAATTAAAATCCATTTACAGACTGGAATGGTAATCTTGAGGTTTCAGTCTGGATTTAAAACCCGACACAGTACTGAAACAGCACTCTTAAGGGTTTTTAATGATATTCATTTACCAAATGACTCTGGTAACTTTATTATCCTCGTGCTTTTGGATTTGACTGCTGCGTTTGATCCTTTTGAGCACGGTGTCCTTATGTCACGTCTAGAGCATTGGGTGGGTATCAAAGGTGCAGCCTTGGCCTGGTTTCGCTCATACCTGGCAGACAGAAGTTTTTGCATTGACTTTATGTCTTCTTCAGCACCTCTATATCATGAGGTGCCGCAAGGTTCAGTTTTAGGGCCCCTTCTTTTCTCTCTGTATCTGCTTCCTTTGGGCTCTAGTTTCAGGAAACATGGGATCTCCTTCCACTGCTATGCTGATGAGTGTCAGATTTATATTCCTTTAAAGCGTAATAGTCCTTATTCCATCCAACCTCTAGTGGAATGCCTCAGCGACAACAAGGCGTGGGTGTCGTTAAACTTTTTGAGTTTTAATGAAAAGAAAACAGAAGTTATGTTGTTTGGTCCTAGTGGTACCACTGATCCTTCTCTTTTTAACTTCGGTTATCTGGAGCCTTATATAAAGAGCACTGTTACAAACCTGGATTTGTGATTGGATTGTGAGTTTAAATTTGATTAGCAAATTAGTCCCATTGTACAGAAAAGTTTTTTTCATTTAAGGCAGATGGCTAAGCTAAAGCTTGTTCTGACATGGAGAGATTTTGGAAAGGTGATTCATGCTTTTACTACGACTCTGGACAATTGTAATGCCCTTTATGTTGGGGTTAGTCAGGCTGCCATCACGCCTTTGGCAGCAACGCAGTTGTTTTAACTGTGCTTTATAAATAAAGTTGGATTGGATCGGATTGGATAAACTGGAGTAAAACCAGATCAAAGGTGATTATCTTCCAGTGACAGAACTTCCTACATGTTACATATTTGGTGATTTGCAGATGCACTAATGTCAGAGCTGCGATTATAGTGAACTAATCAACACCTTCTGATCAATCAGAATAACTTTTAGTACCTCTTTGTCGAGCATTTTCTTCGTTTCTTCAAACTGCTTCCTCTCTCTGATCAGGTTGTCCTGCAGATCTTTCCTGGCTGAGTGCACTCGAGACATCTTCTCCCTGGTAGACTGGATCTCGTTCCTCGTTTCATTCAGCGTAATCTGCATCTCGGCTTTCTCTGACAGCTGGCGGTTGAGCTGCTCGATGAGCTCGGCATAGCCGGCGTTCAGAAGCTGGTGCTCTGGTCTACGGGAATATTTGTTGACATTTATTCGTTTGGCAGTTAGATTTACCTGAAGTTCACTTTGGGCTGAAGTTAATCTGATGGTGTTGGGATTTGAACTCACAAACTTCCATTTATGAACACAAGCACCTTTATAAACCATCTGTAAACAACTCTGGACTCATACAAAGCTAGGAACTAGGAACTGTTGGGAAGCTAGGAATTGCTTTTGGTAAACAATTAACCACATTTTTTTCTCTTCCTTCTTAAATCAATTGTTAAGCAGCACTTTGAGTCCAAGACAAATTTCCCCAAGGGGACAATAAAGTAAATCGTATCGTATATCATAAAAGCACCCCAAAAAAACCCTTTTCCATTAAATTGTTAAATGTCTGAGGAAGCCCTGAGAAGTCAAGTTTCTAAGCCTTGAACTACCCAGAGAACGCCTAAGGGTTCCCCAAACGGTTTCCTGCATTAGTACATGTTCTAAGTAGAAACCCTTTAGACAGCTAGAACTGCTAACTGTGCAAAAAACATTACAAAAAACCAAAACCTTAACCTTTTTAAAACAATTAAACATACAAACAAAGCCTTAAGAAGCCATTTCCCCCCAAAAGAACCTCTTTTTCCACGCCGGTACCCTTCCAGGCAGGTCCCAGTGTCACTTGCAGCCATTTTCTGTCCCCATGTGGAATTTCTTTGTCTTTACTGAATGTATTTTTTTAAAAAGAAATTTAATAACCAGGACTTGCGGGTCATGTTCACATTCTGTGAGTGTGTCTAATACTGACGTACAGACAGCCGACCCACGCTTCACGCTACAAACATTCAGTTCTGCTCAAGC